>SWBT01000148.1:0-503542 GCA_005298045.1 Pleurotus ostreatoroseus | reverse complement strand
ACTGATTGAGCATAATCAGATAGATTTTACTTTGTTTTATAAGGGAAAAGGTGCGCAAGAATATTTTACTTTATGTTTATTTTAGTGACATATTTATGAGGCAAAAAACTGGATGCTTTACGCTGTGCAACGTAACGCGTAACGCAGCCCTCCGGGTTGCCTATTTTCGAGGTGGATGTAACGCGTAACGCATCGTTAGTCGCTCTGAGTAAATCGCCAGAGAAAACTTAGGCTCGTCAACCATCCGCTTCTGGTTTCGCTAACGCTCAAACCAAGGCTGTGTTTCTTGTTTAGATTGATTTTTTCACGTGGAGAGCGCGTGCTGAGCGCGTGGCGCGAAGCGCTGAGCCCGAGCTTGCAGGGAATGGCTAGCGAGTCTAGAGAAAACTGGCAGGCATGTCCAGCGGGCGCCAGAAATATGAATTCTCAAAGCGCCTAAGCGTGCGTTCAAAAGAATAAGGTTTAGTGTGGTGTCACTTATTTGGCTTGATTTGTGCTAGGGTTACTGTAAGCAAGGAGAAGAGGAAAAGCCCACGCGCAGACGCACGAGAAGGAGGCTGTCACGAACTGTGGTTGTATATCTCTCCATCTGCAAAGAAAGAAGTACACTGATCAGAATTTTCTTAGGTTTTCCAACTATCTCCTCCCAATGCTGTGCTGAAAGGCAATGCTTCAGGGTTGCGCATATCCTAGTGCCTGCTGGCTTTGATCACAGCCAAACCTTTTCAATACATTGCATCGCATTATGTCTGGCACTATATAGTGGACTCTGAGTGTTTCCACATTCATGCTTCACCCTTTTTGAACTCGTCCTGTCCGTCTTAAGGGCATCCACGTGCAACACCGTGCTGTCTCAACCTTGCACCCCTTTTCCACCATGACCTTTCTCCACTGTGCAGCATCCGCCGGAGACACAATGCACACCTCCTCCGTATCTCCCAAAGCGCCCCGAGCAAGTAAGTCGTCTGGCCTCCATTCAAATCATACTACTTACGGAGAGCGTTTACGGGTAGGATGACAACTAAATGCTAGCCAAGTATTCGTCCAATTAGCGAAGTGCGTCAAGCTCCTCAGGCCGTTAAGTCTTCAGTGCCAGCTCTCACGATAGTAGCGTTCCCGCCTGAAGCCACCATCTACTATTAAGGCAGCGGTCCACAGATCCAAGGTATACCTGGCGGGTATTCACAAACACGTTCTCAGATACGTGAATCTCAGCCGTTTCCATGCGTATTACACGACCTAGTACGCCCCCTGGTATCGTGAATCTAACTCGACGTCGACTATTGCTTGTCTATCGCGGACATACGCTACCTGATCCTTTAGTCCTTCTTCAAAGCTTCGTTCCTGGGTTCCATCTGCGTGGATATCGCACGAAGGGCAAGGCCATCCACTCTGTCAGCCCCGCCCCGCCCCGCCCCCTTGCTTCACATGTGGCCCAATACAAGCACAACATGTAGTGGTAGCCAGAAGATTACCATAATGTCTAGGTGGGTCCACACATCTTATTCTTCCGCTTACTTACCAAATGAAAAGCTTCAAGCGTACAGCAACCTCCGACGCTGAACCTAAGGCTGCGCTTGTCTGGCTGCCACGATGGATTTCGCTGCCACGATGGATTTCGCTGCTGTGATGGATTTCGCTGCTATCAGCCCATCGGCATATGCAGACAGTCCAACTACATAAAGATACAACCCAAGTGCCCTCAGTGCCGCAAACGCGAGATTGAATTCATGACAAACAGTCTGCAAAACGAGCGTCCCTTTGGCGTATAAAGGGTCTCCACTGAAGTGCCTTGAGACGTGGACCTGCACAGCAGGATTCTCGTCCAGAGATGTCCTCTACTGTACTCCCGCTTCCTCGCCTTGACGATGCCAATATCATCGATGCTTGCAGCTTTATGCTGGGGTACCACATCTGGGAACACGCTTCTTATGGTACTTTCAGTACCGAGTCCCTACCCTCTCCCAACGTGAGTCGCTAATGCTCAATATTCCCGCCTCCTTACATTCGCCCTCCCCAAGGTGTTTTGCCTGAAGAGCGTCCCTCAGTACGTATACACGGGCAATTACAGGAAACAACCTTCGAACCCGGGTCTTCAACTCCCGGTTGAGTTTTCGTCAACCAATCTTCTTGGCTGCGGTTGCCCACGGTGGACCAACCCAGGGGTTAGACTTTTCGATGTATACAGAGGCAACACCACGGCGTTGTGTGAAGGAGAAGCGTCCGTCCCGTTAGGGACCAGTACCAAAGTATTCATCCGTATGCGAGTGAGTATTCCAAGGCCGTACTCCTCAGTCGCAGCTGTCTTATTGTTGTATTCATCTTCATAGGTTGTCGGCAACGGCGATTATAGTGGACCGATCTCCACTTGCAAGGCGACTGAGGCCCAGGAATGGAACACACGAGCAGAGGTTGTAACGAAGGTTGCGGCTATTGTCAAGCGCAGCATTGACTCGGCCAATTCAGGCAGCTGGGTAATCAGCGGAGACACAGTACGATTCGAGGACCTCATACTGTTAGAGCTAAGGCATGTCACCAAAGGCAGCTGGCAACCCGTGCTCGCCTATGTCGCCCAGTCTTCCTCTTGATATAACCCTAACGTCGTGGCCCATAGCTGTAGCATCTTCATGTAAACTACTGTACGCGTGTGAATGAAGGCAACATCACGCGTCACGCAGTCCCTTCGGCTCGCCTATTTTCGAGTGGGGCCGTCAAGCAGTCGACATGAGGGATGCTAGTGGAGGTGCCGGTGCCCAGGAAGATGAGCTCGCAGGGGTCGTCGGCGGGTAGGATGTCAAGTCTAAGGCGCCCATGGCAGTGGGCAGTTGTGGGGGTTCAGGACAAGAGCCAGGCAGCGGCAATCGCGATCTGAGTGAGTTTTTCAATATCTGTTCTCAGCGCGCGACGTCTCAGGGGGACGGGATATCAGATATTCGACACGTGTGGTGCGTGCTGTTCAGGGACAACACCCCGGGTCGGTGTAAGAGCAGGTAGACGCAGTCAAGATGATTGTTGCATGCGCATGCAGACCGGTGAAGATAGCATGAAAGAGATCGGAGGAATTTACACATTTCCGCCGGAGGAGGTCGCTGACATCAATAATCGTCTCACCGACTCTCAATTAGCCAGATACTGTCAGATCAGAATACCATCCTCGGCCGCTTCCGATGCGTTGACATCAACAATCGTCTCGCCGACTTTCAATTAGCCAGATACTGTCAGATCGGAATACCATATTGGAGTGCACACAGTTCCGGGTGAATGAACGACGGGGAAGTCGATTGGAAGGGTTACAAACGCGTAAGGGAACAGGAGGTCGTCGCAGTCGCGGGTCCGTGTACGCTCGCGAAATAAGGTTTACACTAAGCGCACGTCTCCGGCGCGCACCGCTCCGGCGACTTTCAACATACCATCCTCGGCCGCTTCCGATAATCGTCTCACCGACTCTCAATTAGCCAGATCATGTCAGATAAGAATACGATGTAACGCCGTGGTCAGTCGCTCTGTGGACTCAGCATAGGACATGTTGCGCGACTCACAGTTGTTCATTCTGCCCCTTTAGGAACCCGAATGGTTGCTGAGGATGTTTTGAATCTGTTAGACATGTCTCGTCGATGTGTGAGTGCTTTGTTCACTTTTTGTCACACGAAACGTTAGGCACGGTTGCCTTGCGCAATGCAAACCAAGTGTAACGCTGTCTCGGCCGGTTGCCCCCAATCACACGCGTACAGGACATAAATTCGTCTACACCAATATCCTAGCAGTAGCACCTCATTGTATTCGAAGTAAAGATGAAATGATTGGTGGTCTATTTTCGGTTGTCTCTCCGTAGAGCTGCCGCGGGGTCGGGGTCCCCTCGAGTCGCCCCGCCCCATTACATAAGCACGCCCCAGGGCGACGAGGTGACGTGAGGTGCGCCCCGAGTCGCCTCGCGGGGTGCGACCCCAACCCCGCCCTGCGTGGGAACCTCACTGATGTGGCCTCGAGGCCACCCGCGGCTCACCCCGCGGCAGCTCTATCTCTCCGATCTTCTCTGAGCTTATGTTTCAAACTCCGTCGTGTCCTCCTTCGTTCCGAACGACGATGTTCGACGAGTCTTTCTCGTCTTCCTCGTCGTCACCCGCAGCGATAGGGACGACTTCAGCTCGCGCAGTCTTGGCACAGCCAATCTCATCAATGGACCCCGAGGACGCTCAGCTCAGCGCGGCCGATGCAGACTCAAAGGAGTACATTGACCGCGCGGTCCAAACAGATACGCCTACACCGGCGGCACAACCGCCATCCCCCGAGCATTCGACGTCCATGATTATTCGAGCCCTGTCGGATAGGCTCAGCGACATGGACATCTCTACTACCTCCAACGGTTCAATTTCTTCGTCTCAGGTGGAATCAAGTTCTTTTGTCTTTAATAGCAGCGCATACAGCCACGACAACTCTTCGTTTCTCTCTAGTCCGCCCCCAACTATCAAAACAACTACGCGCAAGATAAAGCGTAATGAAGCTATTAGCGGACGATCCACGCGAATGGTTTCCCTGCCCGAGACTGTCTCCGCTTTTTCTGCTAAGAAGGCGCTCGAGAAGACTCCGCGAATCGTATCGAATCCCGAAGGTTTCAACTTCAAGAGGATTTTGTCTACCGAAAGCTCTTACGCTGAAGACACGCTCGAAACTGAAAACCCTTCTCGCGTTCACGTCCGGATAATTGCGACCGATACGCCACACACGCCGTCTCCTCCTTCGTCCCCGGATTCCATAGAGATAATCGCTAATAATACAGGTCTTCCCGACAACTTCTTGCGTGGAAATGCACGCGGCGAATCACCACTATCCTCGGAGCCAGATGACGACGGTCAGTGACTTAACTGTATCGAAGAGTCATCGCTAACTGCATGACAGGCTGGATTAGCTGGGCTCAATCACCGCCAAGGCCTATACCTGCTCTACACGGTCCTCTTTCTCTACCGTATGCGCGCTGCCCATCGTACGTACTCGTTCTTTTACCTTGCATTCTCTCAACCAACCTTTATCTAGTGGTGCCGAAGGAACAATTATTGAAGAGCAAGGGGACCTTCCTCGTATGATATGGGGACTCGAGGGAGACGAAGCTGCTCAGCGTTCCAAGCCTGAGCCAGAACATACTATAACACAATCATACAAACCTGCGCCGCCTCAACCACAGCCCGCTCTGCCTATCTCTACACCGAGCACGTCCTCGAGGCCTCTTCCTCGTCAGCAGGTATCTGTACCTCCTCGATTCACCAACAGGAAATTTCAAGAGGCTTCACCCGCGCCTCCGACGCCGTATGGTTCTCACGAACACGTTGGGTTAATTCCGACACCGTTGTCCCTCAGAGGCGTAAAGACGCACGACGAGTACTCTCTGCCTGAACATGGCCCTATCGATTTGACCCACCTTCGGCCTCGATCCGACGCCATGTATAAGTATCAAGTGGATTCTAATCATCCGGCGAATACGGCCTACACAACGCTTGAAGACAATTATCGCATCTACAACTCGCCCGGCCAAGTGGACCTGGGATGGCAGTCTCTTCTCCTGACTCAAGAAAGGCTCAAGAATCTGACACTCTCGTCCAACGTGCTTTCGCCCGATAGTCTCCGCTCGTCTCGCTCTTCTACGTCTCTGGCTTCTTTGGCTTCCTCGCGCTCGCCTATTATCCTGGATCCTCCGTCTCACCTCTCGCAATCGCCCTCATGGTCTGCTATGCACGAACAGATGCAAGTGCCTCCATCTCAAAATACTCCTCGCCGTATGTCCGCGCTTGAGATCGCTCAAAGTTACCGTCAGCAACAATTGATGCAAGACCGCCGCAAGCAAGTTGTGCTTCCGACTCCACCTAACTCGGCGTCACCCTTATGGTCCTCTGGATTCTCTCCGTATCAAGAGTCTCTTCTGTCACCTGAGATCATAGCTGCCTCTCGTCTACCAACGGGTCTCTCTAGCAAAGCTCCTGGATTACAACGCCAGCGGAACAATGCTATGCTTCAACACGAGCTGCCCCAGGTTGAACATCTCTACGAGTATGATCATCACGACCATCTGATCATGGAATCTCGCAACCAAACGGACCGGAGCTACCAGCCGCACGTCGTCAATGTTCGAGGCTCGCCTCAATACTGGCATGCTCAACATGATAACGATCTCGCTTTCCTTGCAGCAACAAACCGTCTTCGTCAGACTCAGGGGCGCACTGCTGTCCAGAATCTCGGCCCTCTCCGTTCCCCTGCGCCTCCTCCAAAAGCGCCTCCGAACACGCCGTCTACCCGAGACACTAGGCATGCCCTGTCGCAACCGAAACCGTCTCAAGTAGCTACACCTTTGTCTCCCACCTCGCCCAGGACACTACAGAATGTAGCACAGCAACACCCGAGGTCTATACCGCTGACTAAATTGATACAGAGACGGCTGTCTGCTGTGCCGGAAGAAGACTCGATTGTATTGTCTGACCGTGGGGTCTCGCCACCGTTGAGGGAACCTCCGAGTGAGCTGCCTATCGACCGGTAAGTTGGTCAACGTTGGTGGGCCCCCTTGTACTGATCACGTGTATACTAGTGGACATGCCTCTGCTGTACAGCCGAATTATCCCTCGAAGATAGCACAAGCCAGAGACGCAATTACGTCTAAAGAAGGTCTTAGGCAACGCACCGACCCTGGAGAAGTGAAGTCTACAAGAGGTGGGCGTGTCCGAGGCCGGGGTGGACGAACTAAACGCGGTAGAGCTCCCTTGAGCAATGTGGTCAATGGCCCGGAGCGGATGAATGGCAGTATGACCGTGCACTCCTAAGCATTTCCGCCTTCCCCGCTCTCGAAGCCTTGTAGCAATCGTGTCTCTATGTTTTCTCGCCATCGTCTCGTTGTCTACGCTCTGTCGATATCGTTCTCCTTCTTGGACCTTTAGCAAAGTGTCGTATTAGATTCATACCATTGAAACCCGAGATGTCCCCCAGTACAAATAGCCCTACTGTACATACGCAACGAAAGCTGTAATAATGATCCCACATTATACCATGTCACACTAGAGATGCATTGCAGAGAGAGCAGGGGTAACAATTCGAGTAGCAATGTGAAACGAGTATGTTCTGCGTGAGTATCGTGATATCCATATGATCCACATCCGGTTAGTGGCGCGTGCTGGTGCACGAAACGCAATTAGTCGCGTCGGCCGCGAGGGCGCGAGACGGTCATTTTGAGGATAGCCTCCTTGGCGGTCTCGATAGCAGTCTCAGAACCTGGCATGATATAAGCATGTATCTCTCAGAACATCCCATTATTATACTCACCAACGATGACGATGGTGTTGTCTTCGCGGCTGACGGTAATGTCAGCCTGGCTTTCCGCGCGCAAACGAGCGACATTGGCACCCTTGGCGCCGACGATGCGAGGGAAGGCAGAGCGGTCGGGAAGAGTCAAGAAACCAACGTGAGACATTTCTTCAGCATGTTTGAGGGCGTCGCGGGTGAGTTCTAGCGCTTTATCCAAAGAGGCCTGGTCTCCAGCCTTGAAGGTCCACACGGCCTCGCCCTCTTCTGCATCTTGGTAGTTGGGAACGACCTGCCACTCTGCTTCGACGGTGGCGCCCTCCTCAGGATCGTCGATACGCGCAGTAGAGGCGCCGCTCTCAGCAGCAGGGCGCGGCGGAACGGCAGGGCTCTTGGGAACCGCAGACTGCTCAACCTGGACGTGGAACGAGCGAAGGGTGCGGAAGAAGTTACCCTGCTGAGTAACCGCGTGGTGATACTTTAGCGGTACGTCAACAGAGCCTGTCACGCCTTCGGGAGCTGGGGGCTTGATAGAGGCCTAGTCGTAATCAGGACCAAGAAAGGTATTCTGCGGGGAAGAAAGTGCATACCTTCAACTCCTCGGCCGCCTTCTTGCAGGCAGCAGCTGTGCCACTGACTTTCACGAGATCGGCAGGGTCGACGTTTGCCAGATCACTGAGGTTTGCAGGCTCGCCAACGGAGTGGTATGACCGAGAGCCGGGGAACTGGATCTGGGCGCCAGTCCTCTTTTGCAAATCGTTTAGGTGCTGACCACCGCGGCCGATCAGGGCACGGTGCTGAGCAGCGGGCACTTCCACACCGAGCACGACACGATCGCGCAAAGTGGCAACAGCCTTCTCAAGCTCCGCCTTGACTTTAGCAACGAGTTTGGGCTCGCCGCGGAGGACAACGTCGTCGGAAGGTTCGCCTTGACGAGGGCTGGAAACGATGTTAAGACCAGTCGTTCTGCGAGATGATAACCTGAGTAGACTTACAAACGAATGAGCCCTGCCTGAGCTCGGGAGTCACCCGGGCCTCCGCAACGAGAGATGAGTTCCTTCAAGCCGTGACCACCTTGACCAATGAGGGTGCGATGGAACTTGTTCTCGATGCTGATAGTTTCGGTGACTTCTTCATGGACCTGTTCCGCGATTGCAAGAATGGCTACCTTCGCGTCCTCAATGGCCTGCTTCGTACCGCGACAGGTGATATTGGTGACGTTGCCATCGTCCGCAGACTTGTCTACGTCAATCTGTGCACCGGTAGTATCTTTGATCTCGTTAACTGTTGCGCCTCCCCGACCCAGGATACGCGCGACGCTGCGAGTAGGCACGGTGAACTTCACGCTGTTGTTGGACTCCTTCTCGAATTCCAGAGCCTACGTATGCCGAGGTCAACCTATCTACTCAAATGAATGTCGGTGAGAGTCTCACCTCGAGAAGTTCAGCCTTAGCACTGGCAACACCCTTCTTACCGCCCTTGACGAGCACTTCGTCAGGCTTGAGGTTGTGATCCCTGTTCTTGTTCTCAGCGCTGTCGCCCTCACGCGGGAAGGTAATCTTGACGTCGTATTTGTCCTCGAGGCGGATGACGTACTTGCCGCCTTGTCCGATGAGGGAAGGATGGTACCGATGAGGGATTTTCAGAACCTCCGAAGTCTCGTCGGCCTAGTTTGGTAGTCAGATATACGGGACCGAACGATCATACAGACTTGACAATAGCTCACCAGCCTGTCTGCATGCATAATTATGCGCTTCTTGGCTTCCTCGACATTTTCCTTGCGCCCTGTGATCTTGACTCTAGCTTTCTGCTGCGCGACTTTCTTCTTCTTTCCGACGTCCTTGTCCTTGTCTTCGTGCTCATCTGAGAAGTCAATTTTGACACCGAGAGAGTCGCGAATCTTGTTGATGCTCGAGCCCTGAGCACCGACAATACGACCGACGAACTCCTGTCCGATTTCGAATTCCACCGACTGGAATTGTGATGAGACTGTTAGATAACTCATTCAAACAAGAAGAAATATACTCACGTAGCTACTGATGATTTCATCATTTTGAGCATCCTCGACGATCTTCTTAATCTCCTTGACGGCGCGGTCAACGTCAGCACGAATACCGCGAACCACAATGATGTCCTCCGTCGAAGAATTGCCGGCTTCAGCGCCGAATTTGATGGAAAGCGTCTTGTCTTCGCCAATAACGCTAGCATCGACGAGTAAGACATGGTCTGCAGCGCTGCATTTGATGACTTACGCATTGAGGGTGGTTCCACCACGGCCTACTACAGCATCGTGCCACTTCTTCTCGACAGAGATCGACTCGGTCTTGACGTCGGCGGCAGCGCGAGCCATCTGGAGGAGCTCCTTCTCAACCTCCTCGAGCTTCTGGGCTTTCTCTGCCGGAGAGGGAGAAGCAGATGGGGAAAGGGGATCGTAGACAAGAAGAACAAGTGACTGCTCAGCAGACTCCGGAGGGAAGAAGACCAGAACGTTTTCGTTCTCGTGGAAGCCTTTAATCCTGGCAAAATACGTCAAATGAATTTCGAAGAATTTGTGAATGGATCAAGCATTACTGACTTCTTTGCATTCTTGTGTGAGTTGATGATACGATGAACCAACCAGTCGATAGAGACATCCTTAGTAGCGCCGAAGAGTTTGCCAACGAGCTGCGAAAGCTGACGAACAGCCGAGTCCACTGCAGGCTTATCACCAAGGATGTCAACGTTGAGTACCTGAGACCTGTCGATGATAGCCTGGGGCGGGGTGTACACCTGGACACCCGGGTTCTCCTCGCTCAGAGTCTTGGGGTATCCGATGCGCGTCATGTACGTAAGAAGTTGCCGTGAAACCGCGATAGGACCAGGGAGGGGGAATTCATGAATGTATGCCGAGTTTGCCTTTTCCATGACCGCGGTAACGCCATTTGCGAGGTCCTGAGCGCGACCCCAAACCGTGACCTCGTCGCCAGGCTCTTCGATCTTCTGGACCACGACCGCACACTGGCTCTTGGTCATAACTTCCTCAGCTCCCTTGCCCATAAGCAAGCGATGTTGACGCTTAGGAAGCGTCATCTTGAGCGAAGTGACATTGCCTGTAAAGTACTCCACGGCGGACTTGATAGACTCAATGACACGTCCGACAGCATCACGATCGCCGTTCACAACAATCTCGCCTCCATCATCGTGCCTGTTCAAAGAGAGTGTGACGTCTGCGCCTTCAGCGGCCTCAAGAAATTTGGCACGACGAGGCAAGATGAATGGAAGTATGTGTGCGGGTATGTTCTTAACACGTTGGGTAGTGCGAGAAGTCTTGGCAGCAATGATGGCCTGTAAAAGAGCTTGTGCTTCGAGAGCAAGTGGCTCCGCACCCGTGATCGTGACTGGAACAGTCGGCTCTTCCTCCTCGTCTCCAGCGTTTGGCAGAGGGGTAGCCTCACGAGAGGGCTCGTGTGAACCACCATTCGCATGCCCATTGGCACCGAGAGAGTCCTTTCGCGGAATGTCGATCTTGACGCCGGTCTGGTCTCTCACTTGCTTGAGCGTCGCGCCTTTGGGACCGATGATGCTAGGGATGGTCGATGCCGGAGCTTGAACGATGAGGGTCACCTAGAAGTGTCCACATGAGCGACAATGCACGTTAGAGAAGTGGAAGTGCATACAGTAGGTGAGAGCATAGCAAGCAATGACTTCTTAGCCTTCTCCAGCTCCTTCTGGTGCTCCGACTTCAAGAAAAACGTCGTCTGGCGCGTCTTCTGATTCGTCGAAGCGTCCAGCTTGACCTTGTGCTGCGACATGACCTGCTTCATGATTTCCCCGAGGGTTGTCGGTTTGCCATCTCTCCCAGCAGTCGATAAGTCACCGACGGGCGTCGTAAAGGACTCTGAGAAGACCGGGTGCTTGGAGGCCGTCGCTTTGATACGAGGCGCAGCCTTCCAAGTGGTAGGGACGGCTGGTTTACCAACAGCGGAGGGGGCAAGGGACGGGAACGCTTCAACTGAACTGGTGTCGACACCACCGTTGGCAGCTGAAGCGGCCTGAGGCTTCGAAGGAGTATCCGCCAGAGATGGGAAGGGATCTGGTGCTCCTTCTAACTCAGCATGTTTCCGCTGTATTCAAGTGAATTAGAACCAGGCCATGACTCGTCCCATTGGGGAAACCACCAACCTGAAGCTTCTCTGCCGCAGACATGATTATGAAAACCGTGGATCGAAAAACCTTTGACGGGAAACCTGGACAACGAGAGGGCTCTCGTTGCCGACAAGGACCAGGATGAGGAGGACTGAGAGATTGTGAAAGTGTGAAGGAGAGTCGTGAATCCGCTGGAGGACGACCACGTAGCGGGTCACAATCGTGGGAATGTTGATGGACGCCCAAATCCCCAAGACGCGTCCGCGCGTAGATCGAGATTTGCGCGCGTTAGCACCCCCTTCATCTAAACCACCACCATGTCATACGCAGGCTTGGACGAAAGTGAAATGTTGCAGATGATACCTACTAAGTTAATTTCAGGTCACGTTATGACCTCCCTTCTATCTTTTCGCAACTGTGATGTCGCCTTATATGCATCAATAACCTCCGACGAAGCTCGTGATGCTACATACGACTCGGAACTAAAGAGACGGCACAACAAGGTACAATAGAAGCTAAGGATGAACGATTACAAGCAAGAATCAGCTCTATGGACGAGTATGAACTGACTTTTTTCTACTCCTGATCTTCTCGGGTAGTTGTGCAGATAATCATACCAGCCTTCGCCACTCTGGGCTTTGGAGAATGTGGGAAGTCGACATTTCTAGGTCTACACAGTCGCACTCACCATGAAATTCGATTATCAGCTCAGATTATGCTCTGTGGTATCTTTTGACCAGCTATTTGTATGCAACGGTTGCCATACGTGATGAGCCTTATCATGCTGACCTGACGACCTATCACGATTTTTCACGTCCCAGTTGCGACTGAAACTTGTGCACACTACACTGACCTGACGGTTCAGGTATCTTCAACGGCTCCTGCAAGTATCAGGAACTTTTGTAAAAGCTAGAAGGTTCAGTTTAAAAGTAAGTTGCACTTCGGCTGCATACAGATATTGTCCTCACTAGCTATTCCTTAATAGAGCAAGGAATCTTATATCAGCTCAGCGATGGTGTCTACGCAGAACGATGCTACAACTTGATCATACATGCATCTCATCTATGCAATCATTCGGCGCTTTGGGTAAAGTTCACCTTTGCAGCCATCTACGGAGGCCTACTGACGGGGTTGAGCTCATGCCATTGGCATATCGGATGTCTTTTCGCGACTGATCTGTGAACAGCCTGGGTTGCACTGTTGCAGGCATCCATTTTTGTACGCGATGTGCATCATTTCGATCATGAAGCGTCCTATTAAATGTCCGTGTCCTTCGAAGTCCCCTATAACCGCCCTTCCAGTCCTGGTGACCATTCAAGCCTTGGCCATGTCTCTGGAAGAAACGGTCATGTCGGAAGGCCGGCAAATAATGACTACTACAGTATCTTTCCAATTGCAGAGCTTGTTTTACGGCATGTTCTCTTTCTCATATTAATCATTATTAGCCCACTGAACGATACTAGGTTACCATGCCATCCTATTACCTATATCAACATGGATGCTGCTGTGAGTAGTTCAGCGTCTTGGAATGTTCATCATGCTCATAGCAGGCAGACGACACGGACTGAAATCGCGCACATGCAAGCTGTTATTCACGGCGGTGCTTCTTTCCTTCATTTTATCATCCTCATATTGGGTACTTCAAGTAGCAGGCCAAGCTGTTCGAGACGAGCTTTTCTTCCGAACAACACCGAAAGCCATAGGCCCGAAGAACATAGTGCGTTACGCTCCGCTGTTTTACTCCATAATTTCCCTCAATGTAAGTCATCATACTTCCCAACCCTATGTACTAAGCAGTCATAAATTATAGCACATTCTTGGGAGCGCCTTCGTGATCTGGAGATCGTCTGTCTTCTGCGGGACGAAGTATAACAAATCGCTACTCATCCTTCGAATGCTATGTTTATTTACCATGCGTAAGCGATTATCATCCAAGAAGACTACATTCGTTAACGACGCTCTGTAGTTACAATTCTCGTTCGCATCGGTATAAGAGTAGCCATGGTTGTTATTTCCAGTCCTTCTCAAGTTATATTCAGCGTCGAAACCGTACTCGATTGCGCCATTCTAGGAGGTCTATTTGGGACCACTACTTCTGCTGCAATATTATCGTCGTACGCACTTTGGTAAGTTCTGCTATCTGTTTTCTCACTGCATGCGACAAATATTGATGGCGCGACCTAGGGACAATCGAGACGAGCTCCGCGCAAAATTCTATGCATCGGACGTTATAACCGTTATCGAATATGTCATCGCCTTTCTCCTTGAGTCCGGTATGGTTCTCTGTCTACTCTGGGTAAGTGTCACGATAGCATTGTCCTTCGAAAGACTGACGCCTTGTATAGATACTGGATCTCGCCTTCAAGTTTGTCCCGATTACATTCGGAACCCTCGGTATGGTTTGGTCCCCGATAAGTGCCACTATCTCAGTGAGTTGCGCATCGCAGCGTTTCCATCGAGGCTGCATCTGACGACCTCGGATTTCAGGGAATGCATCCGGCACTCGTTGTCGTGATTGTTCATTCAGACCGCACGCTCGGTGCCACAGCCCCACCCACATCCATGACCAATACCCACAACGAACGTGAAGTCAGGATGATGGGTCCGATCATCAGCTTCACGGATGGACACAACATGCACATAGAGGACCAGTCGCCAAAACGCAAGGTGGACTTCGTATTCAATCAGAGTTTCATGAACATTGTCTGAATTTAAGGGCTGCTGTTTGCGGCGAGCCTATAACCTTGTACCGTGTACTTTGCTCAAAACAACTTTCTTATCTGCTCGACATCAGTGAGCAACTCTGAGTGGTTTGCAATGCGGTGCGTAGAGTAGTCGATCTGTACGAGCGATTGACAGCTCATGCATCCATAGCTATCACGGTACTTTGACAAGATGATCAGATTGGAAGATGGTCACCCACATAGACTACCGTCACAGGATCTTGATTCGATGCTCCGAACGAGCAAGGTTCAGCTCGAAGCTGTGTTAGCTTGGTACGTCACGATATAAAAGATATCTCACTAAGTCGTATGTCGTTATCGTACTACGAGCTGCTTTAATGACCTTACAAAACACCCAACTTACTTTCCATAGCCGCTTTATAGCAGCTTCGGCGGCCTCGGTAATTGTCCAGTGTATACTCTATGGTACGAAACTGAAATTGCGTCGTTTGCATGGTTTACTGACAAGTAGTTCAGGGGTATATCTTACTCTAATGCCACTCGCCACTGGGGTAGTCCTGTACGCTCTAATTTCCTGGTCGCAAACAGACTTTGTATTCCATCCTGAGACTGACTGGAGCCGCTCTTTCAGGAAGAGACCTCTCGGGCTAATCCGCTTGAGAGGGCTTCTTTGTACAACGATGCTTGCAGCATTCTCCTTCACGTCCTTATGTCTTATAACGAACATAGTATACCTCGTCCGCTATGTCCAAACGTACTTGGTGAATATGCAAGATGTCGAATTGACTCAAATCCTGCCATTCGCCAATGTGCCGATAGCACTCGTCCAATCTAACGTACGTTTCGAATCTTGTCTCATTGATAGTCGTGGACTCATGGCGCTCGTAGCTCGTCATCGGAGATGGCGTCGTATTGTGGCGGGCTTGGACGCTATGCAGAAATGAGCACCGAAAGATAGTAATGTTCTCTATATGGATATGGGCTCTTGCAGCGTGTGCGTGAACCGTGATTTTCATATTCAGTCAAACCACGACCTCTAGCTTATTTTTCCAAGTAACGACCATTGCCAATATCGCCGCGAACGTCGTTAAGGTCGTTGTCTTCCGAGGGGAAGATGCGTATTCGGTGACTTGGGCGATTAACGTCTTTCATGTTGTATCTTTCGCTTTGTCCCTCTTGGTCAATCTGCTAGCGACGGGGATCATATGGTATCAAGCCTGGTAAGTTTTTTCGAACTCAGGTCTGCCGGCGGACTCTTCAAGTTAACCTATTGCTCTTATAGGTTCCACGGGTTGTTGGTAGGTCAACACCGGCCAGTTGGAGATGAAAGCGGTCGAGTTGAACGCATCGTGGTTCTTCTTATTGATTCCGGCTTGATATATTGCGGATTAGGCGTGAGTCGATTTGACTAGTTTCCTCTTTTGAAGAACTATTTAACCCATCTTCTGCAAGTGTGTTGCATTAGTATCCGAATTTATACATCTACACGGCGTTGGACGGACTCTTGGCGATCTGTTCACGCCAGTATATGTTCAGATCGCTGTAAGTATCTCATTGTGGGCAGGTCAAATAACTTTCTCACGTGACGATGTTCCAAGGCTATTTATCCTCCGCTGGTCATCGTTCTGATGGACCAGCAACTTGCGCTGAAGAACAAACATATCTCTGCAACCACTGAAGCTACAACTCACTGTTTCACTTCTGTAAATGTTGACCACCAATCCGAAGTGACCGGACTTGAGATTCTCTCCATTTCAACATGCTCGTGAAGTCATTGCAGAGAAGAGTCAGGGACGCGAAGCAGCAATATCGATGGAACGGGGGGTGACAGCGTCAGGACCTCAGAGGTATATCAACGGACTTCGTCAATGTTGTACACTGCTAGTACTACTCTACGCTTCATTCCAGTTCATGTCGAGAGAAGTACACACTTCTCAGCAAGCAATGCTTGTGATCAATACCATTGTCACTTTTCAGCTACATCGATCGTGCATAGCGGGCAACGGCAATTTAACGAAGTCGAGTGATCATGAATGATCCCGACATATAAGAACGCTACACTACACAAAGATGGAGCAGTATGTACAATACACGGGTTCCATTAGCACGAATATACAAATATCCGAGAGCGTGTATAGGCTGATCGCAAGACGCCAACGAACAGGAGTTGTGAGAGCAAGAGAAGGTGCAAGGGCATCAAGTCATGGATACAAAATACAACAAGTGCAGAATCCTCAAGCATAAAGTCACTAATCACTAGTCAGTGCGCATAGTCGTGATTATAAACGTCAATCTTCCCCTCTCCCCGCGTAGGCCCAAGCTGTAGACGCAGTGTGTCCCGCGACGAGCTTTGCATCAGTCGGAGATGCACTGACACACATTTGCGACACCACCCGCCCCAGCTGCGGCGTTCCCACGGCTATTCCCACGATTCCCATATTGTATCCTTGCGTCACAGTCGGGAGCCAGTCACAGACTCACAGCAAAGTCTAGCTGGACCTGCCTCTTGGATACCGTGTCGGATTCGGAGCTGGGCTGGCCCGGGTCGTTCTCGTCTCCACAGCGCGCCGCTATACGCGCGGACAAGGTCGCTTGTTGTCGGGGAATGATGAAGAGGTATCCACCAAGCGATGCCTCACTGTTCAAGAAGGAGTACGACAGTGAGCTGATCCAGCAGCGGGCACAGTCGTATCATGGGCACTAGTAAGGATTTCAGATGTCAGATACGTGGTAAGCATGGAATGAACGTACCCGTTGCCCCATTCAGCCTCCAGCTGATCCTTCCAGACTCCCTACTACAAAAATAACAACACACATCATATTCCGGGTCAAGCAGGCTATTGAGGATCACATTTAGACATGGTCCAGGAAGAAAAGGCTGTGAATGTACCTAGTCGGTCGAGTTCAACGTTCCGCTCACACCTGCGAACGAACTTTTCACATATATCTCCTCGGCTTGTATAGACTGTCATTAAAGTGTATGAGACGACGAGGTCATAATGAAGTCATCGTGGATACACACCTGAATGGTTACGTTGGACTTCTCGCCCGCCAACGCAACACTGCCGAAGGTCACCTTGGGACTTAGGCCTCCGACACTTTGCGTAAAGAAGGGCAAATTCGTAATGAAGGTGGGAATATACACAGACTGTGCGGTCCCGTTAAATTTGGGGAGCGTAAGAGTGACGTTGATACGGAGTTTATCCGGTGCGTAAAGCTCTTCTGGAGCCTGACGCCAAAGTCAACAATAGGTAGAAGACATGACGAGATGTGCTTACGAAGATGTATAGACCGTTCGCGCCAGCTATATTCATGAGACATACTTTGGTTTCTTGTCTGATGTATAACTCGGTATACGACATAGCAACCGTAATGCTTGCGTTGGTTTCTTGAGGATCGTCGCTCAAGTTGACAACAAGAGAACCGGTAATGGGAGGGGAGGTAACGTTTGCAGGCATAGAAACGTTAGATTGAATGAAGACGGTGTCTGTGACGGGAATATAATATTCCAGCCTAGGGGGGATCGTATCAATACGCATGGAGAGGTGATTCAGGTCATGATACGCACTGTGCACGCAACGAGCTACCAGACTTCTTATCTTTCCAAACCCATGAATTGCAAGCCGTGGCTTCCTCAACGCACAAGGCACTGGTCCCCAAGTCAAAGCCAGAAATGGAACTGTTGGACACTCCGTAGGCGGGTGAGGGGTAAAGAAGGCTCGGATTCTTGTATGTTGTACTGCTTTTCCGGGTTTTCTGCCAAATAGATTGAGACCCGCCGTCGTGACGTCTCGGAAGGTGACAAACTTACTACGACAATCAGGGGAACGCCTATGGCGACGGTGATCACGAAATAGGCGATGAGGCCGTAGATGGCCCATCGCCATCGCCGAGAAAGAGCCTTGTGTTTCCATATGCCTACTCTATGCAATTTCTGGGAAGTTTCGTAGTCTGGCAAGGAAGGGGTAGAGGTCGCGGCGCGAGAGAGACGGATGAGGGCAGAATGAACGGGAGGTGGGCTAGCCAATTTCGGTAGCTGCTCCTGGTCATCGTCCAGAATGATCATCGCAAACTCAACGCGAGGAAGATGCCGAGCAGGACGCTCAGCACATTCAGGAGGCGGACACCAGCGACGAGGAGGCGGCGGGGGAGGTCGAGGACGACGGTCGGCGGATGAGGGAGGGAGGCAAGTTGCTCGTGGTCCACGCCGCTTGTGGAGAGATACAAAGACGCCCGGCGTTTGCCGTCTAGGCCGCCCCTCGACCCTCTGTGCCCCATTTGGACCTCCGCTCCCTTGATTTTATTTCTGACAATCTCCTAGCGGAAACACATTGCTGGGACCTCCATCCTGTAGTCTCTATGCTTAAGAACGTCTCTTAAAATTTTGAGTATTTTCTTCGCTGGAAGTCGGGCTGGAGGGCGGCTTGAACTCGCCGCCGCGGCGGGATGAGAGTCACCCACGTGTACCCTATTTTCATCACCGCAAAATTCGGAGGTGCTATTTCAGCATCTCGAAAACAGGCGGAACAAGGGTGCGAACGCAGAGCGTGGGATGGCCTCGTATCCAACGACGACATCTAGCAAACCAAATGACATTGTAGAATCAGAGGAACAGTGTCTGTAACAAGTGTAATAATTTCGGGATTGTATTTTGGCCATCGTGATCATCGTAAGGATCAGCGGAAGCCAGCACTGCGATAGCTTCGAAGATGCTGTCGGAGGACAATAGCAGCCTCCGGGGCTTCCTATTAGGATCATGCATGCGCATAGCACATCCAAATCGCGAATTAGCTACGATCGATATGATCTCCTGAAGAACGGCCTTCTGTCCCTTGACCACTAAAATGCAAAATCGAGCTACAAGCCTATGCAGCACATACACTCACCGGGTATTCTTGAAAGTGACGAGTGGCCATGAATAATGTCATGCCGTCTCCGACGTATCCGACGACGTTCACAAGTCTTTGGTACAGATCGCACCGACCGGGTCGTAGGATTTTTGTACCTTGCGCAGCATGTACGTGAGTTCCCTCATAATCAGCCTCCGCTCACCTTTTATTTTAGGGATGGGATTCACTGCGCAGCTCTAGCACTGGTATGAGGAAACCGTGTACTCAGAACTTGTTAGGACTACAGAGACCTACAAATTGGCTCAAATTTTCTCAAGCTTCAATCACCACACTGACTCACTGTGAGTTTGACTAACGAACTGAGCAAAGGTTACCGATGCAGAGAGGCGGAAGTTTGGGAGCTGTAGCGCCCGCTGCACCGAACGTCGGGATGCGGGTGATCCGTTTAGACGCCATCACCGACCGTACCGCTTTGGGATTCACGTCATGGAAAGCGCTCTCTGTCGACGACATCTACCATGCTCATCTCGTTCCACGATACTTTGTGACCTCGGACTCACGAAGTATAGTAATTGGTAGTAATTACTAAGGCCGATGTATATTGCTGAAGCTCTATCTGAACTGAACGCGTCAAGATGGATGCAAAGGAGCGCGACGCGATTGCGTGATACACTCACCATCGCACACCGTATAAAACTGTGAGTACAGACAAGTCATCTCTACCTTAGATCACACTGGTGCTCATCCCATTGTTACCGCCCTCCATCGTATACCTACCGTCCTTGCCACATCTCTTTCCGCGAACCAGTGTGTTTTAGAAATGGCTAACACTCCACATGGCGGTATTTTGAAGGTACGAAGCGGCTTACCCCACATCTCGGAGTTAGTGAATAACGCAATTCCCTAGGATCTTGTTGCAAGAGACGAGCCTCTCCGCGATCAGCTGAAGGCAGAAGCCGCGACCCTTCATGATATCGTACTTACTGAGGTTAATATTTTTGTAATTAGTTCCGCGAAGTACTGCCTGACGATGGATCGACGATAGCGACAACTTTGTGATTTAGAGCTTATCACAAATGGCGGTTTCAGCCCATTAGAGGGCTTCATGAATGAGGCTGACTACAAAAGGTGCGGTAATATGTACACCATGTTTTGCGTGCTAACCTAACGGCTCCACTAGTGTCGTCGATAACCTGCGATTAGCAGATGGCACCCTCTTTCCTATGCCTATCGCTTTGGACGTTTCCCAAGAAGATGTTGAAAGTAAAGCAATAGCTTCTGGGTCGAGAATTACCCTTCGAGACCCCCGAGACGATGAGCCTCTAGCTATCCTCACCGGTAATGGCTTTCTTCACAGTTCATTCGTCTGATACTCATATCTTCCCAGTCGATGACATCTATCGTCCGGACCAAGTGCAAGAAGCTATCAAAGTGTTTGGAGACGACGATCCTGCCCACCCTTCCGTAGCATACCTCCGGAATAAAGTAAAAGACCTGTACGTTGGTGGCAAAGTACAAGCGATCCAACCGCCAACACATTTCGACTACGTTGCACTCCGCTGTACGTATACGAATTTCAACCTCCTCCGCTCATTGACCGACCCCTTCACAGACACCCCTGCAGAACTCCGTGCACATTTCAAAAAGGTCGCATGGCGGAAGGTCGTCGCCTTCCAAACGCGCAACCCCATGCACCGTGCCCACCGCGAACTCACCGTCCGAGCGGCTCGCCAGCGGCAGGCAAACGTGCTCATCCACCCTGTCGTTGGCCTTACCAAACCCGGCGACGTCGACCACTACACGCGCGTGCGCGTGTATGAGGCGATCATGAGGAAATACCCCAACGGCATGGGCCACCTTGCGCTGCTCCCCCTCGCGATGCGCATGGCTGGCCCCCGCGAGGCGGTCTGGCACGCGATCATCCGCAAGAACTTCGGCGCGACGCACTTCATCGTCGGCCGTGACCACGCAGGGCCGGGGAAGAACTCGCAGGGAAAGGACTTCTACGGGCCGTATGACGCGCAGGACCTAGTCGCGAAATACCGCGACGAGCTCCACATCGAGATGGTGCCTTTCCAGCAGATGACATACCTCCCTTCGACGGATGAGTACCAGCCGGTGGATGAAGTCCCCAAGGGCGTGCAGACGCTCGATATCTCTGGCACGGAGCTCCGCCGGCGACTGAAGAACGGAGCTCCCATTCCAGACTGGTTCAGCTACGAGTACGTTGATAATGACATTGTCATTTCGGAGGATCGTCATTGATTATCGTCTTCAGAGCTGTTGTGAAGACGCTTCGCGAGAGCTACCCGCCACGATCGAAACAGGGTTTCGTCCTGTTCCTCACAGGCCTGCACAACTCCGGCAAGGACACCATTGCCAAGGCTTTGCAAGTGAAGCTCAACGAGCAAGGAGGCCGGAGCGTGTCATTGTTCGTCGGTGACGGAATCCGGACAGATCTCGATGCGCGTAAGTCACAGACGTCCATACAACACAACGTGTAAAACACGACTCACACCTCGAACGTGCATAGCATACACCGCGTCACCCGATGAACGCGCCAAGAACCTCCTCCGCCTGGGCTACGTCTCCGCCGAGCTCGCACGCGCCGGCGCGGCCGTCATCGCGGCACCCATCGCGCACAAAAAGGATTCTCGCGCCGCGATCAAGGACGCGGTTGTCCACTCCGCCGGCGCTGGCGCCAACTTCTTTACGATACACGTCGCGACGCCGCTGGCGCACTGCGAGGCCACTGACCGCAGAGGTATATACGCGCGCGCGCGGAAGGGCGAGTTCAGGGGCGTCGCGGGCGTGGATGAGGAGTATGAGGTGCCCGAGTTTGCGGACCTCACGGTGGATGCGGCGACGCAGAGTATACCCGAGATCGTGCACAGTGAGTGTTTGCTGTGTGACTGTTGCCCGCTGTCTGGACTGACACGCTTGGATAGGTATTGTCTTGCTGCTGGAGACGAACTCTCTGCTATAGAGCGCGTTCAGAGGACTTTGGTGCCTCGACGTGTCGTGACTTTGGCACTGCCGCAATCCGAGGATCAGTCCGTTATGGGACGGGTGTTGCACTGCACTGTGCTTTTGACATTTGTGGACCGTGTATAATGTGTACGACTTTCAAATAGAGGATTCATTCGTCTTGTAGTACGTACTCTACACCGACGGAGATGTTTGAGAACGTATCTCAATGACGCTTTGCGAAGTACGCACAAAACCTGCGAAGGTGGGGCTCAGGAAGTGCCATATGTGGACCGGACTTCGCCGCCCGTCGATCCCTCCGGGCCGCTCGTATGTGGCAACCTTGTTCTCAGCTTCCTCCTTCTCCACGGACGTTACTCGTCCGCTCGACCTCAACAGTAAGTTTCGCTCTAGACTCTCTACTTGCTCGCTATGCAGCCTAACGTTCAGCAGTGTCGGACAGCGGTGCCGAGGCTCGCGCTCACTTTTGATGCGGTGTAGTAGTAACGGCGCTTGAGACCCGCCTGTGCCTCATCGGCGGCCAAGCCTTTCACGCAGAGCGGCCTCACAGCCTTCGCCTCGCGACTGCTGTTGTTATAACCCGCCCACGCTCGTTCTTCATGCTCCTGTTGTGAGTGTTCTGCCTTCCGCCAGACTTACTATACCCACCGTCTTTCCTTCGGCTTCGCACACTCTAATCCTAATCACTTGCTTTCGGTCTCGGACTGTCAATTTTTTCTCTGTGGGACCCCTCGTGCTTTCGGCTCGCTACACGGACTCGAATGAAGTTCCTCGCGCCGACGCTTTTGCTCTATCTCTCGTTTTTACTAGATGACCTCGCGCAGCATGGCGCGCACGCTATACGCATCAGCGGGAGGCGGATACCGCACCAGGAGAGGAGACAGCGGGGCGTCGCGGGGAGGGCGACGATGAGTGCTGCGGAGCTGAAGGACAGCTCGGACCTCAAGTACTACACGAATATATCGCTGAACGACGAGGTGTATCCGGTGTTAATTGACACGGGGAGGTGAGTCTGTGGTGTATGACACGTCAAGAACGCTTTCATGAATGAATTCCGGTAGCTCTGACCTGTACATTGCTGGAGATGTCGCTGGTGCAGGCAACACGGGGAAAACTGCGAAAGTAGACTATGCCATTGGTGCTGCGTCAGGTACGACACTATCCTCTACTTCATTGTCTCGTCACTCAGTAATTAGTTGTGCAGGGCCCATCCTGACTGCGAAGCTCGACTTCGAGCAGTTCACCGTCATGAACCAAGCCTTCATCCTAGACACCTCGGGCAACAACCCCAAAGGCGAAGGCCTCATCGGCCTCGGTCCCAACTCGGGGTCGCAAATTCACGACGCGCTGAACAGCGCGAACGGGGACACGCCGCTCGACCGCATCTTCCGACAGAACACGTCGACGCCGAACGTCCTGACGATCTACCTCGGCCGGAGCGACGACCCGACGGACCCGTTTCCCGGGGACCTCACCATCGGCGCGCCGATCCCCGACTACGCGAATGTGACGGCGATGCCGAAGCTGCCCGTGTTCGAGGTGAGCAGCGCGTCGGGGCAGCACTGGCAGGCGGAGCTCGACGCGGACGGCGTGCTGGGTCCGGATGGGCAGCCCGTGCAGGTCACGTCGCATGTGAAGAACGGGAGCAAGAACAAGTTGAATGTCATATTTGATACTGGGTTCTCATTGCCGCAGGTGCCCAAGTGAGTGTGCTACAGTGCTACGGATGCTGCAGCAGTATTAAAGGCGTCCGTTTTTCTTAGAGCAGTAGCTGATGCCTTCTACGGCCGCGTGCCCGGTGCGGCGCTGACGAATGTGACAGGCCTCGGAGAGGTGTACACGCTGCCGTGCGACGTCGAGCTGAACGTGACATTCAAGTTCGGCAACGTCAGCTATCACGTACACCCGCTCGACACGAGCATGGACCTCGCTAACACCGACTCGCTGGGAAACCCGGTCTGCATCGGGTCCTTCCAGCCGATCCAGGACGGCGCGCAGTCGTCGACGTACGACATGATCCTCGGCATGGCATTCTGTGAGTCCATCCTGCTTGTATGCGCACCCGCGGAGAGCGAGAGCTAACACACTCCCCGCATCAGTGCGCAACGCATACATGCTGATCAACTTTGGGGACTTTGTGGACGGCGCCGCGAATAAGAAGGCCGACCCGTACATCCAGCTCCTGCCGCTGACGTCCGACCTCGCGGAGGCCCACGCGGACTTTGTCACCGTGCGCCTGAGCGGCGTGGATGAGACGGGGAACTTCAAGCTCCTGCCGGCGACGGTGCTCCCCGATGACGACAATGACAGCAGCAGCAGTGACGACGATGACGACCAGTCGTTCGGGCAGAAGCTGCGTCCGTACCTGCCGTACCTCATTGCGGGGTGCGTGGCGGCCGGCGTGCTGCTGCTCTTTGTGATCGCGTTCTTCATTGCGAGGAGCCGAAGAATGCGGTACCGTCGCCTGCAGGAACCAGCGCCGCAAGGGCTCGACCACCACGGCGACGCACCGTTCACGCGTTACCAGCCTTCTCGCGTATACTAGCCCGTCCTCATACTCCGACTCGAGCACACACTCACAGACTTTTCCGTTCCTCCTCGGTCTCACGGGTGGCCAGGTACATACTACGACTCCCACAACACGGACTGAAGACCAAAAGACAGTGCATCATCTAACGTAGCATTTAGGATACAATATACCGTAGATACACATACCATTTGTGCGCATATAACATACTTGCAAGCCCATAATTCGCAGCCGAAGCAGCGCGCCCGCGGCGGAGCTGGCTCAACGACGACGATCGCGCAGGGCAGACTATAGGCCGTCTGATCGCCAGACTGCTGCGCCCCAAAAAATCGAGACGGCGGAGCAGACGAGTCGGGTGACGGCCGCGAGGACAAAAGGGCAAGATAGGGGGACCGAGTGACGGACGGGCGGGGGCCGCACTGCGCCAGGGAACAAGAGCGGGAGCACCTCGTTTGAACGGTTTCCCCTGAGAGGAGCCCCTGAGGACGCCTGACCGGGCTGGGAACAGGTGCCGCCGCGTTTCTATGCCGCATATAGGCGGCAAGACCTCGAGCGTTCGCTGCGGGCGGTGGCAGACGGGGACGATAACGAAAGAAGGACGGAGGCGCACCGGGAAGCATACGGTGGAAGCTGTGCCGGGACATGAGGTGCATCGACTGACACGGCGGTGTGGTGCGAGATCAACATGTGCTCATCACCGCGGGCGACGACGAGCTCGCGGGGACGGGCGGGCAGGCGGTGCGAGGTGCGATGGGACCGGAGGAGAGGGCTAGCTCGGCCTCGACCGACGGGTGGCGGCGGGAGGGCGAAAAAGAGACTCGCTGTTGGTGGGTGCTGCGGGGGGGATGAGACACGCGGGACGCCGCATTCGACGCCGACGACGAGCCGGTGGTGCCGGACAGGCCCCGGCGGGCATCAGGGACCCTGGTGGAGGGACGGAGTGCATATGGCGATGGGGCCGGCGCCACGGGGGACAATGAGCGGCGGATGTGACCGCGTGACGGGCGGCGCGGGGAGGACGTTGCCGGCGACGCTGCCGGCGACGATGACCGAGAAGGGCGGTCGCGCGGCTGGTGTCCGGCGCGGGCCGGGGCGCAGCGTGGCATCGAGGACACGCAGGGACACGCGCAGCGGACGGAGCCCGGCAGTGAGGCTGGGCGATAACAGTGCTGGGGCGATGGGTGATGGACGTCGCCCGAGGTGATGACAAGCGAAAATAAGCCAACGAGCAGCAGAAAAAAGGCGGCGAACAGGGGCTGAGACCCTTGAATATTATTTATTTACGCGGATAAGCTCCCTTGTCGCGCACGGTTAGGTCGGAGTTCGCCATGGGCGGTGACGATGAGGGGTGTGTCGCCACTGGCCCGGCGTCGACTGGCCACGCGTGCGAACGCCCCAGTCCAAGCTTGGCTGTCGGCAAAGACGCTCGTAAAACCCCCTTCCCAACGCCCGACCCAATCTCAACACCCCTCCTTCATCCCCCACCCCCATCCCCCCGCCGCCCCTCCCGTCCGCCGCGCCCGCAGCCCGCCCCCACCCCGCCATGTCCGCCAACGGCCTTCTCGACGACGACCACGGCGCCGACCACACCTCCCCCGTCAACCCCGTCAGCACCGACGAGGACAGCGACGACAACATGCAGGTCGACTCCGACTCCGACACCCAGAAGCTCCAGCCCGACGTCGACGCCGACGGCGAAAGCGACGACGAGGACGACCACGTCAAGCTCTCGCCCCGCCCCGCCAACCCACCCGCGGCGTCCTCGTCGTCCTATCTTGGGAAGCGCGTGGTGAGTACCGTCTTCGTCGCGTCCGTGCTCAGTCAGTGGTGACCGTCCTGGTTCAACATAGGTGAAAGACGAAGATGATTCGGTACGCATCTCTCCATATTATTTTTCCCAGATATTTCCTTATTGAGCTTATGTCATTTCACAGGGCTATGAAGATGACCCCTCGCCCGAAGAAGAGGAGGACGCCTCCTACGCAGACGAGGAGTACGGCGCCGCGAAGAAACGGGCCCCCAAGAGGAAGAAAGCCCCCACAAAACCGCGAGGTACGCGTTTCTCCCCCTTCGCATCGCCTTTGTCCCGTTCAGGCGCGTCGCCTACAGTCTCGCGGCACACCACTTCTGACTCGGACTCGGACTATGGCGCGCGCTCCAAGAAAAAGAAGAGACCACGCATCCCCAGCGACGAGATCCGCGTGTCGAGCAGGGGCACCAAAGTTCCGAATTACGTGGACGACGTGCAGGACTTTGAGCAGTTCGACGAGGACGAGGTGGAGGCCGGCTATGTG
Organism: Pleurotus ostreatoroseus; assembly: GCA_005298045.1. Classification (NCBI taxonomy): domain Eukaryota; kingdom Fungi; phylum Basidiomycota; class Agaricomycetes; order Agaricales; family Pleurotaceae; genus Pleurotus; species Pleurotus ostreatoroseus. The sequence goes on along the minus strand of SWBT01000148.1, from coordinate 476,796 downwards.
GACCATAGTGTAACACAGCCACAAGAAGATGAGATCGAACAAGTCCTTGGTCACAGCCGCGACGAGGAACACAAGGATGATCCCGAGGATGATTGGACCAGAAATATCGTGCGCATATAGACACTGTTCTCGCTATTTTCATCTCTGACTGTGTGCCGATCTCAGCGTTTCCATATTAAATGGAAGAATTTCTCGCATCTACACAACACAGATGAGATGTACGAGTTCCTGAAGCGGTTCCGTGGGCTCAAGCGGGTCGACAATTACATCAAGTCGTACAAGATCTACTTGGAAAGACTGCGAGATACTGATATGACCCGGGAAGAGCAAGAGACCATCTTGCTCGACAAGGAACGCGAAAAGGAAGAGTTCGAGACGTACAAGACCGTGGACCGCGTCATTGCATACCGTGATGAGGAGGGCAATGGAGGGGAGTACTTCATCAAATGGAACAACCTCAACTACGAGCATTGCACTTGGGAGCGACTGGAGGATATCCGGCCAATCGCCAAAGATCAAATCGAGGAATACCGCCAGCGCGAGGCGGAGGCGCGTTTCCCGTACAAGAGTGTGCAGTACAACAAGAACCAACGGCCCACCTTTAAGAAGATCACGGAGGATCCGGACTATATCCAAGCAACTGGCGGTGAACTCAAGGACTTCCAGCTGACCGGCCTCAACTGGCTCGCGTACCTGTGGAGCAAAGGCGAGAACGGCATTCTTGCCGACGAGATGGGTCTCGGGAAGGCAAGCTCCGCCTAACGCTCTCCAGTGCGCATATACTGACTAAAACCCGATTCTTAGACCGTCCAGAGCGTTGCCTTCCTCTCGTACCTCTTCCACACGATGAAGCAGTACGGGCCGTTCCTTGTGATCGTCCCCCTCTCGACGATAACTGCCTGGCAGTCGCAGTTTGCTACCTGGGCACCCGATATGAACGTCATCACATACATCGGCACGGCCACTGCGCGGGAAGTCATCCGTAGCTACGAGTTCGGCCCAAGCAACAAGAAGCTCAAGATGAATGTCTTGTTGACGACCTACGAGATTACGCTCAGGGACAGTAAGGAACTCAGCGACATCAAGTGGCAGGTCCTGGCCGTTGACGAGGTGCGTTTTGGTGCTTTCTATGGAGGCACCACCGCATATACTTACATACGCTGCGTTCCGGTAGGCGCATCGCTTGAAGAACTCGGAAAGCCAGCTATACGAGGCGTTGCGCTCGTTTAACGCCGCGTCCAAGGTGCTTATCACCGGAACGCCTCTGCAAAACAACGTCAAAGGTACGCCGTGGACACCGACGCAGACCGCATCTGTTGCACCGTGACGCTGACGACGTATACAATCCAGAGCTCCTCGCGCTGATGCACTTCCTGATGCCAGACAAATGTGCGTGTTTTGATTTGTTCCGATACCGCCGACCACCCGCTCACTGCTCGTCTGCATTGTTCCCCATTCCCGTCTCCTCTGGCATCGCCGCCTGCGCGATCGCGTTTTGATCCCGCGTGGCAATCGCCGTCCCGCCGCCACCGCGCGTCGGCGCGCCGCCATCCGGTCGCGCTGTGTTGCACCGCCCACGTTCCCGACCAACAGTCCAGCTGTCGAACGAGTTCGACCTGAGCGATGCGGACCACGAGCAGAAGATCCAGGAACTGCATAAGCAGCTGGAGTCGCTGATGCTGCGTCGTCTCAAGCGAGACGTGCTCACGTCATTGCCGACGAAGAGCGAGCGGATCCTGCGCGTGGAGATGAGCGCACTGCAGACGCACTACTATAAGAACATTCTGACAAGGGTCGGTTGCTCGTTTGGACTCCCTGTGCGCTTGTCGACGCTGACTGCCCGCTGCTATAGAACTTCACAGCGCTGGTGAAGAGCGCAGGAGGGAACAACAACATCAGTCTGCTCAACATCGGTAGGTTTAGTAACCTAGTTACTAGCATTGAGCATGGCTAATGGCTTGCGCAGCGATGGAATTGAAGAAAGCCGCGAACCATCCGTATCTCTTTGACGGCGCGGAGGCGAGGACCGACAACAACGAAGAGACGCTCAAGGGCCTCGTTATGAGCAGTGGTAAGATGGTCCTTCTCGACAAGCTGCTAGCCCGTCTCCGGCAAGACGGTCACCGCGTCCTCATCTTCAGCCAAATGGTCCGCATGCTCGACATCCTCAGCGACTACATGTCGCTGCGTGGCTACCAGCACCAGCGACTTGACGGCATGGTCTCGTCGGAAGCGAGGAAGAAATCCATCGCGCACTTCAACGCACCTGGGTCGCCGGACTTCGCGTTTTTGCTTTCCACCCGCGCGGGAGGCCTCGGTATTAACCTCGAAACGGCCGACACCGTCATCATCTTCGATGTGAGTCACGTTCATAGAGGCAGTCTCCGCGCCGCTGACGCGTTGTTGTTGGCAGAGCGACTGGAACCCGCAGAACGACCTGCAGGCCATGGCGCGTGCGCACCGTATCGGGCAGAAGTCGCATGTGAGCGTGTACCGCTTCGTGAGCAAGGACACTATGGAGGAGGACGTTCTGGAGCGGGCCAAGAAGAAGATGGTGCTGGAATACGCGAGTGAGTCGAGGCTGCGTGGTGTTGCCTTACCGCTGTGCGCGCCGTGCTGATGCCTCACGATGCGCAGTCATCAACCAGATGGACACGTCGCAAGCACACCTCAGCTCCAAAGCCACCACCGCGAAGGACGCGTCGAAGCCGAACGACCTCAGCAAGGAGGAGCTGCATGCTGTCCTCAAGTACGGAGCGCAGAAGATGTACGTACTTCCGTTACCGCCCGTGTGTGTTCGCCGCCGTACTAACGAGTGCTCCGTCGTCCAGATTCGACAAAGATGACAGCACGCAGAATCAGAAACTCGACGAGATGGACTTGGACGATATTTTGAATCGTGCCGAGCAGCATGAGACTGTGGCCGCCAACAACGAGGGGACGTCACTCGGTGGCGAGGGCTTCCTGGCTCAATTTGCGAGCGTCAGCGACGTGAAGAACGACATGGCTTGGGAGGACATCATCCCGATGGACGAGCGCCAGCGGTTCGAGGAAGAAGAAGAGAAGCGCAAGGCCGAGGAATTAGCCGCTCAGGAGCGGGAAACCAAGGACCGAAAACGTTCGCATGCCCCCGTGTCCTATGAAGGCATGGACGTAGAACAAACTGCGCCTGCTCCCGCACCTAAGAAGGTCAAGCATCCGCCGCCTCAACGCAAGACCGCTAGCCAGAAAGCTATGGAACTCAAGGAGCGCGACGTGCGTGTGCTCATCCGTAGCCTCCAACGGTGGGGCGACATCCGACAACGCTACGATGTCATTGTGCGTATTCTTTGTTCTTTCTGCTCTTCGCGCCGCTCATGTTTTCCTTTCGTAGGTCCAAGAAGCCAAGTTGGTCGAAAAGAACCGAGGGATGATCATTGACACTGCGGAGGACATCATCGAGCTCTGCGCGCATGCGGTCGAAGAGAACAACGCGGAGAAGCGTGCGCGCATCGCTGCTGGCGAAACTCTGACGAACGCGCAGAAGAGCAAGGCGGTCCTTGTCTCGTACCGCAACGTCGGCAACATCAACGCGGAGACTGTCCTCTCGCGACACCGCGATCTTCAAGTGCTTTTCAGGTACTTGAACGACCTCGGTGATGGTGTCTACGACTGGCAGATCCCGATCGACAACATCCGTCCGACATTGAACTGGTCAGGGCGGTGGGGACCGCAGGAGGATGCCATGCTCCTCGTCGGTGCATACCTCTACGGCTTCGGCAACTGGGAAGCGATGGCGAAAGACCCGCGGTTAGGCCTAGACGGCAAGTTCTTCCTCGAGGAAGGCAAGAAGGGCGAAGACAACGCCAACAGGCCCATCCCGAACGCGATACACCTCGTCCGGAGAGGAGACTACTTGCTTGGCATCCTCCGCGAGCACGACGAGAAGATCAAGGCTATAGAGAGCACCCTGCAGCGTCGGTCGAGCGGCGGGTACAAGGCGTCTGCGTCACCGCCACCGCCCATCCCGTCGACGTCGTACATTCCGCCTAGAGGCAGGAGAGCGGAGAGTGAGGCAGTCGCTTCTGTAGATGAGGGCTCTACGAGGAAGCGGAAGCGGAGACCGACGCCGACGTTCACTGACTCGTCCTCGTCCGATGAGTGGTACGTGTATTCTCCTTTTTTTTGTTCGATATCTCAGTCTGAATTATTCTTCAGCCCGTCCATGGATGAGGCCGCGACGAAGGAGGAACTACGGCCTGTGAAGAAACAGCTGGTACGTATCGTCGTCGTCATTAGTAGTTACTTCTGCTGACAGTTCGATCAGAAAAACCTCAAGCTCTCAGGCGGTGACATGCCTAGAGACGACAAAGTGGCGATTCTCAAGGAGTCACTAGCAGCCATTGGCAAGCGGATAGAATTCGTGCTGGAGCAGAAGGGGCGAGCAGGCGAAGATGTCACTCGCTGGAGACGGCATCTATGGACGTTCGTCACCCTGTTCTGGCCGAAGAAGGTCAAGGCTGCCAAGCTGGAGGAGATCCATGCCAAGATGGTTATGAAGGAGAGCTCAGGCGCACCGCGCGCCGGGTCTAGCGACATGTCCACCAGCGCGTCGAAGAAGCCGCGGCTAAGCTCTGTCACCGCAAGTAGCGGCCGCAATGGGGCGAGCTCTACGCATACCAATGGCAACAAGTTCCACCCTCGATAGTGCATGGCCTACGCCTAGAAGCCTTTCTGAAGACAACCGCCTCGACACGCTTTCCCTCATCTCCCGAAATCTACGCTCTACAGTCGCATCTATCACGGAACGCTGCTTGGACTACCCTGGTTATAACGCTCTCGTCCCGTCACTCGTCGCACCCACCTCCGTCTGTTCATGCTCTTTTCTCTTTCAGTTGGTTTCCAGTTCTTGTCTCAATGTTGTTTGCATTCCAGTCCGGTCTTGTTACAGTTTTTCTCGCATACAATCCAAAGTATCCCCGTGTACGAATGATGATTAGTACTTAATGATACACCGTTAGACCGTTTCGTGTCGTCTACTGTACTGGTATCGTGGTATCTCGTAACCGTGCGTAAACTTAGAACGTCCTAACAAACGAGTGAGAAAGCAGGGTGGAAAGCAGGTAACACCTAACCATAAATCTCGTAAGCCCTAGTCTAGCAGTAAGAAAGGGGCAAGCACTTACGATCAGCCGTTATGAACGTATATTGCGGATTTCAGGCCTCCGCTGCGTTTTCGGGAGCGTCCTCCGGGAGCTGGGGTGCCTACTGTGACACTCACTAACGGGGCCCCGTTTGCATGACCGTTAGAAGGCCCGGCTTCAGGCCGTTGGATATCGGGCTGGCTGATCCGCGACGGACCAGCTACAGCATTGGTATACTGTGATGGACCCGCTTGCGGCTGGGTCCTAGAGGACTGTTTGTCCTTATGAGCTACCTGAGCAGCTGCAGAACACCGACCTGTTAGCGAATTCCCGCCCATCGCGTCCAACAAGCGCACCTTCAACGACCTTGTTATCCGCTTCCTTGTGAAAGCTCTCCATCAGAGTAGTGTAGCGCTTCACGTGAAATGCGAGCTGGTCAGCACGCGCTTGGTTCCCCTGGCTCAACGCCCACTTCCGCTCCTCTTTGTATCGCCTGCGCTCAGAGTCCGCGAGAGAAGCGCGAGCTCGGAGCACCGCGATCTCGCGTTCTGTAGGCGTGAGCTTGTTGTCGGGATCGATGGAGGAGGGCACTGAGTCAATGGTGTAGGACGTGAGCGCGGCTGTGTGCGTTGTGGGCGCAGGCGAGGCTGCGAGCGTGCGCGCACGCGCCCGGTCCGGGGATGGTGTACGGTGACGGCGTTCCCTGTCGCGTCGACGGTCTCCGTTGTACGCGCTTCGATCAAACGAAACCACGCGCATGCGCCGTGGAGGCTCGTACGGCGTCCTGTTAGGTTTCGGCGTCGGAGGCGGCTCGCGTTCGTCGTATCGGCCGTTCTCGAGCACTTGCACCAGGAGATCCGTCAGCAGTACGCCGACGGCGATCCCAAAAAGCGTGCATGCGCATCTAGACGGATCAGCTGTTTCGATGTAGTCGTACAAGAGCTTAGCTGTGATACCGATCGCGACAGGGTACACGAGCCAGGAAAGCTGCCTGAGGCTGTAGTGAATGAGGACTCCTTGCCAAATGCCAATGAGGAAGAAGTCAGGAATAGACGGTGATCGAGTTGTGTCCAAGAGGTTGAGAACGATCCGGACGCCGATAGCGAACAGTAGGGGAGGTCCAATGGTCAGTTGCATTCAAGTTGTGGTCAGTGTTGTGAGTGTGGAGGTGGGCAGCGATATCGCGTAGACATGTAGAGTTACAAGGAGTTGTAGGTGTCGCAGGTAGCAAAGCAGTTAGTCAAAGAGAGCGAGACGAAGAGGATAGCAAGAAGACCTCAATCAATGCTCACGGTACTGAACCAAAGAGTCCCGCCCTCTAAAGCGCTCAAGCGCGAAGTTCAACATCCTCGTGTTTATCACGTGTTGACGTCTTAAATGGGCAATGAGGCGGGGCGCCCATACCAGAGTCAAGCGCTCAGGCACCGACGCGCGTCACTCGTCGGGGGCCGGTCTTTCACCCCAACTTCTACCACGCGAACACCCAAAAGCTCATCTGACATGGTCATGAACATCTGTCAAGGTTGCTAGTGGCGTTGAATTCCATAACGTCGAAATGATTTTGCCAGTGGTCTCGGAACGCTAGTGATGGCCTACATTTTGAATCCGCAGGTTGTGCCAGTGGGGTTTGGACATTGCTAAATAGCCCCTAACGAGTGTACAGCAGGGCGCGGGCTTTTCCATCCTCCGTCGAATGTCGAGACTTACGTCTCTTGGCACTGACTGCTGTTATCAGGGATGTTAGTGCAGCGACCTCGGTGGGTCGTTGCATCGTGGTCCAATGAGCCGACTCGTGACCACCCACATGAGGAGGAGGCTTGCGCCTCCAATCGATGGTATGTTCCGTTTTCGCTACTTGGAGTGAATACCCATCATTCTCCTAATGCGGGCGTACGATTCTCGCGAATGCAGTCGGCTCATATAGTTACTGTAGCCGCCGTCAAGACGCGGTGTGGCTGTCCTCAAAGTGAGTTACATTGCAACATTCTGTCACGGCATACAGTACTAATCTAGTATGCTGACGAAAGGTGTAGCTATTGTTTTCAATCGGTGGCACTTCACCATGCTATTGATTCCCAAAGTCAGTCATGCACAACGTTATGACCTGCGCGTCAGTGTCGCATAAAGACCAATCCGAGAGTTCTTGATCTCAGCTTCAGACTACTACGCGTTCGATCGCGTCTGTACACTTCAAATTCCCCACATTCCCCACACTTTCCCCACAATCTGGTCACTTCCTCGATGCCCTATTCCTCGCAGTAATAGTTCTTCCACCGCTCCCGATGGAATCGCCTCAGCGCCTTGCGAAAGGACGGAGACGGTGCTGTAAAGGTACTTAAACCGCGAAGAAAGCTTCAGATAGCCACCTGCTATCAGCAGTCTCCGTTCACCCCCCTCCTGCAAACCTCCCCTTTGTTACGTCCTCGTTACGACCGCTCCGTCATGCCAGAACACCCTTTACCCCGTCCAAACTTCGTGCACCTTGCCGACGTGCACCCACGTCCTCACGCTTTCTATCGATGGGAGCGGATACGTCACCGTCAAGCCCACTGGTTCGTGGAATGCGTCGCTGAAACCGTATGTTCTTTTTATCCGTTGCACGCCGCTCAGCACTGACCCCTCCCTCTTTTCTTTGGCAGATGGGGGTGTTCCTTTACGTCTTTGCAGGTTTGTCATCGTCCATTTGAGTTTGAACTTACATCGCTGATGTTGGTGATAGGCGTCGGTGCCACTGCCAATTTTGTTGTCGGTAATGTAGAGAAGGAGAGCGGCTTGTCTTGTAAGTTTACTGTTTTCGTGTGGCACCAATGTCTCATAATTTGTACAGCGATGCTTCAAATTGGAATTGCATATGCGTTAGGCATCGTGTTTGCCTTGGTGGTGCGTAGCGACTACGTAGCTCATACTCTGCGTATCAATATGTTTCTTTGTCTAGATCTGCGGTCCTACTTCTGGCGGTCACTTCAACCCCGCGGTCACAATTTGTCTCGTGTTGTTCAAGAAGTTTCCTCGTTGGAAAGCCGTTCGGTAAGGATGCCTTTCATCTTCCAATCGACCTCATCGCTCACACAGTACTATATCCAGGTACATCATCGCGCAGATTCTTGGATCTTATCTTGCGTGCATGTTCATTTACGCTCAATGGAATCACTATATCAAGGTATACCAGTCATTTCCCGCATTCGTACTCGTGCTAATCACATTGATAGGCTGCTGAAGACACGTTGAGAGCAAACGGAACATACGATGCAACTATATTTACCCCATCAGGCCCCGCAGGAATATTCGCCCCTTACGCTGCACCAGGCTCAAAGCTCGGCCAAGTCTTCCTCAACGAATTCGTTTGTGTATGTGACCGTGTTTGTCTTTTCAATCCTTCTGCATGAACTGATCCCCTCTTCATCCGCTAGGATTTCATTATTGGCCTTACCATCTGGACATGCATGGATCCCACGAATTTCATGATTACGCCCTCTGTGGCACCGTGGATCGTCTCTCTCTCATAGTAAGCTGTGGAAATTTCATGATCTTCCCCTATCTGACACCTTACGTCAAGCTCCATGGCGATCTGGGGATACGCAACCGTGGGCTGTGAGTTATCCAGCATCTTCACGCAAAGAACTCTTACCGAACGTTCCTAGTGTCCACCAACACTGCTCGTGACCTGGGTTCGCGCTTCATGGTTATGTCCATCTGGGGCCGTGCCGCGAGCGGCGGATCGTATGCAGCCATTGCGGCTCTCACGAATATACCCGCGACCCTCTGTGCTGTGATCTTCTACGAGGTGTTCCTGGCTGACTCTTCCAGAGGTGCGCTTCCGACATTCTCGAGCGATTCGCGGGCGGTCGCTGATATGTAATTCTTCTATCATCCAGTTATTACTCAGGCGCACGTCGAGACACTCGCTGGGCATTTGGCGCACGCCGAACACCGCGAACAAGTCGTCACGAAGACCGTCGTACACAGCCACTCTGCGGAATCCTACGCTGTCGACGAGAAGCCTGAGGTTGAGCAGATTGAGAGGGTTTGAGCGTCGATATACATGGTACACGGTTCATGAACCTTACGAACACCAAGATTCCATTCGATGACCTTCTTAGCTATACAAATTGGAACTACATCTACGTGTACACTGGGCTTCTTCGTTATCTCGTTGAATACATGGGAGATTACATGGGAGTTCTCGCCACCGGCCCGAAAGTGTCAGCAACGTCTAAACATTCTCCAGCGCTCACACCGATTCTATTATGCCGGTACCGCTCGTAAGGTACTGCAGCATCTCATCGGCACGGGATGAGCGGGCGGAAGACTAGGCCCCAGATACCAGGCTCGTCCTGTAAGGCGGCGTAGTCAGCTAATTGTGGTACGCCCGGTTTCACGATATCCTCACTGTATTCTCTCTTCGGTATACTCCAACCCACACCTCACCCCATAGCACCACCGCAGGCTGTTCCTCCTCCCAGGTTATTTTTGTCTCGCGATAAGGCAGCATAGTAATAACGTCTTCGATAAAGATCTTTCCGGCTGGGATGACCGTAGGCCGCAGAATAATTCGGCCAGGATAGCCAGGCACTTTCCAATCCTCTTTGGGCGTTGCATTGAAATCACGGCCAGAGCTACCAAAGGGAAGACGTGAGCTGAATCTCATATTTTTGAGTACTGAACGAATTGAATGCGACGGTCTTGTACCCAGGTCGCGCGCTATCTCCCGCTGGTTGAAATCGCGTATGCAGCCGTCCTCGTATATGAGACTACCGTACGTTATCATCCCCGGGAAGCGTGGAGATCTTGACTGCGTACGGTCGGAGCAGCGGGTGTGAATAGGCCCCCAAGCAGCCCACGGAAAGACCAGGGGATCCGTACTGGTGGTACGATTTCTGTATAGCTCCAGCGCGGACAAGAAGGTAGTGCGTTGGACATAGCAGCTGATGCAGATGCTATCCTGGTCTGTGGGACCATAGTATATGCGATTAAAATCGATTAGAGCAAAGTCAGGGGCGGGTACGAAAGGAAGTGGGCTATGCTCCCGTGCAAGGCTCGCGGAGTGAGAGACGTAGATAGTGTTCAATGTACCATCCGACCATATTCCTTCTTGGAGAGAGGGGAATTGATAGGTGGCAATGTGCGTGGGGACTCTGATCCCTTGGGTATCCATAGTGACGTCGTCTTCAAGGGAGTATAATTCGACGCTGAAGTATCTTTCCTGTCTAACGGCAAGTAGGAAGCATGTAGGTGAAGCGAATACCAAAGAATTCAAGATGGTTTCAAGCCCATGTTCGCACCGACGCGTAAGATGCTGGACGTGTAAAGTAGCCGATCAGCCCTGAAAGATCACAATAATGACAGTGCTTACGGCGTGCACCAAGCCAGTGAACAAGTTGATTACGGTCACATATAAGTCTCTGAGGTCGTCGCTAGCAACGACATACAGAATGTCATCCTGGAGGGCCAATGATGTATAACATTCTTCGAAAGCTCTGCGAGGAGCAGACGCGTATATAGTATCGCCCGATACGGGCTGACCATCATGCGGGGAAACAGCGCTGACCCTATCACGAAAGGACTGAGCTAAGTCAAAATTCGCGTTTCTATTACCGGGACTTACGCGTAGATCCAATCATTATTATCGTCCCCGGAGCAATGCATCCAGTTTAACAGCACAAGGGTATTACGGGTAGCGTCCAAAACAAAATTCTCGAATCCGAGCTCGAAGTCTAGGGTCCATTCTCGTGCTTTAATGCTTGTCCCATCAGGTTCCAGCGCAACGCATTTAAGAGCGTTCCAAATCGCTGGATAAGTGAGATCGCGAGTTTTTTGGGGCGTGACGAAGAGATTTCCGTGGTAGTTGGAAGAGTCGCAGTAAAATGGAAGACCTGGCCTAAAATGAGGCTTCTTCCAGAACATCTGCATCTCCTGGAGCAGGCTCAGCCGTTGCGTGAGAGGGGTAAAGTGATCGTTTGTGTTATTTACGAAATTAGACGCAGCAAGTTCCACAGTATATCGTAGTTCAGGCGTTGTGTCGACCAGTAGCTGAAGTTGACGGCAGGTCTGGAATACACTGCAAGTAAATAATAAGACCTCACGGAGACAATCCTTGCTCACCATACGGCATTTCAATAAGTGGTATGCGTCTAAGCTATACAAGATCTCTAGAATCAATTCGAGAGGTATCGGGATATGGCTATTTGGCAAACGCGGTGGTGCGCAAATGATGGTAATCCTCAAGAGCGCTGTGAGCTTCTTAAAGTGCTTGACGAGGGTACTAAAGCATTTCCATAAGTTTCCCTTGTGTGTATAGTCATGGTCGGATGAACTAGCATCGGTGAACGACAAGATATCTGGGAGTACTTAGTATGTCCGTCGACTCTGATTTGCCATACGTACCATTGGAAGGCATCTTCAGCATGTTACAGAGACTGAGTCACAGACTCGTATCCTATGTTAAGCCGGTCTATACGATGATATGGTGAGATATAGCACTTGCGGAAGACCAAGGCACATGGATGGTAACATAGCCTGAGTTTTCAAGGCGCCGAGTCTCGGCTAGTTGTTTGGACTTGTTGACTTCGCAAGCCGCCCGCTTTCCTTTTCGAGAGAAGGAAGGTCGTTTTCAGTAAATGGCTCTCGCCCATCGTGGTAGAGATAAGGCACTAGTGTCGAGATAACAAGGTTCTCGAAATATTATGTTTTAGCAAAGTCAAGTCCACTCCGCGCCTATCGGATACCAGCGGCACCACAAGCGTCCACTGGCAAGGACGAAGTATGCGAATGATGTAACGTCTATTACTGCTGAGGTCATGCAAATAGGACTCTATACATCTCGGTTCTCTTTGACGAGGAAATTTTGGCCGTCTGGAGCGCTCACCGTTTGACTTTGAAGCCGAACGTTACCAATCTTCATAGTGCTGACCTCGGGTTCTGGTCTCATGAAAGGGTCTGAGCGTTGCTATACATCATGCATTGTTTATAAACTTTGAAATAGTAGAAACCCATTCAATGACCTTCTTGACTGAACTCAGGGGAAATGGAAGGGAGTTCCTGCCATCGGCCCGAAGGCCCCGTATGTGTCAGGACTGTCTAAGCGTACATTAGCTCTTACGTTGACTCTATTATGCTGGAACCGCTGGCAATATATTGTAACATTTCATCAGCACGGAATTAGTGAGCGGTATACTAAGCTCGTATTACCAGGCGCGTCCTGGACGGTGGCGTAGTCAGCTCATCTTGGTGCACTCGGTTTCACGGGAGACTTACTGTGTTCTTTCTTAGAAATCCTCCAACCCATATCTCACCCCCTAGCACCACCCTGGGCGTTTCATCTTCCCATGTTATTTCTGTTTCGCGATAGGGCAGCGATGTTATGACGTCTTCGACAAAGACGTTTCCGGCTGAAATCACTGTAGGCCGGAGAACAATCCGACCAGGATAGCCATGCACCTTCCGATCCTCTTTGGGCATTGCGTTGGAATCGCGGCCAGAGCTACCAAAGGGAAGGTGTGAGATGAATCTTATGTTGTTGGGTACTGAGCGGATTGAATGCGACGGTCTTGTACCCAGGTCGCGCGCAATCTCCCGTTGATTGAAATCGCGTACGCAGCTGTGTTCGTATATACGGCTTCCGTACGCTGTCCTTGACAGAGTCTGTGAAGGGTCTAACCGCGAATCGTCAAAACAGCGGGTGTGAGCGGGTCCCCAAGCATTCCACGGCAAGACTAGGGGGCCCCTACTAGCTTTCTGGGTCCGGTACAACTCTAGCGCAGACAGGAAGGTAGCGAGTTGCACATAGCAGCTGATGCGGATGGCATCCGTGGGACCATAATAAAGACGGTTGAAGTTGATTACAGTGAGCTTCGGATCAGGTTTGAACGACTGCGGATCATGCTGCCGCGCAAGGCCGGCAGAGTGAGAGATGGTTATAGGATTCCATGCGCCAGTCGACGACGTTCCCTTTTCGAGAGAGGGGAATTGATATGTGGCAATATGTGTTGGGATAATGGCCCCTTGGGTATCCATAACGACGTCATCTTCAAGAGAGTATAATTCGACGCTGAAGTATCCTTCCTGTTTGATGGCAAGCAAAAAACATGTGGACGATGCGAATACCAAAGACTTTGAGTTGTATTCGAGACCGTGTTCATAACGCCGCGTGAATTGCTTGACGAACGAATGTAAGTAATTAGCCTTCAGGGTAAGAAGATATTGGAGCATACAGCGTGAACCATGCCAGTTAATATGTTGATTACGGTGACATATAAATTCCTGCTTTGATCGGACACGTCACCATGGAGCCCACCGGCAACGACATACAGCATGTTATCCTGAAGAACCAATGATGGATGTTCCCCGAAATCTCTCCGAGGCGCGGTCGTGTACATGGAACCATCCGATATGGGTCGACCATCACGTATCGAAACTGCGCTGACTCTATCGCAAGAAGCCTGAGTAAAGCCCCGATCCACACACTCATAAACAAAACTTACACATATATCCATTCATTGTGAGTGTTTTCATAACGCGATATCCAACGTAGCAGCACAAGAGTGTCACGAGAAGAGTCTAGAGCAAAACTCTCGAAATCGAGCTCGAAGTCCAAGGTCCATTCTCGAGCTACGACGTTTGTCTTATCAGGTTCGAGCGCAATACAGCCGAGAGTGTTCCAAAGATGTGTATCAGTGAGGTTGCGAGTTCTTCGAGGCATGACGAAGAGATTTCCGTGGTAGCTGAAATTTAGGGGTTCGAGGGAAACCGGGACACCTGGCCGGAAACGGGGTTTCTTCCAAAAAGTCTGCATTTCCTGGAGAAGAGCCAGCCGTTGTGCGAGAGGCGTAAAGTGGTCGCTGGTGTTATCCGCGAACGAAGAAGCAGCGAGTTCCACGGTGTATTGCAAATCGGGCGTCGCGTCGACCAGTAGTTGAAGTTGACGGGAGATCTGGAGTACATCGTCGGCAAACAATGAGATATCGTAAAAGGAACAACCTGCTCACCGTACGACATTTCAATAAGGTATATGCATCTAAGTAGCACAAGATCTCCAGAACTAGCTCTAGTGGTATAGGGAGCTGGCTGTTTGGTAAAAGCGGCGGCACGCGATCGCCGGTAGTCTTCAGAAGCGCGGTGAGCTTGACAAAGGGTTTGGAAAGCATAATATGGCCTTTCCGAAGGGTGCTAGCGAGCATGATCATGGTCGGAACGAAAGAGCATCACCGGACGATAGGATGACTGGCAGTACGTAGCATGGCAGTTGAGCTCAATTTGCCATACGTGTTCCACCGGCAAGCATCTTCGGCACTCCATAGAGACTGACTCACAGATCAACCTATATCATATCGGTCCGTGTGAAGTCAGAATGGAAGATACTGCACTTGCGCAAGACCGAGGCACATGAGAAGCAAGACTCTAACCTGAGTTTCTCGCCAAGCGCCGAATCTCGGTTATTTGGACTTGTTGATTTCGCAAGCCGCCCGCTTTCCTTTTAAGAGTACAATGGTCTTTTTTCGGTAGCTCTCAGTATGTGCTACAAAAGTATGGTCCGTTCACGGTACTCGTATCAGAGGGCTAATCAAATGATCTAGCTACGAGATTTTCGAAGCATCAAGTAAGACTGCGAGTGCCGAATAGATAGAACGATGCTCCAGAGACACAACAAGATGCTCAGTACGTCTTAACGCCTTTTGACGAGGAGAGGGATGTCGTCTATAGCACAAAAGACTGAGTCAACCGTTTGAGCTTGGGATACTCAAACAGGATGCTTACCGATCCTCATAGTAACTTCAAGTTTTGGCCTCATAACCCTCTCCTGCCACTCCGATCGAGTCTCGTTGTTGTCAAGTTTGATGTCAAATTGCCAATCCCGCAGCAAGTGTGTCAAAAAGCACACCGCCTCGACCATACTAAATTTCCTCCCCAGGCAGCCACGCGGTCCATAACCGAATGCGAATAGATCGTCTGCAGAAACATCGTCTGAAGACCATCTTAGAGGGCGGAAATGGGATGGATCGTCAAAGACGCGTGTGTTGAGACCGACAGCGATAAAGTCCAGTATAACCTGGGTGTTACGAGGTATGGGAAGCGTGTCGTTGCCGGGGATTATTCCGGGCGCCACCACAGACGTCTCTTCGTCGCTCAGCCGAAGGCCCAATGGTGCTGGTGCTAGATGACGATAGGTCAGGAATAGTCCGATAGCGGTCTCAACGGTGACATACGGTACAGCCGAAGCGCTTCATGCAGACAATGCAATACGGGCGTGAGCTCGTTATAATCTTCGTAATTCTGAAGAAGGCGAATGGGTCTAATGCAAGACAGAAGTAGCAATTTACGTTCCACTCACCAAGTCACGCAGGCCAACAGTGCTCATAATGTACTTATGAATACGATCCTGTTCTTGCTGATTCAGCGCCAGCAGAGCCAAAGTGATTACCATCGCTGATGCCGTCGATTCATGCTGTCCATATTTAGTCCCGGGCAGTCCGCAATAGCACAATGACTAAAACTCACCCCAGCAAACAGATAGGTGAACAAGTTACCGATGATGTCGTCATCATTAAGTCCTTTTGAGCCTTCTTGCAGGCTGCTCATCACGACGCGAGTGAAGAGATTCTTGTTCTGCATATCCAGCGCCCCCGACGACTTCTGTTCCGCCAGCTCCGCTTTCTTAGAAGCGACTTCATCCTTCAAGAAGTTTTGGAGATCCGTAAAGGACCTGTCAATCTGTCGAATACTATATGCGCGTGAGCCCGCGGTTGAACCAAATGGGAATCAGGGTGGATCTCACCTCGTGATCGGAAGCTTGTACATCCACTTCGGGAAAATGAGACGCGGTAATAGAGATTCGGCGACTGTAACTATCGTTGAGTCTACAGAATCAACAAGACCTTCTTTTCTCAGAGAGCCTTCCCAAGGAACCTCTATGTTGAATCCGCAGGACGTAATGGCCAACAAGGCCATCTAGAGAGGATGAGTACATTGAGATGATAGACAAAGATCTGCGTACCCTAGTCGTGAAGATGTTGAAAGACTTGAAGTAGTGCTGATCGCCCGATTTCCAGGAGTCACTGTCTGACATCTCTTTGTACATTCTTGAGGTGACTGTCCATACGTCCTGGTAGCTAAGTCATGCACGCCTTCGGTCATGATATTATTTGACACAGGCCGAGCACTTACAACTGGTTGCCGAAAGCCGGTGCAGTGACTTTGCGATGTTTTCTCCACAGTTCTCCGTTGGTAGCTATGACGCTCGCGCCCATCACTTTGCTGTAATCACATTGAGTCGACTGGTATTAAAGATGCACGGCGACGTACCGTAAGGCCAATGCTCTGGTCGGTTTTTGCCACTTCATAGGCCCATTAAGGATTTGCTTGAGGCCCTCCGGCGAGGCGCAATACAGTGTGACCTCTCCGTACAGAAGCGGGATCATTACTAACGCTTCACTGTTATACCTCTTGTACCCTAAAAGAAAATGCTTTGAGTCCGCAATTGGTGTTATCGGCGACAAGGCACTTACGAGTTCTCCAGGTCCAAAGGTGGCCCATTGTCGGATTCCAAGCCGTTTGTGGGAGCATGTTTGACAAACCCGAGATGGGTTCTATCAAGCAATAGCATCTCGGGACTCCCAACGTCTCCTGCGATGGAACACCGATTTAGCTATGACTGCTTGTGACAAGCATTGGACGCTTACCTTTAGTTTCGAGGCAAGGTATAGAGTTCTGCGGATCACGTACACTGATATTAGAAAGATGGACGTGGTCCATAACGCGTTGACGGCCATGTCTGGAGGCCCGTCGATCGAGGAGGCGTAGAGCTGCAACCTAAAGCGCAGCTGCTCATGTATATAAGCGTCCTCGTACAGCGCCACAGAAGAATCACTGGTTGATGGGACGCCGTACATGATATTACTTCCCTACCTGCCGAATCATTGCGGGCAAGGCAACAGATAATAGCACAGCAGTCACTTCACCAATCGTCGCGCGATGTTCGTTCGGGGCCGCCCTAGTAAGAATGAAGTCGCCCCGAGGCTTAGCGTAAGCTAGGGCATTTGTGCCCGAAATTTGATGGAATAGTGGAGGACGATGTCAATGAAACCTTGTGAAACTCGTGAGTTGTTCATCGCAAAGCTAACAATGTTACAGTAGAGTGAGTCGGTGACTTCTTGAGGTGCTTTCGTTTGCCGATAGCACCGACGCTGAATGCCGAGCATCTCGGCGATTAGCGAGCGAAGGTTGTAGGCGCCTATCACCTGTCACGAGGCGACCATAACGCTTAGCGCTCGGCACGCACTGCAGCTTTCCATGTTGCTCACTGGACTATGCACCCATGTCCATGACTGACAAGACCTCTGAATCAAACCAACCAATCAATAAATGCATCTACCACTGCGCTTGTCATAATTTGACTGTGTACGTTCCCACGTGTTGTGTCAACGAGCGAGCTCATTACAGGTACTGTACTGTGCCAACGCGATGTGGGACAGATTTTGCAGGTATCGGGATTTGTTCTCGTATGGGCTGATGGCGTTAGCGTTGCTGTAGGTAGCGATGGATGCCGTAGGCTATGACTCGTAGATGTTCATTCTCGTGGTCTACAACCAACCGCTAGTAACCAAGCCTGAGCCTCTCAGCTACAATCACAGATTATATCATCGACCGGAGATGAGATGCCCCAGCAGGTGCCACATAGAAAGCGTATCCAAAATTTCTTCTTGAGCTCGGTGTTCGGTGAGATTGTTGTTAAGCGACGCTCAACTTATCAACTGATGGTTTACTAGAACTTATGGTTTATAAACATCCGTACTGTGTGTCATGGATTGCCACCAGTGCCCAATTGCTTGAAACTCAGCCCTATGTCTGAAGTTACCGTGTACCAGAATTACCTTGAAGTCGACGCCTTCCATGCTGAAAGTCAGGCTTACATGCTCATTTTCCAGTCGTTCACACTTGGTGAGTATTCATGTCCGCAAAATGGACGATACTCGACTGATCCATTACAATAGGCACATATGCTATCTTGGTCATTGTGACAGCCTCGATATTATCGTATGTAAAATCCATCATAGTCACTACTGCTGAAACTGATCGATTTATTCCGAATGGCAGGGAGCGGAAACTACACAGGAAGACGAATGTATTGTTGCTATGCACTATCTATATGCCTTTTATCGCTTCAGTCGCATATTGGGTAACGAACCTTGTGGTGTGTACAACATCTATCCAGAAGTGGTTCGTGAATCAGTCCCCAGGCTACGATGGTGCTAGGGACTTTGGATTTTATAGTGCTCTCTTCAACACGCTCATCTATGTCAATGTAAGTCGTCTGCATAAACCGTCATTTATTGGTCCAACTGATTAAACTCAGTATATCTTTGCGGATTGCATGGTAGTGTGGAGAGCTTATGCTTTGTGTAAGCATGATTATCGTAGATCGCTCTATATCACCATAACCTGCGTTGTATCAACTTTCTGTAAGTGATTCACGGCCTCGTTCTCGTTGTTGTGCATTGAACGTTGTTGCTGCCCATAGTACTTGTCTTGGGCACAATCGGAGTACGAGTCGCAACGTACTTCAGTGCAGGTGGTCCCTCAGCGCCTTCTTCAGATCCTCTCATATGGGCCGTCGACTGCTTTCAAGTGGGCACCGTCATATTCTCTGTCGCAACGAATTTCATGGCTACTGCCATAATCACTTTCAAATTCCGGTAATGTCATTAACTGTGTCTCTCGATCTGACTTCTGAGGCGTCCCAGACAGCACTCTCGAGTTTCACAAGACATACATTACCCACCCGTGCATCGAAGATATACGCGAGGGGATCGTGTACTGATTTTGCTTATTGAGTCGGGGGTTTTATATCTTGTAGCCTCGGTATGTTCTTGCGAGTCTTTGGCAGTTGCAGCTACTTAAGTGACACACTTCAAGGTTCTACGTCTGGCACTGATGATGATACGTTCGTCTTGGGGTACCCTTAGTGATATATATGCACCTGTTCACTATTACATCGCAGTGAGTATCCACCAAACTTAACGACTGCCACGATTTCTCTGATAAATCAATCTCAGGGCATGTATCCTACACTCGTCATTATATTGGTAGCCCTGCAAAAGACAGTGGAGACCACGTTTCCAGGTTTCGAAGCAATAGTCGTAGATGATCTCAGTCTCGCGTCTGGCCGATCGCAGGACGCAGACAGCAATGAAAGGGCAGCTTAACGATCGTCTTTGGACTCGTGCGCCCAGCTACAAGAGTCGACAGGGTGCGAGAGCTTGGAGGCCCCGAGTACTGTATGTTGATCAACTCGAGCAATGATAATCACATACTTTCCAACTCCAATTCCCGTTGAGTGAGAGTTTCTGGCTGTTTGCACCCGGCGAGGCGACTGTCTTGGCAGACGGTTCTCACAGAGTCGAGTGTGCGTTGCCGCTATATAACTGGACGACCCCAGGGCAGCATGGCACGACCACGGGCTCGTCGAGGACGCTGTTGGCGGCGGCTCGGTCACCCGGGGTGTGTCGGCAGGAGGCCTCGGTCGCGGGCGAGAGCAGACTCGAGCACAGCGCCCAATGCGGTGGAAGCGGCGCTCGAGCGTCTAACGCTGCATTACACGCCATGACCGGTATGGCGACGTGGACCTCGGGATTTCTTCTCAGCTCTCTTACTGTCTATATAATCTCTCTATAATCACATCAAATCGTCTTTCGCTCTTCCTTTCCGCCATCTACACTCGACCTCGAGGTCTCTGAGCATGCTTTCCAAGCATCTGTACGCTATTCTGCTCGCATTCCTGCTCCAGCCAGGCGCGGAAGCAGAGGAGCAGAGCTCGCTGCCCTTCCTATCAAGCAACGGTGTCAAGAATCCAAAGGAAAAGACACAGGATGTGCTGGAACACAAGCCTGCTACGGATGCCTCCTGCGAGCAATTTGTACGGGCGCATTATCTTCATTGACATCGCCGAAGAAGCTGACACATGTATAATATACAGCCAAAAGGCCCAATACAAACGACTTCGTGCGACTTCGAGTCTGTAGAAGCGGTATCAGAAGACCTCTATTCTAATCTTCAGGAGCTCGTTCGAACACCCTTCTTCAAGTACTACAGAGCAGATCTGTACCGCGAATGTCCATTCTGGCAGGAGGACGGATTATGTGCGAATAGAGAGTGTGGAATTACCACTGTAGATGAGGTGCGTGCCCTGTGAGTCTCCCATCTATCTCCCTCTGACTTCTGGTCCGATACAGAGCGAAGTGCCAGAAAACTGGAGAGCAGCAGCGCTGAGTAAGGTCGAATTACCGTCGAAGGACGACCTCCACTATCTCCCAGGATGCTATTACCGAGACGCAGACTTTTGCTTCCTTGATGATACGTCCGAAGGCGAATATGTGGATCTCACGCTCAATCCCGAGAGGTTCACTGGTTACAGCGGACCCTCTGCCAACCGTATTTGGAGTAGCATATACCAAGAGAACTGTTTCAAGCCACCAGCGGAGCTATCACTGAGCGAAGAGTCACAGTGTTTAGAGGAGAGGGTGTACTATAAGATTATTTCCGGTACGCTCAGCACCATCTCTATCTTGAATTGTTCTAACCTATATTTCAGGTCTGCATGCAAGTATCTCTACACACATCTGCTATGAGAATTTTGACCAATCAACCGGTACATGGGTACGTCATTAGTCACTTCTCTGGCGAAATAACCTGCTTACGCCTTTTATAGGGACCAAATCTGCCATGTTTCATCTCCCGTATTGCATCACATCCTGAACGTCTCGAAAACATATACTTCAACACTATCCTTCTCCTTCGCGCAGTCTCGCGCATAGGAAACTACCTATCTGCATACGACTACTGCGGTATGAAGACTGGAGAGCACGAGGGAGAGGCCGACGCATTCACACTCGAGAAACTCAACAACGTAGTATCTATTGCTAGGGAGGTGGGGCGCTTTGACGAGAAGAGTCTGTTCCAAGGCGAAGACGCTTTGGTGAGTGACATGGATAAGTTTCGTGTCATGTATGCTAACGCTTATGGCAATTCGCAGAATCTGAAGGAAGAATTCAAACAACACTTCCGTAACGTATCACGCATCATGGATTGCGTAGGCTGTGACAAGTGTCGGCTCTGGGGTAAACTCCAGACGTCCGGCGTCGGTACTGCTCTCAAGATCCTATTCGAGCTTGACCCTGATACTCTTGAGTATGTCAATCATCTTTATTCTAGTGTGCGGCCTAACCCATTCCTGCAGTCCGAAGATCAATCACGATCTCCTCAGCCGTTCCGAAGTTGTTGCCCTGGTCAACACCTTGAACAGGTTCACGGAGAGTCTTGTAGCCGTCAATGTCTTCAGGACAATGTGGTCTGAGCAGGATCACCGCAGCCAGGGAAAGCTACTTGACAGCACAGTAGAGACACTCACGGAAACCGCGCCGAAGGTAAGCTTTTCTTCGACTTTGTATCATGCCGACCGCTCAACATCGGTCACACAGCCCAAATACTCGCCAGGCGTCGGAGAGGAACTCCCTTTCAACCTAGTCACGGACCTGCAGAAGTGGGTGCGTGCCTGCAAAGACGGCACCGTCTTCTGTTTCCGCGGTCTGCTCCAAGCGTTCAACAACGTATTGGAGCTCGTTTCGACCTTCTTCAAGCTCTCGGGCAAGGAAAACGGGCCTCACACCGAATTTTGAGACTAGAGTCTGGACCACCTGGACCCGTTGCACGTATTCTGCCTATCCGCATATAGTTGTCGTATTTATATTGCTTTCGTTGTTTGCGCTGCTGTACATTTGTACTTTATACATAATGATGGTTTCCTCTTGGGTTTGTTCTTCCTACGTTCATGCCTGCTGTGGCCACTGGCTAGTCCGGCATCGGTCCGACAGGAGCTCAAGGCGCTCTTCGCGGTAGGCGAGACGCGCCGCTTCCTAACGCTCTTGAACCG
This sequence comes from Pleurotus ostreatoroseus, assembly GCA_005298045.1. Lineage (NCBI taxonomy): Eukaryota > Fungi > Basidiomycota > Agaricomycetes > Agaricales > Pleurotaceae > Pleurotus > Pleurotus ostreatoroseus. The sequence continues at coordinate 454,752 of SWBT01000148.1, read as the reverse complement.
TACCGTCATCATTCAGACTTGCTATACAGCTTTCATGCTTTTATATCGATCTTATTAGCACACCGTCGTGCCATCACGCACCAAAGAACCAGCTGGATAGTTTCGAGCGATGGACAAAGCCTCCCACCTGAGCGTCATACTCGACCTCTCGCCCACTCAATGGCACCTTGCGGCCCAGCCGACCAACGCGCACCCGCTGCCTCTGTCCTCGTTCCTATCTCAGCTGCTTGCATTTCTGAACGCGCATATTGCGTGTAAGCATGAGAACTCTCTTGCAGTGTTCGGCGCGCTGCCGGGTAAGAGGTGTGTCTCCCATTGACCCGTTGTGTATCTCATAGCTGAGACTCGTCGTGATCGTAGCATCATGCTGTACGCTTCTACGGAGAATTATCAGGAGGAGAATGTCGAAAGTGCGGACGCGAATACGTATCGCCCTTTCAAGGTCCTGGACTCCATTATCATGAAGTCCATACAAGACCAGGTGGATGCACTTGGAGAACCTGAGGAAGAAGGTACGCTTCACAATCACATCGTATATGCTATACCCACCGATGTCAACGGCTATATCATAGCGCCCATTGGATTTGTTGGAGCCTTGACCAAGTCCCTGTGTCGTAAGAACGCTCCTAGAGATCTTGTGCTGTCGTGACCCATGTCTGTAGATATCAACCGTGTCACAAGCTCTGCATCTTCCTCGAGGAACAGCAGATCGGAAGACCCTGCAGCCCTTCCTGACCCGCGAACCCTCATCGTCTCCGTGTCACCGGACCAGTCATCGTCATATATACCCATCATGAACTCCATATTCTCCGCCCAGAAATTAGTGCGTAGCCTGCTTGCTCTGCTTACATTCCCGTGATAGCTTGTCTTTACTAGAAAGTGACGATCGACGTCTGCAAATTGTTTGGCGCAGACAGTGTCTTTCTACAGCAAGCTGCTCATCTCACGGGTGGCTCGTATATTCATGTCGAACGTCCCGACAGCCTTCTGCAATACTTCATGGCAAGCGATGGCTTCTAAAACGCCTATTCCTATTTTCGTTGACTTTGAAAGCATGCAGATGTCGTTCCTGCCTGCACCCGGAATCCGACAACTCATGGCCATACCGACACAAGACAAAATCGACTTCCGTGCCGCGTGTTTCTGTCACAAAAATATCGTAGAAATCGGCTTCGTCTGCTCTGTCTGCTTATCTAGTGAGCCTTGACTTCAGTGATATGAGAGCTCCGCTTGCTGACGGATTTGGCAGTCTTTTGCCAGCCAGTGCCTGTATGCTCGACTTGTCGGTAAGTTCTCCTACTGTACGAGGTGGATTCCTTCGTCTCATATGTCCTACCAGAACAAAATTCCCAATCAAGACCCTCCAACGATTAAACGCTGCCCGTCCACATCCTCCTTCGGCTGGCCGCGCTGGCACGCCGGCTGCTGCACCGTCGCCTTCACCGTCACCAGCAAATACACTTCCGAGGTCCACTAGTATCACAGTTGGACATCCTCGACCAGGGAGCAACGGTGTAGCTCGCAACGGAAATACGTCAATCCCGCGATAAATTGTTTCTGGCCGGTCGAACCAAGGAACGAAGCCTCAACTTCATGTGTAAGTATGACTTCTTGGTATAGCGATCAACTAGCTAACGAGAGCGTTGTGATATAGGTCGATTTGCTTGAGCTTGCATCTCGCCTAGAAGGACGACGCAAGATAACGGCCTGGATGCGGCGAAAACGTGTCAAAACCCCAGCAACTGCTTCAATGCACTGCCTAGTCACCTTCGGTTTAGGATTGTAGGAGGACGCGTAGCCTATGGCCATGCTTTGTGTGGTGAACGCACACCACAAGCGTGCTGTAGCAGGATGGGTTAGCTCTGAGTATCGGAAGGAACATACAATGACGAACGGGTAGCCGCTCCGTCTTCGTCGACTTCAGTATGCAGCAGCAATATACCTGCGCTTGGTTCGGTTTCTCCACGTGCACGACATGTATCTATTAGGAGAACAGGGGGTGATGTTAGACATGAACAGTCGTCACAGCCAGCGTTGAGTGTTGAACGGTCGATGACCCACCGTAGAATTCGCCGAGTACACGCTGCAGAATGTCATGAACATCGGCATCATGCGAGGATACCACTGCTTCGCCTATGGCCCTCGCCACAGACATACGAGTGATGTATTCCCCTGACCCTGATGAAGAAATAAGGAGCCCTCCTCTTGAGTGTCTGTTTCTGTGTGCTTTATTACACGATAACGCACCCGAAATGCTACAGGCTACCCCATATTTGCAGTTTGTATGAGAGTTTTGTGAAGCCCAGCAACCTGCGCCGTATACTGCTGCCTAGATGAGCACATGAGACGTTCAGTTCTAGACTTAAGGTGAGTGGTAGAGTTGAAACTTACCTCACCCACACGTCCTCGATTCTTCAATAGCAGACCACCGCTTTCGGTGGGACGGGTATGGTCTTAATTCGAGCTGCGAAAGACGCGATGAAGCCTCACCTCGAGGCACCAGCTGCCAGGTTACCGGTTTTGTCCCAAACTACTGCACCTACAGTATCTTGTATTTTATGCAGGTCTTGCGGATCGTATGTATTTGAGCCTGGTTGCTGAGATGATTCAAGACGAGACTTCCACATTTCCCACTCATGTTTCGCACGGGGACAGATCAAACTTTTGGGAGGGACGGATTCTACTCCATTATTGACTGCAAAATCGGCTGCGCCTTCGCCGACCAATAGTCTTGAGAGATGGTGACAATGAGCAGCGCATAAAGATAAATAGCTGATAAATACGCACAGCGGTGGAATTCTTCTCAGAGGATCCAGGACGCGGGCATGTCGCAATACTGAATGAGCAGCCTTTATTGGGTTCTTTACACCACTGATGGCACCAACGCTACCGTACTCCTTCGATAGAGCGTCCATAATAGACGCATCACATTCCACAGTACCATCGAGGGTCAGATTCGAGCCATAGCCTGCATAATCATAGGCAGTTCCGTAAGTAGAGAGAATAAATAGTTTCGACATCGCCATTAAAATAGCGTTCACCTGCATTCAAGCAAGGATCGTCTTCCAGGGTAGAGATCGCATCGGACACACCATCTAGGGCACATTGTCCGTCCGAGAGTCCGCTCAAAGCTATTTTACAGGAACTTTGAGAATTATCAGTAAGACTAGAGTAGCAGAGAGAGTTTGATACTTACATACGCAGAGCTTTCTTCAATATATCGTCAGAGTTCTCGTCATGGTATCCGGCACCTCCATGTACCGCGACTACAAAGTGGCTTGCCATAGTAGCCTCAGCCGTGTACAATTCAGTGAAAGCACACTATATTAAGAGACCTATATCCTTAGGCATATATAGTGGTAAGTATGCATTACATTGCCATGGATGTGTTGGACAAATTCGACGACTGGTCAACCCAGCTAGGCTGGGATGGCGGCTCAGAACGGGTTTCTCCGTGATGGACAAGCAAATGCAAACAACGCGTCCGCGTCCACGGGTTTCGCGCCGGTGTGTTGAACGCTCTCAGCAACGACCACATTGCCCAAGCAAAATCGTCCGCACTTTTCACATTATTGTTTGTTGCAGGATGGTTTTCCATGTTGGTGTGCTGCCCCAAGGTGAAGTCGACAGTCACTTTTGCTATTCTTGCTGATCCTTATGCTAGTCACTAGACGTATTGGATACGCTGATGGCACAGATGGACGCACCTGAAGAGCAGAGAGGGTTGAGATTTTTGCGCTTGCCTCATCCCAGGACCGGTGCGTGACTTAAGAAGAATCTGTACTACTGTCCTTGACTATTCGTTTCACAGGTATCTCGTCATTGTTTATACCTTACCAGTCATCTTCAAATCCCAGCAAGATATCTATAGCGGAAGTACAGACCGTCGAACCGCCCAATAAGAGGTCATGGTTCATGCCACAGAAAGATACCGTTCTTGAAAGTAAGCTCACGCTACATTTGAGCGACGAAAGGAGTACTCGTTATTAACTTTCCGCTTAGACGGACGGCTGCTCATAATGACTCCCGTGGATCCAGCTTTCCTGCTGATACCCATTCTGGAAGCCACTGTGCCTGTGAGTAGAATGGTTCCCACAGATGCTGCGCTAAATAACCCTGTACGTCAGCTAGATGGTAGTGCAGGAACTTTCCGACCATTAGATGACATCTTCGAAGATGCAGCCGACAAACTATGCCGTTCCCATCCGACAGTACCCAATCCGAAGGATCCTTCAACTCAAATATGTGCAGGTGATTTGACTCAATTCCTTGAGCTTGATTGCGTAAGAAGTGCGATGAAAAGGGTTTGTGAAGTCAAAGGCGAGCCCCCTACTAAATTCCTGGCCTGGTTTGCGTTCTAATCGAATTTGTAGCCATAACGTCAGAAATAGTTGTATACCGGTACTCTCAAGATCAAGTGATTGAAAGCCTGAAGACTAAAGTAACACGTCTTGCTGTACCTGACGTTTTTGAATCCTCAAAAACGCTCATTCGAACATTAGCTAAGGACGGCCTGATGGAAGACGGGAAAGAGAGTCTACTCGATTGTAGGTACCTTCATAAACTGCAGTGATTCATCTTTAAATACCAGTCCAGCTGGACGCTTGCGGGCAGCCTGCGACCTAGTCTCGCAGTATCTCCCTCCTAAGGTTTACACAGCACTTTTAGCTTCATATGAGTACGTAGCATACATACCGAAGCCATCGATGGATCTAACCAATAGACTGCAGCTTTGCGGCCCTGGATGCGTATATGAAAGCCCTCCTCGACGAAGCGGCCGAGATAGCTGCCGCCAAGATGGACAAACTAGAGGCTAGAGAAAGCAAAACGTCGTCTAATACGAACGAGAAGAAGCGCAAGAATGCAGCAAAGGCCTCCCATGGTGTCGAGCAGCTCAAGAAAGCGAACACCAAAGGCATGGCTAAGCTATCGACCTTCTTCCAAGCGAAGAGCACGACTTCCAAGTCATGAGACAATGCAACTAGCCAGACGTCCCTCATTCTTCCAATCACAATACAACTCGCCCCTCGAACAGAGAGACAGACAGACGAGCCGTCTGTCGGGGTTGTAAATTAGGCCATCGTACCAATATATGAATATACGTGACTTAATTATCGCCCAGGGTTAACGCCGATATTCGCAGAAGGATATCTAGGAGTCGCTTTCAGACCGTTTTCTGAGCGGACTATCGCTAGTTCGATGTCTTGCCTAAACGAAGTACTTGCGTTGTCGCCGTCGCCGTCTATGTCGACGAGTTCATTGGGTTGGCGTGTTGTCGACCTTATGTGGCCACCCTGGTCATCCGCAACCGTGCTATGCGCCGTAACCTCACTTGCATTCCAGAAAGTGGTCTCCTTTAGCGTTTTCTGAAGACCTACTAGGACAATGACAAGCGTGGGATATATTCCCTACGAGGGCGAGTGAGTACTTGGAGATATGCCACAGAAGCGACTATACTTACTGCAACCTGAAGATTGACTGGATTGTATATGTCACCAATGGTTCCAACTGGCAGCCGAATGCGACCGAACACTGCAAGTGCAATCTGCATGACACCACGACTTAGTGATTAATGTGCGCATGAGAAACCAATGCACCTACAGAAGAAACAAGATAGACTGTGCCCGTTTCAATGAGAAGAGCTAAGACCCGCTCAGCTTGCGTGCTTCTACTCCTTGCGCTTCTCAGCCCTTCTTTGATCGTTTGCCGATGCCGCCTATTAGTTGTGAACAACGGTATACAGGGTGCGAAGGCGAAGCTTACCAAGCTTTATGAGAGATAATGAGAGTTGCTGATAGGTTTGTCAAGAAAGACCATATGAGAGTACCCGCTTGTACGATGTCCAGAGCATGTATCAAGGGGTCGGAATGAGGCGCTCCAGCACCAGCCCGCGTGAAAAATGAGGCAACCCTGATACCTATTACCGCAAATACGAAGGCTGTGAATATAGTCAAAGCCAGATCGAGAGATGTCCTGGAAGGCCGACGTACCACTGGTTACCACCAGACAGACAATTGGGATCGGTATAACCTTGGGGTAGTCTTCTTTGCACAGTGTGAAAGCTCTCCACACCACTACACCATCGCCAAAGATATACTATTCGCTGGTTGAGGCACAAAAATCATAAAATTGAAAAACTCACATTGATAAAGACTAGAGCGTTGAATAATGTGGAATACGACGTGATGTTGTGACTGCCGCGCAGAGCTCGATCCACGAAAAGGGTCCTAATCCTGACTATTTGTTCTACTAGGGTGATCACCCAGTAAACCGCCGATACGATAAACGGGGTAAAAATTGCACATAGCAGTACAATGTTCGCGCGAGTGTCGAGTCCTCTTTTTCTTACAAAAATTTCAGTATTTTCTGACACCAGGACATGAAGTGTGCACTGACAAGAGAATATGTGTGGATAGTGGTAAGAGTACAGCATAGACACCTTCACCCGAACAATGAGAGCTTCTGCATTATCACACGGTTTAAAGCAACACTCACCAAAAGAAAGGGTTTGGAATGTCAATATATATGTTTTAGATGTGAGATTAAGACCATCAAGGGTTATGTCGGCTGGGTCAAAAATTGCTTGAGACATAGTGCTTTATGAGAGACGAGTTGAAGGCATAGGGACAGACTTCTGCGGTTGCGTATCTCTTAAGATACGTCTGGAGAGTACGTCAGCGACACAGTCACCTCAGTCTTGCTCTCTTTATTCTGGCCAGGTAGCTTATTCGCATGATCGGGGTAGGTAACCGGGCAGCCAATAGTGGGTGTCTTCGTGTATATCATGATAGTTTGACATGTATCGCTGCCTCCGTCGAGAGCGCCTTCAGATGTAGTCCCTTTTATAGGGCACGTCCGAGTATGCTGCCTCTGTGAGTAAACACATCAGTCTTTGACAGGCAATACACAGGCGAAAAAAATGCTTAGAATGAATGAAGCAGTGTCCGCTAGAATGCTTGATCTTCGATGAGATCCGGGGTAACACGCTAAAACTGATAGATACCCCTGCTAGTACGAGCTCCGTACCAACTACTTACACCGAACGCCGGTCACCGATCACTGGCATTGTTCATCTGTTCGTACGCAGAGATGAGGCATCATGTTTCTGTCGCGTCAGACGCTCCTTAGTGACGATAAAGCATTCATGACGTGATCATAATCAAACATCCGAGGACAAAGTACATACCAGACAAAGAGTTTTTACGTTAGCGTAACAAGACATTTTACGACGAGCCCGATGTCAACTCCAGTCAAATCGCAGGCGGCTTCAGTTCATCGTTGACGATAGCCTCAAGGTCTCCTGAGCCACGGTCGCGAGATGCCTCAAAGCTCGCAAATGAATGACGAACAACGTGGACTCGATCGGGGCGCGCTCTCGGTGCACTATCGAGCATGGTTGTTTGGTCGCTTGCGAGAAAGGTTGTTTCTCTCATGGTGCGTTGCAAGCCCACGAGTACAACCACGAGAGTTGGATATATACCCTACAACACAGAGATGAATATGGATAGGAGGATTCTCGGAATTACACGTACTGCGATTTGCAGGTTTACAGGGGTGTAGATGTCCCCAAGCGTTCCATAGTCGAGGCGTATAAGCATGAAAATGACCAGCGCAACCTGGTAGACTGAGTATTCATGACAGACTGATGCATCGCCGTACTTACCGATGATACTAGATATGCTATCCCTGACTCGATAAGGAGTGCAAGAATTCGTTCTGCTTGGGTAGTTTTGCGAGCGTTTTTCAGGCCAGCCTTGATGGTCTGCCGGTGCCTCCTATGAGCATAAGTCAGCACTGTACGACGTATTGCGCAACGTAGGACATACCAAGCCTTATGCGTGATGATCAAGGTCGCGCTCAAGTTCGTTATCAAAGACCATATCAAGGTGCCAATTTGGAATATATCGAGAACGTGGATGATAAGGTGCGAATTGCTGGCACCTGGTCCTGCTTGCGTGAAGAAGGTGCCGATTCTGATACCGATGGTACTAAGGACAAACACTGCAGCTCTGTCAGTATACGTATGATTGAGTGCCATATATCAACTGAACATACAGGAGGTCAAGATCAAAAAGAATATCGGCACGACGAGAGTTTTGCCATAGTCCTCTTTGCATAGCGCATAGGCACGCCACACGACAACGCTGTCTCCAAAGATATACTGATGGAGATAACAGGCGTAAGAAACAAAACCCCTCCTTATTCTGAATGGTCAGAGTAACTTACGTTGAGCCAGACGATCGCATTGAACAATGTAGCGTATGCTAGGATATTGTGTGTATTGCGCTGCTCGCGATCCACGAAAAAGGTGCGCATCCTCACGATCTGCTCTGCCAGAGAGACTATCCAGAACATGGACGACAGCATAAAAGGCAAGAAAATGGCGACGAGGTAGGCAATGGTCATCCTAGACCGCAGGCCCTTCTTCCTAAAAAGAGGGTTGAGTATAACACATTGAGATATCGCATTGGAAGTACCAACAGCAGCAGATGTGCCGTGAATCCCATAAGAATGACGTAAACACCTTCATTTGCAGGTCAGTTTGAGTAATAAGGAAGGGCAATGAGGCTCTAACCGTAGAAAATACTTTGGAACGCTAGTGTATAGGTATTGTACATCGCGTCGAGGCCGTCGAAGTTCAGGTTTGGCGACGTTTGAGACATAGCGTGCAATCACAGTAGGGAAGTGTCGAGGGGCCTCAAAGGAGCGAAACGATTCGATACACTATACATAGTGCGATCATGTATATGTCGCGCCCGTCAAAGATCTCTTCGTACCCGCCAACCTCGGATACAAGGTTTATCCGATGAGATCGTTGCTATTCTGCGTCAATTCGACGGATCTGCGCCAAAGAGATTCAGTGTATGCAATAGAGGTTGCCTAAGGTGGACCCTGAATGCTCCCAGTTTGGTAGAACGCACACTGAATGGAGCGAGATCAGTCTTTGCATTTTCTTGAGTGGCGTAGGCAACATCATCCACAGATTGCCTACGAACAGGACACATAGCATACAAGTGTCGTGTGTCTTGTTCGCAACTATTCCCGGTGAGACGTTAGTCTCTTATACTGCTTAAAGAGACCGAGATTCGCATACCAGAACTGTTCTCAGGAATGGGGCTCCCCGACATGGAACACGTTCGTCTAAATGTTCATATAGCTAGTTGATCAACTGAGCTGGAAAGTTGGGAACAGCACAGCTTCGACAGCGACTCCAGATACTAACACGGAGACCGGATGCTGTGCCATCGACGAACATGCCGTTCCCATGGTACGCCGTGCTATAAGCCAAGGAAGTATGCTGAGTTATGCTGAATGAAGCTGTGCAATAGGGTGCCTACCAGTCATACGAGACAAGGGTGGAGTCCAGGAAGTATCTCGTCTCACTCTCACCATCCCGACTTGTACACTGGCAATGGGACAACTGTGACTTCCTGCGCATCTGGTCCAGTTGGGGTACCCATCCATCGCCAACATGGATCACAAATCATGAACGGGCTCTCTCCCAGTCGAATGTCACCCAGTATCGAATATACAGCGGGCACCTTGTTGCATGCTCGGCATACATCTAGAAGAGGCGGAGTAATCTGCGTTGTAAGGGGATAGTCGGGTATAGGCAGGTCTGAGGGATGATGAAGCCTGCCGTTTGAACGGCTCCGTCAGTATGCGGTAGAGACAATAAACAGCAGCGAAACGCACCGAATCTGTTCGATGGCGAAGAAGTGCTCGCAGTCGCCACGGTGTATCATCCAATATGGCTGATGAAGGCGCAACTTGAGTGTTTTGAATGGTATGTCATGCACCGGCAGTCCTCGGGTCAGCGTCGGCCGCGATTCGTTGGGCGCTGCCGATATAAATCGCAGGATTTTACTAACGAGAGAGACCGATGTAAGCAAAGTATCCGTAGAATAGTGGAACGACGCACTCAGAATAGTCCACGTGGCTTTTCCCGTCTCCGTATAGAGTGTCCTCTATACAAATGACGCATCCGGCATTATTTGCCGAAGATGCTTGTTGCCAGGTTGTGGTCCCTTGGTCATCAATATGTTGACTGGGGATGTCATTCGAGACACACGGAATCGTGTCCACCAGATTCCCTAGGGTCTGTGAAGAAAGCAGCACGTGCTGTGAAGATCGGACAATCAAACGATGTCCCCAGTGAAGATGAGTGTAAATGGTGATAAAAATCAATGCTTGAGGTTCGTCTATTGGCACGCCTCGGGAGAATGCTAGCCGTTTCTAATAAAAGACCTGGTCAACATTGGCAACTTGACATGTACAAAAGGACATACAATCGCGAGTAACGTGTTGAAGTCAGGATTTCTAGGTGTGCGAATGAACAATGCAGCATTTAACAACAATCTAGATCAAATAGTCGTCATCTGTATCAAGGAGAAACAAATACTATTGCTTACGGCCAACTTTTCAACTGGACGTCCTCTATTTTCTGTCTAAGGGCAAGGACTTCCGGAGATTCGTGATCAGGCGCGACTAGCGTGACCCTCTTCCTTTTCCTACGATTTGACGTGTCTGCTGTCTCATGTATGGACTGTACGGAGGCATCATGTGTCCTGGTTACATGTGCCATAAATTGAGGATTGACGACGACATCGCAGAGAGATGATTGCAGGTCGGCCACGCTAGCCAGAGAATTCGTAAGAGTCGATCTCGTCGAAAAAGCAAGCGCACTCGATTAGAGAAGTCATATCGTGTTCGCCTCGTGATTTCTTGCACGCGTTGACACGCCAAGCGACGGGTAAAACGCGACCACAGTGCTGTATTAGGATGGGCGTAAAGTGCGTTGTGGCGAAATACAAATGAAGATCCATCCATTGTTTCATCACCACTGAGATTCGATGCTGGATTCCTATTCTCGAGCGCAAGACATCCTTGAACGAAGACGTACCAGCATTCCAGCTGAATAGCACTTTTCGTCTCCGCGGGCAAAGTAGACCATTCTTCCTGTGCACTACCACGAAGGCTTGTAGAAAATTGCAGATCTGCGCATCCAGTATCGGCCTGTACAGATTGTAGGAAGCTGGCGATATCGATACGTTCAGAAGTAGGACCGAAGTGCGATTCGTGGGCTTGGCCTGGACCAGTGCTCATGTCGAGTCTGCTAGTGCACTCTATCCCCGCGGTGTGCTTTCTAACGTTGGGCGTTGAGATGACAATTCACGGAGGATGGTGGTTGTTGCAGAGTAAAAAGTCGGTCGGCCGTCGGGATCCGAACATCCGGCTTCCCCGCATAGCCGGCCCACGCCGGTGTGGGGTTCAAAGCGGGGTAAGCGCGACCATAAACCAAGGTCTTTAAGCAGCAACTCTCTTGAAGTTGTTCACTCACTCCTTCCGCCAATGTTGTCGACCGTACGCTCTGTATTGCCCAGGTCCTTACGCAGAGCACCTCTTTCACGTCTACACACGGCTGCTTCAGTTTCGCTGGTCCGTTCATTACCTGCTCATCACGCACCGAACCCGTCCATCCTACCCACACTGAACTTCGGCGTACGAAATATGTCTCACGCGGCAGAGAGTGCCATCCGTCCGCAGCCAGATAAAGTTTTACAGGACATTGCGGACTATGTGCACAGCTACGAGATCGACTCTGAGCTTGCTTTCGAGACTGCACGCCTTTGCCTCATTGACACGATCGGATGCGGCCTCGAGGGTCTGCGATTCGAGGCTTGTGCACGTCTTATGGGTCCGGTAGTGGAGAGTACTGTGGTTCCAAACGGTAAGCAAGCGAGCGTATCTGATTCCGTAGCGTCTCGAACTTAGCCGGTATTTCCAGGTACCAAAGTTCCCGGAACGAACTTCCAAGTGGATCCCATTCGCGGCGCGTTCAACATTGGTACGCAGATCCGCTGGCTCGACTTCAATGACTGCTGGCTTGCTGCGGAGTGGGGCCATCCTTCCGATAACCTAGGCGCTATCCTTGCCGTCGCAGATCATCTAGCACGCAAGGGGCAGCCGCTTACCGTTCGTGACGTCCTGGAGGGCATGATCAAGGCACACGAGATCCAGGGTCAGCTTGCCCTCCTGAACTCGTTCAACCGCGTGGGTCTCGATCATGTTGTGCTCGTCAAGGTTGCAAGTACTGCTGTCGTGTCAAAACTCCTGTACGTACCGTACAGACTTATTTGCCTCATATTCATACGTTTTCCCGTCCAGTGGCCTCAATCGTGACCAGACCATCGATGCGATCTCCCAAGCTTGGGTTGACGGCCAGTCCCTTCGTACTTACCGTCATGCGCCCAATACGATGTCCCGAAAATCTTGGGCTGCGGGTGACGCTTGTGCGAGGGCTGTCAACCTTGCATACCTGGTCAAGGCAGGTGAAAAGGGTATGCCTTCGGTCCTATCCGCGAAGACTTGGGGCTTCTACGATGTCCTGTTCAAGGTGAGAGCTTCATCGTCAACTTGGCCTGAAAACATGCGATTGACATCCATACAGGGCAAGCCTTTCGAATTCCAGATGCCATATTCTTCTTACATCATGGAGAACGTGCTGTTCAAGATCTCGTATCCGGCTGAGTTCCACGCTCAAACTGCCGTTGAGGCAGCCCACATCCTTCATAAACAGCTGAAGAGTATGGGCAAGACTTCTGATGATATCCGAAGCATTCGTATCAGAACCCAGGAGGCTGCCATGCGCATCATTAACAAGAAGGGCCCCCTAGACAACTTCGCAGATAGAGAGTGAGTCCAGTATCGTTACGTACCCGTCCTTCATTGCTGATAACAACTGTACGCAGCCACGATATCAACTACATGGTCGCCTTCCCCCTGATCTATGGCGAGCTTACGTCTCAGTCCTACACGGACGCGTCCGCCGCAGACCCCCGCATCGATGCGCTCCGTGCGAAGATCCACTGCGTTGAAGAGAAGCAATACAGCATCGATTACCATGATCCTGCCAAGCGCTCTATCTCGAACGCGCTTCTGGTTGAACTGAATGACGGAACCGTACTCGATGAAGTCGAGGTTGAGTACCCAGTCGGGCACAAGCGCAGACGCGCCGAGGGTACCCCGCTGCTTATGGCTAAATTCAAGAGGCATGTTGCACCTCACTTCGACGAAGCTCACCAGAAGAAGTAAGTTCACCTACTCAATGTAATGTAAGAATCGAGCTGACGCTCTTCCCAGGATTTTGGACACCGTCAACGATACCAATTCGTTCTTCAAGCTCCCCGTTGATAAATTCACTGAGTTGTTCGTCAAGGCTTGATCCGCTGAAACATTGCGTTGGTATACCAGTGGTATCGTTTGTATGTACTTACTGTAACAATACTCGGAATCATTATACAGGATGGATGTATCAAACCGAAACCTCCGTGCGCATTGACACACAGATGACGCCCTATAAACTTCAGCCACAAACCCTTTCAGCGACGTCTACCCTGCGCGAGCGCCGTTATATGCACCGACGAGGTTCCACGGTGAGCACGCCACTAGCATAAGTTTACGTCTACACCATGACCGGTATAAGGGAAGCCCTTTGTGTGGAATAACGCGCAGACAGATGTTGCCTGGAATCAGACATGTGGTGTTTTACGACATGCCGTTGCATTACCATCAGGACCAAAATGCACGGTGGGACTACATCAGAGGGACGTGCCACTTTCCGTCGATGGTGGGGCATGATGGTTGCACGAAAGCAAACTCCAGCTGGGAATGTCTCGTATCGAGAAAGGGATAGCAGGACCTCGGGCTCCTCTCAAGAGAGCGTCGATGGATTGTGCACTGTCTTGTAGCTGATCAACAATAGGTACAGAGAGGGGGCGATCTTCTGGTCTTCCAAGACGGTTTTCGATGTGCTGGCTTCTCAGAACGGGGCGGAGCGCTGCTATGTATTGTGCCGCAGAACAAGGAATCAATTTGGATCGTCTGAGAATACAAACTTCTGTGTCGTGCCACTTACGGCGTACGGGATGGCGTAGTTCAACTCTATAAGTTGGAACCGCCCTGTTTCGTTGATCGGGCTATTCACGCAGACCAAAATTTCCTGAGAACTCCCGAGAAGTCAGAAGCCAAAATGACAGAAGATACCAATAATGCAATGACATCAACGGTGCCAGCCAGGCTGGGCCGAATCGTTAATGAGACCTGCGAATTTCTCTCTGTCAGCGCTGAACTGAAGTGAACGACTCAGAGACTGCTCACTGTTTGACATTTTTACGTGTTGACAGACGTTCCATAGTGCCCAGTGAATGTCTACGTCTTTGCTCCGTATGGCAGGAAAGGAACTAGGAGCTGCTGCTGTGTGACATTCGGGCTACGTGGCGCCACAGGCGTGTATCGTAATTAAGTCTTTCTAGGAAGTCCTCTTTAGTTATCAGGAAAGAAGACATGTGAACCGAATTGAGATGTCGATTACTTACGAGACTATGTTTATTCTCTGCGCTCACACCACCTCATGGACTTACAGCGTTCGAAACATACAGCAAGACTCAAGGGATCAGCGCGCTCCGGTCATGCAATGCCCGGAAGGTCCAGCAGGGTCCCCGCCGCCGATACATCAGATCCGTGCTGAGTTGCGTCGTCGGTCGTCGTTGTATTGATGGTTGCTCTTCCCGTGGCATTGCTGACCTCACCTCACTAAGAAATTTGTAGCTGATCCTCGCGGGACACCGTACCTCGGGCATCGGGCGCACTAAGTCGTAGTTCTATGTGCTGAGAGCTTATGCCTTGTCAACCTGATAGTGTTAATTCCTTTTTCTGACAGAATGGTGATTTACCTGTTGCTTACGCTGTGACAGCCTGATATTTTGTTACGTTCGCTATCTTGGGGTGACGAGGAGGTTACCATGCCTCTGCTGGACCACGAGCTACTCGCATTTCGTTCCCTCACCAGTCAAAGACATTCCCTGCTACCCGTTGTGTGGCGAACGATGTCTACTGAAGGCCTAAGCGAAACGTTTTGTAAGCGATCCCGCGAGACTTTTGGCTCTCGGATGAGTTGCGCAACATACGATCGAACTTCCGAAGCTATGGGTGCAGCCTTGCACATTTATCACAGCTTCGGAGATACCAGACGCCAGTGTATGTTCATTTTCTGTACGAACTTGCGTACAGCGGCTAAGCTCTAGGTCATAAGCATCGTGCATCTCGAAGCCGGTACCGACAGAGCTCTCAAGAATGCGATGGTCGTTGAAGACACTCTCCAGCTTCGGCGTCAAGCCTTCGCCTGCGAGACCTCCACGTGGCGCAATTTGTGCCGGATCGACTTCGGCACATGCGGCAAGCGACGGCTCCGTTATCTCCGACCAGTTGATCTCCTTCAAGCTCGCCTCCTGGTCAGCACTCAGGATGTGCAAGACCCTGCGTCGTCAGACATATCAGACAGGAGGGTATTTCGTCAGACGATTGCAACCGCTGCATCTTGTCTGCTACGCTATCGATGAGTGCGGTCTTTGCACAGCTTTTGCCGTTAGATATTACTGATAGTTCTTGATTGCCTTGATCATGCATGTTGGGGGTGAGGAAATGCGTGCATAGACCAGCAGGACGACGACAATGCATGGATCAATCTTTCGAAGCTTCAAGAAATAGCATGCGGGGCATGATGACGTCGATATATTCGTCAAGATGCGTTCATTGTGAGCTTATAATACTTGCAAGAATTGGCGTGTCTCTGACGAGCACAATGAGTTGTTTCTTCGTCTTGAGACCCATTACAAGCTACGCCAAGTGAATAGCTGAAAACAATGTACTTTTGAAGATAAATCGCTATAACTTGACGGGCGGACCTTCAGGCACCTGATAGGTGAAGTACCGCCTCGCGATATGCAAACGACCTCTGTCTTGCCAATCAAATCCAAGGTCCAGCTTCTCGGTTGAGTCCGGGGTAATGTCCGCGAGTACCTTCCCGGAATGCCTCTTCCTCCTGCAATCATGCAGCACAATGATCGTTGACCATAGCATCGTCCACAGTGTTTCTGATGTGCACGCCGCCCTCAGGCTCGCAGTACCAGAGGCGCATCATTCCGATTCTACCGGCATACAAGAATCGAGCAATATTATACTTTGAGCTTTACTGCAGACCCGTGCAATCACCAACGACGATAAGTGACGGAAGACCATCACCCGCTGTTTGGTGTATGGACTGCTAACACCGCAGAATGTCAGCTCGGTCGCTTTCGGTCTACCGCCGCAGATAACAGACATAGAAACGAAGCTCAAAACACCCGCGATACCAGCGGGTGTGACGAACCACTGTGTACTGTCGCGTTGCTGGAGTATCATAGCTGTCATACGATGCTTATTTGGTGATGGAGAAACTGATAGAGGCGCAGAGATCAAAATACTGTTGGGTCATAGGTATGCATAAGCCGCTCTAGCCACATCGATATCGTCGCAGTCTCCGGCGTACCTCAATCTGCCCATCAATGGTGATGACCCTTCGCGCTATGTGTCCTACGACTCATTCCGAGAAGTGGACGTTAGCCTCTGTCCTTTCTCTCTAGTCCCGCCAACCGCTGGTCCTCTGCATAGGTATGTGACGGATCTGATGTGACCATGTCCACATGCTCGTATGCATCATTGCGGCGCATTCAGAATCATGCTAGCCACGTCCAAGCATCTTTCACTACCCTTGCTAAACCTTGTCTCAGCTGGTCAGTTGATGAGAGTCAAACGCGTGGCTCCGGGCCTGAGGTTTATCATTCTCTGGATCGGTCGAGGTCGCAGAGCCTTACATGCCGCGCGAGCGGACGGTCATTCATTTGTGAGTTCTGTGACACCCAAATACGGGTTGCGTTGGATATTCCGTTTGGAACGGTCCACTACTATCGGGACGATCTCCATCAAACAAGCGAATGAGATTGGCTGTGACCGGCTCATGGATGCAAGCTGCGCGTCAGAGCCTGATAGATGGACGGAACGGCCGCACAGATTTCCGGTGGAGATTATATATGAATATTTCAGTTTTTCTGGCATGGCTTCCTCTGGCTTACACGTTGCACAGCAGGAGCCTTGCTAAGACAGGCTGAGACTGGGAAGGTGCGGGGAAGATTCTATCACAATATAGCATGTGATCGCGTCGGTAATACGGATTGTGGGGATGGACTGGATGAGACTGGACGCCTGTCCAGAAGGCAGCCCCTCCGGATAAGAGCGAAGACGAATTGTCCTCTTCAGCCATACAAACCTTGGATGGTGGAGAGGGTCGACCCTGGGCGAACAAGAAGTCATGCTGCGCCTTGACGACACACTGAGGTGGGAGAACAACAGGACGTTTGGTCATTCATTTTCCTCTTCGACGCCTCAAAACAACCATCTCCCTGGGCGCTCTGACCCGGATGAAATTTCGAGGGTGATGCTCATCGACCGCAAACAGAAGGACATATTACTAAATAGAGTATAGAACGTTGTCATCAGGAAGACCACAAGAGAGCCTAATGATTAGATTTTCCTTTCCTCGTGGCTACGAGCGCTGGTCAGACATCAAATTACCCTTTTACTCTCATCACTGCAAGGCGGACAGACGTTGATGAGAGGAACTACTGCAGGTCTGCCCATAGGGCATGATGGAACGTGGCCTGCCTGCAGACAGAGCGGGATTCAGGGAAGACGCAGAAGAAGGTAGGAAGCCCCTAGAAAACCGCTGGGCAGACTGGATAATCCTGAGAAAATGGCCTTAAATAATTCTCCGTCCTCGGAGTAGCAAACATTGTTTGTTGGAAATTTTTTGCAGGTACGGTTTGGTCCACCCTGAGATCTGTAGACGATCCACGCGCCCGATACGCGGCTCTGATCCGCATAACAACATCATCTCATGTCGCGACCTCACTCGAATCCGAGTCCTGACTTTCTCGTCCCAGCGTCCTCAAAACCTGCGAGACCCCCATGGCTTCTATGCGCCTTCCGCAGCTCGAATATCCCTCAGACCCTGTTCATCCGCATACCATCATGGCCGACAACATGCAATAGTCAGTTTCATGACTCGTTTATACGGCCCTTTCTGACCGCTGTGTAGCCCATCTGCTAGCCAGTATGCGCAGGCGTACTACCCAAGTGCCTCTATGCCAGGACACATGCATCCACCAGCTGCTATGCCCCGACCTGATCAGGCTGTCCGCAAGCGCCCTAAGTACACTCGTAGTAAGACGGGTTGCTTGACTTGCCGGGCAAAGAAGGTCAAGGTGTGTTTATGCCGTTAGAACGCTGCACAGAAACGTCCTAATTTATTCGCAGTGTGATGAGGCGAAGCCGGATTGTACCAGATGTCAGCAGGGGCAGCGAGAGGTGAGCTCGACATCGCACCGATTTCTGCCACGAGTACTAACGGCATTGAAGTGCAAGTGGCCAGAGGGTATTCCTACGCGGAAAAAGCCAGCAGCAAAGAAGGATTCAGCGGCCTCAGAGTCTCCCGTATACGACAATCGGCCGTCAACAGCTTGCTCGTCCGTCTCGGACTTGTCGACTCCCCCCACGCGAAACCATACTCCCCCGAAACAAGAGCCCTTGGATGTAGGATTGCCCCCAATGGTTTCACGGCGTCACAGGTATGTCAAACGACCCACATCACGGCGCATCTCACCCAGCGCATCCAGCGATCAGCTCATGCAAGTCCCAATGGCGGTAAAGGTAGACGACGCCGCCCGGCTTCATCAGTAAGTCCGACCGCTGAATTTCTCTGTCAATCTGACATCTCTTCAGAATGTCTTCCGGACGACCTAACGGATACCCAGTGCAAGCGAATACCCATACCCCCTTGATATCAGGTCCTGGACTCTTGGATGCTACGTCTCAATACCCATCTCACGGCTCTTATCACGACACCCCAATTTCGACACATCACTACGCCTCCGGCCACTCCCTGTCACTGCCACGTCTCCCTCAACACGCTTCTTCTCAGTCCCAACGCTTTGAACCCTCGGCGCAATGGAATACTCCACAGATGCTTCAAGCAGTGGACCCTATTCAACCTTACGTGAGTGACGGCGCCCACTCATACCGAAGATATCAGCCTTACTCACATGGCGAGGGGGATGTAGTTCTCTTCCGCGCAAGAGAGAAATTTGGTGGGGCCTTCCTCGCATATGCATGAGTTTAGATACCAACAATGATTCGTATAATATCAATTCCAAAGATTCGTCATTACTGCGACAATTCACTTAACCTTTTAATGGCGCTTCCGTCTGAAAACCCCGTGCTCGCCGCCAACTTACAGCTCGTACTCAGCCGTGCGCCGGGGTCCGACCTTGCCACTGAGGCTTTACGCAAGGCGTTACTGGGTGTCGCCGCCACGCACCAGTCCTATTTACTATCTCGCCGTGGGAGCACACCGGAGGCTGAGGAGGCAATGTTTTTGGCGAACGGCTTCCGTTCTGAGTCAAAACAGCTGCTTTCTGAGTCCTTCAACATCAGGGAGGCCGTGCAGAGTGATGCCTCTCTCGCGGCATCTGTGTCTATTTCCCTTCTCGACGTACGTTTTCGTCACGCTCCCTCGTGCTCATTGACATTACTCCCGTCGTGGTGTATTTACAGATCCTACTAGGCGGTTATAATTGGGACGCCAACCTGAACATAGCAAAGTCGCTCATCAACATGCGTGGAGGACCTGCTGTCCTCTTAGCACGGAGTTTGGAACCAAAGCTTGGAGCTATTAGCGGTGTATCACGAGCTAGGCTTTTTGTGGAGATTGTCTCTATATACGACATCTTCGGTAAGGCCTTCGCTGGCGGCACGGCGGACTGGACGCTGACCAAGTCTAACCCTAGGCTGTCTGGCCACTGGTCAGGTGCCCACGCTTCTGTCTCCGCAGATACATTCTTGGTGGTACGTCTTATTTTGAATAAATTCACCCTCTTCTAAATCGTTGAACAGGCTTGAGTCTGCCAACGAAGAAGACACCCAATCACATGTGGAGAAATGTTTTGGCATATCTCGCACATTTCTACCGATATTCGTCAAGGTAGCTATTTCTCCTTGTCCCGCTGGCCCGAGCTTACACCCCTTCAGGTCACTTCAGTGCTGTCGCGCGCGTTTGCTTACCGATCGAACGGGATGGAGCTGAGCAGCGACGCCGCTCTTCTCCAAGATGTACAAAATTTATATCATGAGCTGGACGTTTGGACCAGCCCAGAAGGCCTTCCTGAGCGTATCCAGGCCGGAAATTGTATTTACAAGAACACGGCTCAGGTATGTTTCAACACATGTCCTTCCTTCGGCGCCGCATGCTCAGACCTTACGCAGATTGCCCTTCTGCGCGAAGTCTTAGGACTATCTTTCGACGATGAGGTAGTACAAAGACACGTCGACATTGTGCTGACCCTGTGCCTTGACTGCGGCGAGAAGAAGACATCAGTCGAGTGAGTCGGAATGTCTCTTCGTAATATTTTCCCTCACATGGTCCCCAGTCTAAACTGGCCTGTCATCATCGCCGCATCACAAGTCACGGCGGCCGGTCGTCCTCGAGTCCTCGAGATCTTTCAATGTTTCCAGTGAGTAATCACCCCTTGTCTCGTCCGCCTTGGTACGGACCGCTCAACACTACATTCTGCCAGGGAGCAATGTTCGTATCTTTTACCTAGTTCTTGGATACCCTAATGGGGCTCAACACCATGTTTCTGCAGGTTGCTATGAGATCGAAACAACGCAGCACATCGTTTCACAGGTGGGTCTAAGCTTTGCTCCACCCTGCACGTGCAACGCAATATTGATCGTTTGATCGTTACCACTCCGCAGGTGTGGCAGCGACTCGACACAGGCCAATCCGGGGCCGACTGGCGGACTGTCATGCAAGACCTCAATCTCAATGTCCTCATACTGTAGATCTGTTTTACCTCGTATTTTCTCGACAGGTACCTTCTATACTCTATATTCTTGTCTACTTAGTCGTTTACCTACAGGGGTTGTTTTACCCTCGTAATAGTCATATCGCGGACGCTGTGCACATACGGACCTCGTAGGCGATGCTCAATGAACCCCAATCGAAACCTTACACTCCTCATAATCACCGGTCGGGCTTCTTCGCGATGCAGTGGCGAGTCCGCGGCAGAATATATTGACCCTTTTGAATCACGAAACCACGACTCCCCGATGGTGACGGTCCTGTGGGAGACCAGCGGGCGGAGTGCGGTATACAGTATTCAACGTACATCGTCCTATGCCATAAGTCGTGCTCCCGAGGGTCCGTATACAAAGGACGTTTCGGAGCGTATGTAACACATACAAAACATTGTAAAGCCACTCTTCGAACTGTTCATCAGCGGGGCGGAACTTGGCAGTGGATTGAGAGGGGCACCAATTGGAGTCTCGGAATGCGACCCTGCCACTAGATACAATGATCGCTTCAAGCTCCCTCCTCCGTGTGTCACGGGATGCGCCCCGCGCGCATGTCTTGCCAGGCCGGCGATTCACCGTCGAGCGTGTCTGTGCAACGTTCGTGTAGCGCACCAGCTCGCAAGGAGCGATTTTCGAGCGCATGCGCCTGATGTGTAGATTGCCGGGAGAACCGACCGCCATGGCACGCCAGCCCAGGAACTCGGCTCGCTTCAGCACGTCCGAGCCCTGCCTTTCTGCTCTTTCCCTCGGAAGGCGACGCGCAAGCGAGGGTGTCGCCGCAACCCAGGCATGCCCGCTGGTGATAACATGATGCGCAGACGGCTAGTCCGCATCGCGTCTTCTGCGCATAGTGTCTATTGTCGACAATCCCGGGACGAGGGACCAAGCGGGGAGTCGGATGACCGGTGCTGTGATGACCGTAACGCCGCACCGAAGACGTCCCCGGGCGTGGCCATGAGTGGGGCGGGGTCCTATGAGACGAGCACGTCGTACAACGGCAGAGGCCACACGTCGTGGAGATTGACAAGGGTTCTACACACGGTGGGAAAATGAGATCAACGGTCGCAGATTGAGGAACAAACTTCTCACCGCACCGAAGGCCGTAGAGAGGTGTGTTGCAGATCAGAACTGATTTGAGCAATCAAGTACAGCAGATAGATGTGTACACGGCCTTCAGATCGGCTTGTGGCAAGAAGATCCATATAATCCGTATGAAATCGAGGGGACGTGCTTCCATGTGGCCTTTGGACAGGCACATGAAGGGTGTAATAGTCCCGGTGTGCTCACATGTGGGCAGTTTCAGCATGACATGGCAAAGCCCTCTCGTAAGTGCACATGGGATGGGATGGGAAACCGCGGTTCGGAAAGCGGACGCCCTCAACTGAGGGTGCTTCTCGCTATACAAGTGGCGCACGCGGTCGAGGGATGCTGTCGCCGCCGAGAACAGTGGGCTTGCTGACTGTGAGAATGGGAAACGAAGTCAGCACTGATTAAGCATGATAGGGATTGTATATCAATCTTACAGACTCAGACATTATCGGCAGTCGGGCTCATTATCGACGCCTTCAATGAAGCATCCAGGCCATGTGTATCTAACAAGCCTTCAAACAGACGCCCGACCCGGTGTGCAATCTATACCATGCCATCAGCTTCTCTGGTGGCAACAAAGATGCTATATGGTCAACCTAGGATAAGACGGATGCAAGCTTAGGGTAGGTGCATCATCTTTATGGGTTATGCAAACGCACCGGACGTCATCCCGCGACGCCACAAAGGGAGCTTCATGCGGAAGTCACTAAGGGCGGGGCCACGCTTAGACCCGCCTAGGATCATCCAGACGTTCCGCGCAGGGTATCCACGGAACACCGATATCGCGTCGGAACAGTGATTTACTGGCATAGACCCACAATTTCAGCGATGACTTGATCCTATGGAGGTGACGACAAGTATGAGTGAATCCGCGACAGGTGTTAGGCTGGTGATGGCACGAAGTATGGTCGACGTATTGATCCGTCCTGCGCCTTCAGCGATATCGCCTCCAGAAGGCCTCGAGAGCGGCCCTCGCGGGTCGTTCTACACGAAGCTAGACCAGGAGGTGAGTGTGAGACGGGGAGGCGGGCGGGACAAGCATCACTCACGTCAAGTGTGAAAGGTCGGTGATATGCTGAGTCCCAAAACGTGCGAGTCAGGTACTCGTGTCAGACGCGGCCCTTGGTCCGCCAGGGAGCGGAGAAGCAGCCGTAGAGCAATGAAGGGCTCAGCAGCGTGACGACCATGTGGGCCTGAGCTGGCACTTTTCCGGCATTTTAGAAAACTGCGTAGATCTCAAAGATTGGAGAGCGCAGACGAGCTCTACGGAGTGAGGATCCCTGGCAATCGTGCAGTCAGGTTCCGGAGACGGGACATGCGTAATCGAGGACACGATTCAGAGGTCGACCATCATATTGTGTCCTGCCTGCTGACGGGACCGGGTTGCGAGGACTGTGCCGGGAGTCCTCGTCAGCTGGAAAATGCGACAGCAAATCCATATGACACAAGTTCAGTATCAACCAGGAATCATTCGAACGAAGTATTCGAAGACACTATCGCTGCTGCGCGAATACGAGTTGGCTGAGCGCTGGGGCTATAAAATCCCGTTTGTGAGTAAAAATGATTACAGAGATGGAAAATAGACTCACGTTATAGTCATGGCAGCAGCGGCCACCGATGATAAGAAAATGTCAAGTCATTGCTTATGTATTCGCTTTACGGAACTGTATGGATTGAGGCATGAATCAAGTTGAGTCCGACTCAGGGCCCGCGATAGATCCAAGTTGAGTCCGACTCATGGCCCGCGATAGATGCAAGGACTCTCGCTTAGTCGATACACAGGAGACTCCTAGGAAGTCTTCGCAGCAGTGGATTCTACACGGAGATAGCTGTTAACGAGTATGTGCTAGAGTTGGAGGCCATTCAAGCATCGGTTTCGCGCGAAGCACTCGTACCAGTACGTACGAGAGTTCGCCTGGGCAGTACTCCTCGCGGGAATCCATGTGGCTATGGTTAAGCAGATAGAAGACGAAGGTGCCATAGCCATACGCAGGCGCGGTATTCTCACACCGCTGAGCCGCTGCGCAAGGCCATGGAGAGGGAGTAGCGGCCAGGGGCGGGAAAATGTCCCACGAAACTATGGCGCGATTTGGTCGCGAGAGGAGAGCGACGATATGGACGGAATCATGACAAGGAGCCGGCCGGAAGTTGACAAGAGAATGCAGGATGATTAGGTGCGAAGGTGTACAGCAGCTCTGACTAGGTTGTGCACGTTACCAGTCACTTGGGGATGCAGCGTATTGACGCCAGACCGAACAAGGCTTTTTCCGGGGACGAGTCATCCAGCGAGAAACATGCAGAAACGGCGAGGTCGATAGCCGTCGAGCACAATGTCTGTGAAGCACGAAGCAAGCAAGACGCTATCGTGATAGCACGCGAACTCGAGGCTCTTTGGCCAGTGGTAGGGCAGAAAATACGCAAGATAGGTAATTAAAGCAGTACTTATCACCTCATGGGCGACGCGAGGATGGTCGAAACGTAAGTCGTGTATGTTTCGCAGCAGCCTCGATGGAAATAGAGCAGGAAATCCCTGGAAAGGAGGAAACCGGTGGATATACCGCCTCCAGAGAAGGGGCGGGCGGACCGGGCGGGGAATTTGCACAGAAAAACCTTGGTCCGCAAAGAAAAAGAGCGCATCGCATGGCTGGTGACTGGGAGAAAAAATTGAGACGGTATGCAGCATGCGGCACCGCCCCGAGCATAGGCTAAGCAAGACTGGTTGAGAGCTCTGCAGAGTCTGCACTGCGACCGACGCCCGTTCGGGGCACCGCCCGCCGAAACGCTGATCCGTCCGGACTGACTCACAGGGGGGCGCCTCCCACTCTGGCCCGGACACTCGCCGGGCGCTCGCGCTGACTCCCCGGACGCCCTATTTGGCAGTGTTTGTTTTTGTCCAAATCGAGCCCTGACTCCCGCCTGTGACTCCTTCCGCCCCGGTTATAACCCCTCGTCGAGCCTTTTCCGTCGTTGAAGACCCCCTCGCCGCCGTCAAACACAGCGAACAAAGCCTACAAGCACCTCCAAACCTAGCTTTTCAACCCACCAAACCCCTAGTCACAGTTCTCCGGCCTCGGGCGGCGGACTTGACTCAATAGTTGGATCGTCCAAGTCACTGACTTTGGACATCCACTAACCCTCCTCAAATCGCAATGTATTTCTTCTGCCCCTCAAGATACCCGACCGTCTCCACCGTTCTGCTCACCTCTACTTCTGAATCCAAACTCGCTATCGATCCTTTGTTTACTACTGCTATCATCACTTTTTCCTCGCAGGTCGCCCATGCTATTTTTTGAATACTAGTCCCATCCGTTTTCGTGCTCGAATAATCCCAACTCGATTCTACGCGCTCTCTCCGACCCAATATGCATGCCCTCTCTCACTCTCTCGCCCATCGCGGCCCTGGCGCTTCGCGCGCCAGGACCCGCTTCCAACCCTACTCACAACTCGCAACTCAACCGACTCCTAGTACTCGCTCTCCGCAAGGTTATTTACATACCCCGGCTTCAAGTACCGCTTCTTCGACTCCTTCCTCTTCCTATTCTAGTCCCCTTTCCGCTATCGAACGTATCCGAAAACCCATCAATCAAGGCAATTCCTCGTTGGCTCAGGTTGGGCAGTTGCGGGAGGCTCAGAAAAGCAAGTATGTCACTCGTCTCGTCGGTAAGTCCCACAGATTCTTCCAACTCGTTCCTGCTCTTATCGGGGACGATTTGGACGCTCGATTCCACGTTGACTCCTTTATCTGTTTGTTTATAGATCAAGCTGTCAACTCGCTGTGTGAGATATGGAAGCCGGAGGACATCCCTCACGCCTTCCGCACCACATCTCAGACCGCGTTTTCGGCCCCCATGCCCTCGGAGGCCTCGACAATTTCGTCTGATGCGCCGACGATGACGAGCGCCCCCTTGTACGATGGGCGCAACATACAGCTCCCGTCCCCCGTGTCTCCCTCGACTCAACCATCACCGGTGTCCACCTCACCCTATACACCTACCGCGTCTATCACACCGGACGCCGGGCGGACAAATCACTCAATCCCGATTCGAGGCTTTGTCCACGAGGTCCTCCGGCGGTCGCGCATCTCTACGGGCGTCCTGCAAACGGCTCTCTGCTATTTGGAGGCCGTCCGAGGTAAGGTGCCCGAACAGCTTCTCAAGGAGCAAGCAAAGGCGACTCCGGGCTACGTGGACACCGAGGAAGATCCCGGCAGCCGTATCGTCATGGGCTCGCCGGCCGATTTCGAAGAGGCTCAGTCCATGGCCGAAGAATTCCTTGACCGGCCTACGTGCCGGGATTTCAGCGACTTCATCAACTCTGAAGATATGCAAACCAACCTTTCGAATTATGGCCCACCCACGGCGCCGCTCACCGAGCCCATGCCTTCCATGGATGCTCCCGAATGTGCTCCCCCTGTGCAGCCTGCACCCCTGAAGAAGCCTTCCCCACCCTTACCGCCTCTCCCACCGCTTCCCTCGCCCCTTCTCTGCCCGAGAAGGACCTTTCTCGCCTGCCTCATCCTCGCATCGAAGTTTATGCAAGACCGCTCGTACTCGAATCGCGCCTGGGCGAAGCTCGCCGGACTACCCCCGCGGGAGATAGGCCGCTGCGAGCGCGCTCTGGGCGAAGCACTCGAATGGCGTCTCTGGGTCGGCAAGGGACCTGCGCCTGCGAGCGCCCCCGCACCGGGTGTGGGGGCGCATAGGGCTGTCACGCGCTGCAGGAGCGAGGCCACGCTCAATGGCGCGGTGTGCTCCTGGATCTGCCCAGTCGTACCGACGACGCCCGCCGCTATGTATGCGACGCACAGCAGCAGCTCAGTCGCCTTCATGGCGAGCCGGACTTCAGGCCTCAAACGAAGCTCAACGATGCCTGCCATTGGTACGAACGGATCCACAGCGCCGCAGACTTGCACGGAAAGCACTTTCTTCTCGTCGACCTATGTTGGGTCTTCAACCCTCCCAGGTGAACGCAAGACTTTCGCGGACTCTACGAGCCGTCTTGCGAACATGCCGGCTTGTGCCGGCTCGACGTCTTGGCTTGGCCCTAATATGCAGCAGCCCTCGCCGTCGATGTCTACGCCCATCCTCACGTACTCTCCCGCTTCGACGGTGTCGTCCGAAGAATACGAGAGAACAGTCCAAATGCCGAGCATTATGGACATGCCCGAGGGTGGCGCGGTCGGCTCTTTCGACTTTGGCTGCAGGCCGAGCGGTCTACGGGAGGAAGTGTTCTTCTCGAACGGGCAGTCCCAGCACCTCAAGTTACCGGCTCTCAAGCACGCTGAGCCTGCCGTCGCCAGCGGTCTCGTCCGGTTACCCTCTATATCGGAGGTCGTGCCCAACCCGGCGCTCGTCGAAAGAGGAATCGAAGCCTTACCAGAGTTCGCACGTATCGATTCGGGATCGGATTTTCGCACCAATTTTGCTACCTGGTCGGTACTGGGCCGTAGTTGAGAAGGTTTATTTCATCACGAATACGGATTTTGCGCGCTGTGTCCTGTTATCTCCTGTTTTCCCTCTACTTCTCTCTGTTCCGTGTATTTACTTCCGTGTTGTTACGTTCCCTCCTCTTTTTATCAGACTGTTGTGTTCCGCTACCTATGTGCCCTGCTGCGTGTCTCCTAGCGGGACGTTGTACTTGTGCGTTGTACTGATTTTAGATGCGTTCTATGCCATCATTATGCCACCGACCCGCCCTTAAGACTCGGAGCACCCTGCCCTCGACGAACGCGGTCGTCAAGGCCGTCGTGGTTGCAAACACGCTTGTGGAATACGGGAAGAATCGCGCGCAGTGCGCCACCCCGTTTGCCCCGTATCGGCTCCTCACTCGGAGGATGCCCGATGACGACGTGGGCACCAACATGGACCTGCTCGCACTCACTGCCGCAATCATTGCGAAGAACAAGTGTACACAAGGTCCCTCGACGTTCCGAGTGACAGGAACTTAACTAGAGCGCGTTCACATCCAATCCGAGCCGCTTTCCTTCGTGGATTCCCAGTAAGTCTACACGTTGTGCCTATTCTCTCCGATATATTGATATCCCTTTACCAGACTTAGCGATGTGATCTGGGTATGACGGTACGCATGATGGTATCTACATTCATTCGTTGAAGAACTCGAGAGGGACGTCTTTCGTCTGGATGGCACGCCACGTTGTAGGACGTCCATCGGCGTCGCGATTGCCTTCGTCGGTGAAGAGCGAGTGGAACATCACGTCCTCGGTGCCCTGCCCCGCGATCAGTCACTTAAGCGTTGTGCACACAAAGATACGAGAGGATGAACGTACCCTGTTAGGAGGATCGTGGATCCTGCAGCGCGATCACATCAAATACGCATCCGTCCTCGTGTCAACACCTTCCCATCCAACTCAGAAGCGTAATCTACGTACCTGACGTGGATGAAGCCCTCGCCCTCCTCGTCGTTCACCGCCGGGATCCTGATCTTACCCAGGATGACCGTGCCGTACGAGGTCGGCGCGCTGCGGCACTCGACGAGATCCTCCTCCATGGTGAAGTTCACGAGCTCCGCGTCGCTCAGGCCCGCGGCGCGCGCCCACATCTTGGGCTCGTGCTTGTCCCAGTGGTGGCGCGACTTCACGATCTCAGACTTGATCTGGTGCAGGACGACGTTGAACGCCTCGATGGCCTTCGCGGTGGGCCGGTGCGGTGCGTTGAGGTTTATCTGCTCAGAGGACGCTGGCCGGGTGTCAGCGGGCTCTTTCCAGATAAGCAAGACGACAGCGACACGTACCCATTGTTTCAAGATATGTCTGACTGCTTTTTCTCGTCCCTTTTGACGATGAAAGCCGTTGGCAAGCCTGGTGTTGCGCATTCCATGCTTTAGAGTCTTGGGTTCGGATATCTAGATTGTTGTGTTTAGCGCGCCGCGCCCTTGCGGACGCGGTGGGTTCTCGATCTGAGATCGACCGCTTTGGTGCGCTTACCTAAGCAGAGTTTTCTCTTCCTCCAGCCTTAGACTCGAACGTCTACCTCAGACCGTTACGAGCACGTCGTCATGTATCCAATACAATCGCACAACCTGGCTATTTTCCTGGACTTTCTACTGAAGGGCCATGTTATATGCAACCAAGCACCGTGACTAGAAGGAGCCCAAGTTCATGGTCAGCTAACACGAGTTTCCTATTGCATTCCACGTATCCTTCCATTGTTTCAACCTCACACCAAGCAAAACCTGAGAGGACGCTCGCAACGATGAGCTAGCTGTTCTCTTGTCAGTTGAGCCCAAAATTCCACTGGGTTTTTCTCTCGTAGTGAGTATCTAAATTCGTCATATATCGTACGGCCTCTGATATTGATGTTTCGTCCAGTTGTCAGTTAATATGGTGCTATCTTATTGTCAGAGATCATAGATCAGGATTGTTGCCAGAAACTATCTCGTACTTTGCTGCTCACGTACTCGCACGTACACAGTCCTCAGATTATACTCAACCTGCGAAGTGACAGACATGTTCATAAGGTACGTTGGTTGCCACATCGTTTGAGCTTGACCAGTGGCTCGGAGATATTGATAATGTTTTTAGACTGCTGTATCCGAGGACCCACAGAAACAAGAGCCCTCGGAGATCGACGTCAGGGTGATCATTCATCTGTACGTTACGCATCGCCAAGTGCATCGAACTCCTAAACCTTACGTTGGGAGCTCTTCCGCGTATCAGACGTTTTCCACCCGTCTGTGTTCATCATCCCGGTACTTGGTGCATACTCGTCTCGAATCTCGGTTTTCGAAATGACTTTGTGTCTCACAGTGTATCGACGTCCGGGTGTCGGCACGGGAGCATCATCCAGAACGAGTACCTGGAAAACCTCGGTGTATCTTTTGCCGGCCCATCTTCACCATACTGCGAAATAGCTGTACAACAGCTTTTATGCCCTTGCCTCATACTCATTGTATGACGGCGAACCGTGTACATCTTGTCCATGTCAGAGCTTTTGTGGACGTCTATCAGTCTGTCTTCGATCTCCGCGACCGTGATTTTTAATGCCAGCGGAGGGCATAAGCGCGGTACAACGTAAGTGTTCTGAACATCCCGATAAGTTCGTACTGACGGTTTCAGAGATGTTTCAGCCTCTTTCTTTCACGCGATGTCGGGGAGTTATCCAACGAATTTGTTGAACACGTCTTCTGTGCATGCGCAGCGTGATGCTATTATTCAGGTGGGGTCAAATGTCCACAAGCTGGGCAATCCACCTTCCATATCGCTCTTTGCTGCCTACCATATGCATAGAAGACAGCTGTTTGTGGTCTCGCATGCAGTCTCCCGAGCTTCAAGTACCCGCGTCAAGGACTCAGTGCATGCTTTCATACAGCGAGCGCACATGCGTGACGCTTCTTTGCGGGAAACGTGACTGATAGGAGCCGGTTTCTCCCAGGATCACCCCCGGTTGGTCTGCTTCTTCTTGCCATACGCGCGAAAACACTGACTCCATCTAGCATGCATTAACCCGGACCATGTGGAGCAGTATCTTCGCACACACTCCCGTGTCCTTCTCGGCTTCCGCTGCGTACGGGTCGGTATGCGTCTAATACGCCGTCCTCGCATATAAGGGCAGCTTCTGGCGAGTATGTTTCTGCACCCCCGGCATCTCGGAGGTCTCCAGCGTGTGCATCTAGTTTGCTAGAGCGACGATGTTGACGTCACTGTTCACTGTGATCTGCGTTATTGCGATCACAGCGAGTGCGAGTCCGGCTGTTCCTCGGGCCAGTCCGCAAACAATCAAGCTGACATCTCGCAAACTTGCGTCAGGCGGACATGTCCGAAGAGCGATATCGCCCTTCGAGGTGTCGCTTGCTGATTATTTTAATGGCACCGACTTGCAGTATGTTCGTTTTTGGTTCAATTACTAGGCTCTGCTGATATACGACTTCTAGGTGGTTCGGAGATATTACCGGTAGGCATCTTCCGACTACTCAATCAATTCATCTCATGACTGTCGCATAGTTGGGACACCACCACAAACTATTAGTGTTGTGTTCGACACTGGTAGCTCTACGCTAGAGTTTGCGAGTACGTTCTTTCTTACGCTTCCATTTCCTCAGCCACTAATAGTGACCTTCAGGCACTCTCTGCGGTGCCCCATGCGCGAATCAAGTCCAATTTGACTCGTCGAAGAGCTCCACTTTTGTGGATGGAGGCCGCACTCAGAGTATCACGTTTGCTACTGGAGTTGGTGTCGATCCTGTGATCGGTAATAATTGGCGCTTGACCCTACGCACCGCAAGGGATACGGTCGCTGTCGGCGGGCTATCTGTGCCCGATGTCAGCCTGTTCCTCATCACAAACCAAACCCCAACATTCGGCCCAGATCCATTCAGTGGCATCCAAGGTAATAATTCAGAAGTGTCGGCGACGAGCTATCGCTCACTAGTATTTCAGGCATGTCCACAGTTGCAAGTGGGTTTTTCGCGGGTTTAGAGGACCAAGGCTTGCCCTCGTTATTCAGCCTCTTCTTGACCCCTAAGTCTGTCGGCGAGGCTGAACTCACTATCGGAGGAATTGACGACACGAAGTTCACTGGTGCAGTACTTGCTAGTTTACGATGGTTTTCGTGTACTAATATTCGACGGTAGGATCTCTCACTTTTGCATCACTGACCGATGCATCGTCTGGCGCATGGCAGCTGACCTCGCCTTCGATTGCCGTCAACGGAAAGACAAGTTCCACTCTCAAGAAATCGCGTATTTTCATCTTTGACAGTGGTACCAGCAATCTAGTGATGCCACAGGCTGATACGGAGGTACGTAGTCTCTCATGCGCTAGGAGATGTCTGCCGTAACTCATTTGATTTCTCGTACAGGCTATCTATGCCCTCATCTCCCCAAACATCAAGCCATTCAGCGGCGAGTCTGGTACTTTCGGCATCCCGTGTTCGGAAATATCTTCGCTTCCTGCGGTGATCGACATCGCCTTCACTTCGCAGCAAGGACGCACGTTCAACCTGACCATACCCAGCAGTGAACTGAGTGTCGGGCCGTTCAGGAGCGATCCAGCAACTTGCCAGACCCTCATCAATGCCATGGAGGGATTTTTCATCGTTGGGGGTAGTTTGCTGAAGCACTTCTATAGCGTTTGGGACATTGGGAACTCTCGCATGGGATTCGCACCCAATGGTACGCTAGCCCAAATGCTGCTCTAAGGCTTCCCGTGCTAAAATTTCGATTCTCTAGGTATTTGATACATCTTCGTTGGGAATAGACGAACGCCCGGCGCTTTATGCCTCGTTTATATAGCGTGGGCCAAGTAGACTAAGTCATGTCTTGTCCACCATTGAACCGCAACGTCCTTTGTCCGTACACCTTGGCCCATGTCCTCGTCTCTGAATACACAGCAAGCTCGATTGTCCACACCCTCCATGAGGCGTACGTCTTTTGTTTGGTTATGTATTGGCTTGTGGGTTTCCCATGCTTTATAGCAAAAGATGGCCACAAGGCAACGTCCGTATAAAGTGTTCTGTTTGTTTCGGCGCAAACCCTAGACTCCAACTTCTCGAACGACCGAACATCCGTACAATCAGCTCACATAAACCAGCAAGACCTCTGTCTCACCATCTAACTTCCACTGCTCTAACTTCATCTGTCTCCGTACATCGTTCACTGCTCCCGCATGTATACCGCAACGGCACAATCAGCAGCCGGTGCGCTCGGCCCTCGACATGTCGAGCCACCGGCACGTGTCGAGCCCTCGGGGCTGGTGGGGAAGGTCCTGCGAAAGATACAGTGGTCAAGGGACCACCCCGCGCTCACACTCTACTTCACTGATAACACCGCGTACCAAGTACGCGTCGAGGATTACGATCCTTCGAATCGGGGTCTCCCGAAGGAAATAGAGCTTGATGCAGGGTTCAAGGCGCTCCTACAGGAACGCAGTGACCAGCCTGAGCTAAACCTAACTGTCATCGCAGCGCGTATGACGATACTGCAAGACCGTGGTTGGGAGTCTAGAGACGGCCGCCCAGACTGCAACTGGAATCAGCGGCATGCAAGCATTGTCCTCAAATTCAAGGAGTGAGTGTAAATTAATCGTGTGCCTGTGGCGACCTTAAACGATGCTGACGTCTATGACGGCGTCTCTTAGGCAGCCGAACTGGCATAGCATCTCTGTCATGGTCGCAGAGTACGGCCCCGGCGGGGCCTGCACCTTCCGTAATTTCAAGGACGTCTACCTAGACAAATTATCAAAAGGCGGCAGAAACAGAGGTGGAAAGGCAAGGAGATGATGGATGGTGATCCAGGGGGTGGCAAATTAACGTCTGAAGAGGAATGAACCGTGGACAGAATCTTCAAGTTGTGAAGTAGGTTCATAAGTTATAAGTTAAATGTACCAATAGCTCTCCAGATCATTGCAATGTATCATGCGGCGGTGATGTCTATTTCTGCACACTTCCTCGTGAAATCGGCTGGGGTGGGATCCAGTCGGAAACATTACGTCGCGCTGCCAGTCCCTGGGCATATATCATTACTCCCAAAACAGTATTGTCGTAATAAGATACTGGACATACAGATGAAGATCATCAAGGCACCACCAGATGCTAGGCGAGCAGAGTGGAAGGTTGAAACAGACGTAATCTTAGTTGCTGTCGTTGTCGAACCCGAGGGGCATCAATAACAATGCAAATGCCTCTTAGGGCCCATAGACTTCTCCCGGCCAGCCCGCTTATGCATGAAGTATATGAAAGTGCTGCCAAGGAGGGCCTGTAGATCGCTGTCAGAGCCAATCGCGTCCGTACCTTTCCCATCGGCCGCTGTGGTCCAGGCTATATGGCGACCGATATTGAGCAGTGCTTGCATGCCGACAAATATCCCACAGCCCATCACTCCGTTGGAGATTGGCAGCAGTATTATGGTTTTAGGGCATCCCCGATATAGATTGTTGCGAGTGGTACGCTGTGCTATCAGCGGCTTGTGTGAGCTTGACTGTTTATGTTTGTGAGGAGATTATTAAGATCGAAGAGTTACGGAACGCGCATAGCTATGCAGCAGATCAGTAACAGTCGGAACTACGCAGGAAATAACGTACAAAGGAGACTAAAGGGCGCTGAGTGTGGTGAAACGAAAGTTCGCCAACATTCAGCTGGAGATACAGGGTCGGGGAGCCGCCCATTGTGCAGTACTGTTCAATACTCCTCAAACCCTTGAAAGATGACAGTGATCGGTTAGTGTTCTTACGACACGACCTTGTTTCTGAAAGGCTCGTGATTAGCTCTCGTCACTCGAACACGGCAACTGGCAATTCTCACTAGGACGTCGGCGCCGCTGCAATGTCCCCCTGGGGTAGCAGGACGCCAAGCGGACAGATCCAGGAAATGGTGTGAGAATGGTGTGGGCTGACGATAATCAAGTCCCCTTGGATAGGGTATGGATCATGCGCGGTAGCTGTCGAGCTGGAACGCGCGTCCGAAGTGCCTGCGTCCATACCCAAGGAGGCCGCTGCATACCAGAGGCAGGGCCCATGACAGCTGCGGGCCGACGACAGCACATCGCCTTTGGCGGAGACAGCCCGCCCCGATTTCGATGCATTTGATCCGTTGGATATGTGTCGGACCACTGTCTGCGCGTAACTGATGGGCCGACTCGCCGTGTTCACGTTCCAGGGCAACTCTTCGCATCCTGGCAGCAGCGCCTCGATCACGGTGGGAGCCACGAACAGCCAGCAGTCGACGTGCAGCACGAACCCGGGGCGGTGGGGGTACGAAGGCCTAGGGCGAGGGGCCCATCGATCCCGGAACGAAGAAATGCCAGATGCCTGTACCGGTGGGTGCTTTGACGGCGTGCCGCACCTAGGCTTGCAGACTGCGCACGCATCCAGGTACCGAGGACTCTATCGCGTTGTTGTAGACCTTGGAAGTGCCGCGGGCGGGACGTCGTCAAAGTCGGGGGCGCTCGGCCGTCCGCTGATTGTTGCTCTGCGCGGTGGACAGATGCACTAAGGAATGGCGGGTTCAGAGGCCTGTGTTGAGTTGTGTCGTCAAGCTGAAAGCAATGAGACCAAACAGAGAATGTCCTTTGCTCACCGATGATATCACGTTTTGGGGACTTTGGGCATGTGCACCGCGACAAATCCTCATGTTTTTGCTTGTGCGCCCCGCGTTTGCGGAATACCGATGCGCGCTGCAGAGCTGTCGACAGTCAGAAAATTTCACGTCAAGAACATGCACTAGGAGTTTTGCTGGGTCAACTCAGGGCATAAGCTTTTGTCATGCAGCCAATCCGACAAAATGCACGGAAGATGCACACGGTTGCAATGAAGATGGGGATTTGCGAGAAGGTGCGGGCCGCCTGAGCCACGAGCAGAAGCGCGACTGCAAGCCACACGGTTCGTATTCCCACGCCTCCATGTCGTCTCCTCGCCCACCACCGCGAATTTCATTCGCCTCTCTTACCCCAAACAACCTCGGTAACGTTAGACGATCTCGCTATACACGAACATAGTACTCACATATCCACAGGAACCGTCCGAAAACTCAATTCCGTCCTTTTTCCCATCAAGTACAGCGAGAAGTTCTATGGCGACATCTTGAAACCAGAACTAGAGGAGTTCTGTAAACTCGGTCAGTTGCACATATCTTGGTCCGTCTGACATCCCACACTGAAACGAAGATCCTGTTGCTAGTCTACTACAATGATATCCCCGTCGGCACATTTTGTTGTCGACTAGAGCAAGATGGCGGACGCACAAGACTGTATGTGATGACTATGGGAGTTCTCGCGGTACGTGGTATTCTCGTCGCTATCGCATCGTACCACTCACAAGGTCCCACACAGCCCTACCGGTCCCGCGGAGTAGGGTCCAAGTGCTTAGAGCACATCATTCGCACGGCGAGCACCGAGACCGACCTGAAAATCGACGCAATCTATCTCCATGTTCAGATTTCGAACCTGCCTGCCAAGGAATTCTACGAGAGACATGGGTTCAAGGAGATCGCCGTCTTCGAGAGCTACTACAAGAAGCTCGTGCCTCATGACGCGTGGGTGCTGGAGAGGGAGAATGTGCCGGCGAAGACGGAGTGATATCTTCTTTGTGGGGGTTAATGGCATCCTGTAACGTGACATCTAATTTATTGCGATAAAAAACTCGTATGACCATGCAGCTACTTTTACACCACTGTACACAAATCCGTGCCTACGAGCGGACGATACATGCGAGAAGACTAGAGAGACATGCTACGTTATACAGTTAAGGGCGTCGATTAAGTGGGTATAATTCTGGATCTCGCCGTCAGCGCGCTCCGGGAGCAGAAGGGGTCCGATGACGTACAAATAGAAGATGGCTTGCTTAAAGCAAGCTACGCTCCTTCGTCGATACCGCATCGCTTCACGAGCTGGAGGCTGTGTGAGATGCGGCCGCGGATCAGAAGCGCGGCGGGACGTACCTGGTGTCTTTTCAGCGCATCCTTCCTCGTGAACGTCTTACCGCATCCGCCGTTGCAGAGGAAGGGCTTTTCGCCCGTGTGCGTGTCGCGATGGCGTTTCAGGTCGTGCTGCCGGTTGAACGACAGCGCGCACATGTCGCACGAGAACGGCCGCTGCGGCGACGCGGGGTACTGGGACGATGCGGCGTCCATCTGCTCTGCATAGGCGACCTGCGCCGCGTAGGGATCCTGCTGGTGCGCCATATTAGGCGACTGTGGTGTGGCGTAGGGATGGGAGGCGGAGTGCGAGCGCGAGTGGCCGTAGGGGTGTGCAGAGGGGTGCAGCGGGACGTTGGGCGAGGACTGCGGGAGCGGCAGACCCTGGCTGTCGAGTGCAGAGCCGTACGGTGCCTGCACGGACATCGCGGCGGACCGGTCTGGTGCGCCATAGGGGTTCGTGCGGTCTGGGGACGGATAGGCCATCCCTGCCTGCGCCATAACGGCATGGTAGGACTGGTGGTTGCCGTTCCGGAGGGCTGCATGGGCAGAGTAGGTCGGGGTCGGGTACGGGGCAGGCTGCTGGTAGGGGAACTGGGTGCCGCTCTGCCACTGCTGCTGTGGGGCAGGATAGAGGTTGTTCGGGGCTGCCTGCATCGGTGGGTTCGCCCTGTTGGACATCAGCAGCGTGCTCGGCCGTGCTGTGGGCTGCTGTAGGGGCAGGTCCTGTGTCTGGTCTGGTGCGTTCACTGAAATCCATCATCATCATAAGTACTTCCGGCTGTGAAGGCGTCTACATTTCAGTCCGAAGGATCAGGCACCATCTTCACATAGCCTCAGCTGCAAGATCATCCAGTCGGTCTTGCTCGATCAGGCCTGTAAACGCCGGATTAATGGCTTTCCAAACATCTCCAGGTGAATATTCTCCTTCCGACGTAGGCGTGTCAAACAAGTTCGAGTTTGGTCGAATGATGAACCTAACGTCGCCTGCCAGTAGGGCTTGTCGCCAGCTGATGCACCCCTTGCAGCGCTAGCATGTCACGACCGCGTCAGTGCGCAGTGAAGTCGGCCGTAATTCTCTTCTCCCGTATCCAACTGGCCCTCCCACCTCCTCTCACGAGAGCCTGAGCGCTGCGCGATACAGGCGAGTCAACACCATTATCCTCTTGAAAAATCTGCTTGCTCTTTCGATCATAATATGCCTATTTATGTGTCCATCGGCAATCTTGTCGGTGTCACAGGTCCGTGAACCTTCCGCTCATCCTGGTCCTCCGTAAGGCACAGTCCCCTGCACACCCGCTGGCATGCATGATATACACCCTCTACGGCGACTCGAACGGCCGGAATTAGTCTCCTCGCCGACTCTATCTTCCTTTCGCCTGTCCAAACGCTTTGTAGAATGACATGGGCCTCCCCCGTATCAATGTCTCAGTCACTTGTTTTCCAAATTGTCTACAGATACTGCAGATAAATTACGACATCCATCGAACGTGAATTCCACTCGTGCAAGAGTCCTCGCCCGACTCAGAACTAGCCTGGACGCGACCCTGCCAGTGCTGCATCATGGAAGCGTGACCCGCACGTCGTTTCGGGGTGCGCTCACCTCTTGTGATCACGACGTGTATCTCCACCGTTCTCTCGATCTTTACCTCACCATGATCTGGCGTCGACTCAAATTTTATCGCCAGACACAATAGAATGCGTGGATGTTGGACTCCGCGCTCAGCGTGCAATTGCTCAACCCCCGGCGCAAAGAGGTGTCATCGTGTGAATGTTTTTGAACAAGCTCCAATGAAGGCGGTACCAAAATACTAGCAGAGACTAGACGAGATACGGAAGGTAGGTCGCTAGACTGTATTACCAACGTGATGACAGCCAAGCGGCAGCAGCTCGAATTGACATCACGGTCGCAACCTATCAGGTACGATATCGTCGGCGCTGGCGAGTCGTCCCAACGGCACAAGGGAGCTCTTAACCTTTGTGTTGTTAAGCAGACGTTGTGGCGTTGCCGATTCATATCGCTTGAGGTATGTACCATGATATGCAGTTTAATGACGAGCCAGGCACGAAATAGTAGTTAATGCTTACCTTCGGGCGGGCAGAATGATGTCGCGATGCCCCGTGCATCATATCAAGCCATCAAGGGCGAATCGTCGACGTTGCGCTAGTCGGGGCGCCGTTCGAGGGGGGGCTGATGGATGATAGCAGGCGAATGTCAGGTGAGAGGTGGCGAGTTGCCCCTAACGTGCAAGTGCATTCACTGACAGACGTCGGTAGGCAGAACGCATCACGGCTAACGGTTGATTCAGCGGGCAGGGTTCGAGACGGATGTTGGAAATGGTCGTCTGGCGTGCTGTGCGAGTAATAATGCAGTTGGAGAGTGGGTGCCCTGGGGGTGGTTCCTCGGGTCCGACTGGCGTATCGACAAGCTGGAATTCGTCATTTGATGGGACCTGGGGCAAGGTTGGGGTACGCAGTGCGAGTTGCAGTTGTCATGAGACCTGTAAACATCCGCAATGGGGGTAGGGATTGGGCAGCACTGCAGCGGGATGCGGGACTGAGATCGCGCAGCAGCGAATGTAAACACCTTCCTGTTCTGAACAGCGTCCTTGGGACAGACTTCTGAGAAGGACCAAGAGGGATCGACTGACCTCAGAAGCGAATAATGGAAAGCCAGAGCTGCATTCTCAACCTTCCAGAACCCGACGCCCGGTAGCCGCCCGGAGTTCGCACTCGGCGTGCTTGCGCCCCTTGAACCTGACCACCATCTTCTAGCACCGAGGAGGCCTATAGTCTGGCCCGCTGCCGCCACAAAGCACAATACATACCGTCCCTGTCGCAGCGTTAGCGGCGGCCCTGTGCACACCCGCCAGAGTCCGCGGCTGGCCCCGCCTCCCGCTCGTGATGTCCAAGCGTCCATCGTCTTCCGCTCCTTCAACTCCGCGGAAAAAGCGAGTCAAAGCTGATAACGCTCAATCGAACCTCGATGCGTACTTCCGCAAGCCTGTCAGTGGCGTAAGTGGCAGCTGAGCGTACAGGGACCCATACCTGCAATGACCGCGTCCCTGCCAGACTGCCTCGCGCGAGAGCCCTGCCAAGACGCTGACCGACGAGCAACTTGCACGTAAGTTAGCCCTGGAGGAGGGCTGGGACCTGGACTCTCTTCGGAACACCGCGCAGGCGCAGCCCGACACACCAGATCGGCACAAAGCAAAGGCGAAGGTCGACGTGAATGATGTGGATCTCTGGGAAGACACGCAGACACCAGGTGCTGGAAGCTCCTCTGCTGTGCCGACAAACGTAACAGAATCGCGTTCTAGCTCTCCGACAAAGCGCAATTCCGCAGGTGCTCAGGGTACACTGGGGGCGACGGCTTCCCAGGAGTCGCCGAAATATCCATCTCTCGATGTGGACCCATTGATTTATGCTCTAGATTCAGTTCCTTGGTCCGGGAAGCAGACGGCGGCGCCTTACTCCTTCCTTGCCCACACGCTCTCTACGCTATCTGGCACTAAATCACGCATCGCCATTCTCAATACGTTAACGAACACATTGCGCACCATCATCCAGCACCACCCTGCGTCGTTATGCCCTTCACTTTATCTTCTCTCGAATACCCTCGCTCCTCCGTACACCCCTGTTGAATTAGGCTTGGGTCCGTCTTTGATTACAAAAGCGATACAAGATGTCTCTGGATTGACGCCAGCAGCGCTGAAACGCCTGTATAATATTACTGGTGACCCAGGTAAGTTCAAACATTCATATGCGTCAGTGATGAATCTTGTTCGAGCTTGGACCAGGTGACGTCGCATTCGAAGCAAAGTCCAATGTGCGGACGCTGTTTCCACACCCCTCGCTTCTCATCACGGGCGTATATGATGCGCTGCGCAAGATTGCGGATGCTAAGGGTTCTGGTGCTGGCAAGCAAAAGCAGGGGATCGTTGAGAAGCTTCTAGTCTCTGCGAAGGGCGAAGAGATCCGATACCTGGTCCGAACTCTATGCCAAAATTTGCGAGTCGGGGCTGTACGCACGTCCATACTCACCGCGCTAGCTCGCGCCGTTGTGTTGACCCCTCCATCAAGCAGCGATGTATCGCCGGACACGTCCTACTACGCGTCACCTGAGCTCCTTACCCGCATCAAGCCGTTGCCTACGAAATCGAAGCAGAAGACGGTCGACGGCGCTAGGGATGAGCTGCAGGCACTGTATCTCCAAGCAGAGGCACTCATCAAGAAGGTATATGTCCAACGTCCCAATTATGACCACATTGCAGCGTCACTGCTTCAGGTGGGGCTCCAGGGCATTGCAGATAGCCTTCCGTTGACCGTTGGTAAGTGGCTGCCGGCCGATGCCTAGCGAGTGTATGAACGGTTCATTTTAGGCATACCGTTGTTGCCAACACTCGGCTCGCCAATGCGCTCTCTAGACGAGGTGTACGAGCGTTTGGGCTCACTTCCTTTCAGCGCGGAATTCAAGTATGATGGACAACGGGCGCAAATTCATGGGGCACGAAATGACAAGGGGCAGCCCCTCGTCAAGATCTTCTCACGCCATCTGGAAGA
The DNA here is from genome assembly GCA_005298045.1 of Pleurotus ostreatoroseus. Lineage (NCBI taxonomy): Eukaryota > Fungi > Basidiomycota > Agaricomycetes > Agaricales > Pleurotaceae > Pleurotus > Pleurotus ostreatoroseus. The sequence goes on along the minus strand of SWBT01000148.1, from coordinate 413,950 downwards.
CATGACAGACAAGGCAAGTACCACCCGTTATCAGATAGGTCCTTTTCCTCATCATGACAGCTTTGATGAAACTGGCATGTACACAGTATCCGGATGTCGTCTCCTTGGTCGAAGATATCTTTGGCAACTCCGCCGACTTGCAGTCGTTCATTGTTGATGCTGAAATAGTCGCCATCGATGCGAGTGACGGCAGCCTCAGGACGTTCCAGGAATTATCGAACAGAGCCCGCCGCGACGTCAAGCTAGACGACGTCACCGTGTCGGTCTGCGTCTTTGCCTTTGACCTCATGTACTACAATAATGAGGTGAGCATGTATCGGATGACATCCGTGCCTGACGGAAATGCTGAAGGTTACATCGCCAGATCCTGTTGGAGAAGCCATTCCGCTTTCGTAGAGCTCTCCTGCGGACGCATTTCCCACCGCATACGCCGGCGCAAAAGGGCGCGGCTAGGTTTGACCACGTACAAAGTTGCGAAAGCGAAGCCGGCAAAGAGGCTGTGGAAGAGTTCTGGCAGACAGCTGTGAACAGCCGCAGCGAGGGTCTCATGATAAAAGTCCGTTCCGACCCTTTGTCTAGACATTAACCGACTAAGTAGCTTCATATTCCCGCTCTTGCAGCTGCTAGATAGTGGTGAAATTAGTGAGAGCAGCGAAAAGGCTGTGAAGACGAGGCGGAAGCCTCTGCCTGCGACCTACGAGCCAGGCGAGTTGTGGCCCCGGCACTGGCATCACGTAAAGCGTATGTGCTGATTGAAGCTTCTTGCGCGATACAGATAAGCGAACCTCAGCGTGGCTGAAATTGAAGAAAGACTACGTTACGGGTTTGGGGGACAGCCTCGACCTTGTTCCCATTGGTGCATGGCATGGAAACGGACGTAAAGCCCAGTGGTGGAGCCCCATTCTGCTTGCATTATGGGATCCAGACATCGGGAAGCTTGTTGCTGTCTGCAAGTGCATGTCAGGTCAGCTTTCCGGTGCTAATGGTTCGCAATCTCTTACTGATCATCGCAACAGGGTTCTCTGATGCATTTTACAAGGCACGGGGGTTCTGTATCACGATGGATTCTGTATTGACTGGCTGCTTTAGGAACTGCGAGAACGATATCCAGAGGAGTCTGAAACGTGCTCCCGCAAACCGTCGTGGGACGTTGAATGCGAAACTGGCGGTAAGACGCGCGATGTTCACGAGGATCATATACACAACTTGACATTCATGTAGGTTTGAAGCCGGAAGTTTACTTCAAGCCGCAGGAGGTCTGGGAAATACGTGGTGCAGAGTGAGTTGCGCTCGTTCTACTATTGAAGTATGTCTGTAGACGAGATGTCCCAGTGTTACGATCAGCCCAGTGTCCGTCGCAGCTATCGGCCGCATATCCGACAGCAAGGGACTCAGCCTTCGATTCCCGCGCTTCATAAGGGTCCGGGAAGACAAGACCCTCGGAACTGCCAGCACGCCGGAGTTCCTGGCCAACATGTACAGGTCGCAGCAACGAACGGGGGCAACACGCGGAGGGGTCGATGATGGCGACCTGGTCGACGTGAGCATGGAAGAAGAATCAGAAGCAGAGGAATCCGAGTCAGGGTTTGAAGGGTGAAGATCAGTTCGCACATTTTGAATGTATTCCAGCAGCACACAGGTTTGATGAAATAGTAGATAACAGGAATCTGTTGTCGTAGAGCATAATCTTGTCTTCAGCGATGTGAACTTTCCGCTGGGCAATTCAGGCTGTGTGTTTTGTCTCAAGGTCTCATGCTGGCCTGTCGAGTGCCGTTGTCGGCATAAGCTGGCGCTTTGGGGCGCCCCCCGGCCCGTGCAATTCCTCGGACACGGTTCCGCTTCCGAATTCAGGATCGTCCACTGCAGTAGCTGGAAGTGACGCTAGCCTTTTGTTCAACACTCATCATCGCCTCCTCGTTGACAGTTCTGAACTTGAATTGTGGCGAGTATGGCTCCATCTGCCACTTTGGCTTTCGTAACCATATTGTGGTTCTGTCTGATGCTACAATCGAGCTTCGTAATAGCGAGAGAAACTGTAGCAGATGCAGGTGACACTTCGAAGCAAAATATATGGCTTCCCAATAGAGACCCTGACTGCCCTCATGGATAGCCCGCATAGCTCGGCGATTGGTAGACCTTTCAGACGGGATCGGTAACATGGCGACCCTGTACCCTGAGGATGATCAAACCCTCGCAGGTACGCCACCCCGTAAACCTTCTTGTATGAAATCAGTCAGGACCAAAACTCATCCTACTCCAGGCCAACCGTTCTCTCTCCAAGAATACTATGGCAGGTGAGTACATTCGCGTTGTCATGCATGTGAGGGGGCGGCGCACTAAACCAACTCCTCCCAGCTGTCACGAGAATGGCTCTCTCACACTCCTCTTCATGCCGATCTCCAGGCATAGCCAGAATATCATGCACTCACCGACGCATGTTGCGTCTATATCAGTTTGGAGCGACCATCCCGCAGCAAGCAGGGCCCGCGTGTCTCTCATGGGCAACGTAACCATCTTTCAGGAACTCGAGAGCACGCCCGAGCGGGACGCTATTCAATTCTGCTATCTTACGAAGCATCCTGATGCTCGCCGCTGGCTGCCTGGGCCCCGTGAACCTCATATCGTACGGATGGTTCCCATGGAAATGACGATAGACGCAGCTGACGCACCACTTTCCAGGCATATTGGGCGCGGTTCGACCCCCAGGTACGTCGCATGGTCCGTAAGCCTTCGTGATGCTTTATCTGACGCTGTTGAACGGTGCAGAGCGTGTACTTTGTCGGTGGTTTCGGCAGTTCGCACTACATCGGGTACATACCTTTGGATATGTATCAAAATGCGTCTGCAGCTCGATCCTCTACGAGTCGGTTTCTGGTGCAACAGCGCTGATAACTCTCGTACGATAGTCGTCGATGTTGTATACAATGTATTCCTGCCAGCATGGTTGAGGATATTGACTTACCCGTTGCTCGTCCTAGGAGATGGGTATTATGATCGGTCCGTGAATCGTGTCGGAACATAGATGTACAAATGTCATACAGAGTGCGCGCGTCTAGGCGAAGCACGAAGGTGCATATGCTACAAGAACCTTATGGACAATTTGTATAGATTGCACTGTCCACGCCTGTGTAAAATCGCAGTGAGAAGCAGTTAAAGTTGGACGAGGTGCATGGAATCAGAAAAGGATCTACGAGCGATCAAACTCGGTGCACAAACTGATACACACGCAAACGATACAATCCAGAAAGACTGAGACCCGAAAAGCTACCGGTACCAACCCATTACGGCGAGAATGGCCTTCAGGTCCTGCGCCAAGGTCAAAACGTCGGAAGGATCGTGCTCGGCAGGGGTAAATCCTTGCTCTATTGCTCGTGACAGTTCTCCACTTTGGAGCGCCCTTGTCCAGTCCGAGTCCTTCTGTGCCAGTTGTTCTTGTAGTGTACCGAAGGCACAAATAAGCTGGAACTTGAACTGAAGCGTAAGCGCCGACTGCGACTCCTCTGCGCTGGAAGGAGTTTCGACGCTGGAAACCAGCTGGATGATCTCAGAAGTCGAGATCGCTGGGAACTTCCGTGCTACGACAGGAGCGTTTGATTCAGTGGAAGTGCTTGGGGTGAGACTAGGGTCTTGCGTATATGGCTGCCTTGAACGGGCGGGCTGAGGCCTAGGTGCCGCCCTGGGTGCGGGTCTTCGGACCGGTTTGTCGTCATTCAGCCTTGTGAGATACGTTTGACATAACACGACTTTGACTTGAGTATGCTGTAATGTGGAGGGAAGTAGTGAGAAGATTGTCTGGACCTCTTCCGGTGATAGGGACAACATGCGATTGCATATTGAATTGAGGAATAACGGAAGGTCCACGTATGTTGTGGAAGCTAGGGCGATTAACTAGTAGATAAATGAGTAAAGCTGTATACATCGAGTGCGTGGACTGACCAGAGTGAGTAGCCGTAAACCGAGATGTAGCCTCACCGGGTCTTTGAGGCAATAGAATGATACATTGAGGGGTGCATCCACGTCCCATCGTGAACCGGATGGAGACCTGGAGGCGGGTATCTGGGACAGGAGAAGAGGCGAGTAGCGAGCTAGAATAGCAGTGCTCGTGAGTACGTCATAGCAATACAATCAATTGGGCTTACTGTGATCAGGCCCCGTGGACGACGTTTCATCTTTTTCGAATATGGTCAACAACCACTCGAGCAAAGGCCATGCTAATGGACCAACAGGATCAACAGATCCGCCCGCTGTCTCTTCCGTATGCGATGAGGTGGTACGCCGGGTTCGCCGCACTTTCGAGCCAGGAGTAGAATGACTGTCAAGGGCATAGCCTGCCTCTCCTTTTACAAACCCTTCCTTGAGAATTTCCCAGCAATTCTTGGCCTCGGTAATACGTCTGGAACGCCTTGAGATCTCCGAGTCTCCGAGTTCAGCAAACCACGCTGATTTATTGTCTGTGCGTACAGCCTCTGTTTGTGTGTATGAAGGCAGGGCACGGCAAATCGACACAGAACTATTTGTCTGTGCGAGTGCCTTGAGTACACGCTGCGCCGCTGAAGAATGCTCCTGCGTCAGAGGAAAAGAGTTATGGGCCTTCGTAGTGATCTTGCTGGGCGATGCGTTCAAGACATCTAGATTTGAAGTAGCTAGGTCTGCTTCATCCCCATTTTGTGGCGGATAGAGTGCGATATAGACTAGGTTTCTTACGTGTGTACTACATAAAAATGGTCCACTTCAGACTAAAAAATGACAGGAAAAAATCCAATGACTCACGGATATGGCATATATCTAGGATGTCTCAGCTTGTCTACAAGCGATATGGCAGCATCGTAATTTCCTTCCTCGAAACAAGTATCCACGAGATTGCGCTGGTTGACGGTCAACTCTCGCTCGAGAGTAGCCATGTTATGTGTCTCCTTTCGACTCAGTTGCCTGCTTTCTTCTAATGACAAGCTGTCTTCAGACACAAGAGGAGATGAAGAAAATGAAGATGATGGTCGGGTACAGCTAAGCGCGTCTCAACTGAGTACGGCGCGCGCGATGTCACAGCCGCTGTCACTGTGACGTCCAACTATTGCAAGCAGCGCACTCATTTACAATATCAGACAAGAGGAACGAGCAATATATCTTCGAAAGAAACCGTCATATAAGATCCATGCAGCGACATGAGCATGCACGTAGCAGGGAGGCTATGAAAATGGCGATCTAGTCACGCATAGCCACGTGGCGCAAAGAACTGAATCCGAGTGCGGCAAATGAGCGTCTATTCTCTCTGGCTCCGTCGTCCATGTTTGCCCTAAGGCTGCGAAGTGTCATCAGCTGTAGCAGCAACCGTCTCCCGACACATCTCATAGTTACTCAGTCGTCTCATAGAGCTCTGCATATGTCTTCCACGGAACCCGGACCTGTTGAGCTGTCGATCCGAGAGAAGGTACGTATCGAATTGTCTCCCATGCTTCGATCCGCTAATGTTTGTTGAAATGCTAGTTGACTACTCTCCTTAGGCCCAATGAGATCACCATAACAAATGATTCGTGGCAACATAGACATCATGCCGCGATGAGAACACAAGGTGGCGGAAATGGCGAAACACGTGAGGTTTATTGCTTTGCATACCTATCATGAAGTAATTGTCTCGTATATTGCATTCTATGACCCCAGACTTCACAGTGAATGTTGTCTCAGACGCTTTCAGCGGCAAAGTGAGCCTTTATCGGAACCTCTGCTACCGTCTTCTGACCTCGTTGCTGGATTGTACAGACAACGATGCAAAGACATCGTATGATATATGCTGCGCTATCAGACGAATTTGCGCAAGGCTTGCACGCATTGTCTTTGAAGACGAAAACTCTTTCCGAGTCAGGAAAAGTAGACTCCGCATAAATGTCGAGTTCGTTCTCATTATTGAAACACTTGAGAGTACTGCAGTGATATTCTCAAACACAAGACATCGCATTGGTGGTACGTATAATTTTGATAGACTTCATATTACCTACATGATGTGTTACGTATGTCCACAGGGCCGCGATCTTCTGTGCTCTCTGCGCAATTGTAGGCTACCCAACGTTTGTTGCGAAGCCACGCTGGTCTGCTATGCTCTCCGCGATCCCTTCAATCACTACCTCATGCACTCCGACTTTGATTTCGACGCAGTGGTGCCTGCGTCCGGGACTGCGCTTTGACGTAGGTTGTATGATGGATATATTCTGTTACACTAAACGCGCATGGGGGAGCCCTCGATTGACGCAAGAGCGCAATGAGGTCAACAGACAAATGATCTAGGCGTCAAGGCGGAGGACTGCCTTCGTATCACTGATGGTCGATGTCTGGCAGGATGCCAGTTTTACGAACGCCGAAAACCCCAAGCGTAGAGTTGACAAGGACATTTGTCTGCACACTGGCACAACTCGTGTGTAAGAGTGGTATACGAGTGGTGTCCCGTTTGCGTTGGTAAATGAAGTCGGTTTTAATTTCGCGGAAGCGAGAGATCGTCTGTGTCCTATCCAACTTTGTGCGTTTTTGTCGCATCAAAACTCCCAATCACAGCCACTGATCTTAGGTCAAATCTTGCGACTCCGAAATCGAAGGCGTCTGAAGGTGGGATCCCAATCAGCTTCTCTCGCTGGTGCCTTCCGGTTTATTTCTGTCCGCGAGCAATGTCAACTACATTTAAGATCCTGACAAACCTCGACCAACTTGCCTGCGCCGTAGATGTCGCAGCGCCCAAACATGTCGTGTCGTCGCTGGTGTACCGGCAGCATCATGGCCGTCGTCTTGGTTCACATTCGGCTTAGATACCGACAGCCTTATGCGGTGAGTATGGCAAATCGCTAAGCACACTGACTGTCGATGATCCAAGGATCTTCAGGAGTTTGCACAGAGTCACGCAAATGATCTCAACTGTGTGAGATCAACGCACACTGCCATAAATGAGGGTAGCGGTATATATGGGAACATCCAAGACCTCATTTCGGACCGCTAACAACCCTCTACCCCCTGTACATCCTTCACTATCCTCGAAATGTCCTCTCACCACTCTTCACAGCGTCCCGGTTCCTCACAGGGAGACAGTTCCAGACCGACACTCCCATCCATCCGAGAGGTATTGGGAGGTATGTCAAAGTTGAGGGTACATATGGATCCGTGGGGCTAATTTTATTTCTCTAGATCAACTGGCACAACCAGTAGGACCGCCGCACAGTCGTCAGCGTCATCCTTCATCCCCCCACATTGGTTTGAGAGGGCTCAGTATCTCAGACGACGCGTCCTACGGCCGTGGAAGCGCGCCCGGTCAGCCTCACCCGCAGAGCTATGCCTATGGCTCCAGGCCAGTTTCACCGGCGACATATGCTCGCAACCAGCCGGATGCAGCATACCGCCCTCAGCCTCAGCATGGCTATCCGTACGGACACCCTGCTGCTCTGCCGCGTCACATCGACCCGAATGCTCTTGCAACCAGCGGATACCCCTACGCAGTCTCGCAGCCGCAACAGTATCCGACGCAGCAATCACTTGCAGGGACCTCCAGTGCAACGGGCAGGAACGCCGTCGACGCAAGTTCTTCTGAGAGAGCGTCTGGCACAGGCAGATACGAGTGCAGTTGGTGTGGTAAAGGTTTCACCCGGCCGTCTAGTCTGAAGGTGAGCTCACGCTTCCGTTACGTGATATCTGCATCATGAATAGCACCTAACGGCGCTGATGGTTTATAGATCCACTTGAACACGCATACTGGTGAGAAACGTATGTATTTGTTCTCACATTGTTGAGGTTATCCGGAGATTGAACGAACATTTGTCTCGTTTCTAGCGTATGTCTGTCCCTTTGAAGGGTGCGGCCGCAGCTTCAGCGTTCAAAGCAACATGCGCAGACATGCCCGTGTTCATACGCGGGCTACGGATGCACAGGCCTCCGGACAAGATGTCGATGAAGAGGACGAAGAGAGCGAATCACTGTCCGCAAACCGTAGCACCTCGCACAGCAGAGGTCACAGCGGCTCGTCGGCTAATCACAGCCAAGGTAGCTCTCGAGGCTAGTCCGGATAGTGAGCGTGACGGTCGTACCACTCGATCAGGATACGCACTAATCGCGGACCAATCTCTACCACATTCCTTTGAACCTAAAGCAAACGCGAAAGTATGCGTCATTAATCTCCTCAATTTTTGTATATTTATCACCGTAGTAGTCTCATGGCATCGAACCGTAGTGTATATTTATTACTGCATAGCATTTGACGATCACTACAACCACATTGTTCATCCGCAACTTATTTAATACGATATTTATGTAGATACAGGCCGTGTAGCATACAACGTTCAATGTACTGTCCCCGTCTTGAATGCGGAGCTTTTGCGTTGGTGACAATCGAGAGGCGCATTAATACCTGGTCGCTGCGAGTTCTGGGCCATGCCAAGGTTTGTGCAATCTCGGACAATGTATGAGTGCTACTTTCAGATCAACATCATCATGTTCGAACATATAGAACCATCAATGAGTTTCTACCCAGCGTCGTGATCCCAGGTAGATCGTGATATTTACGGCTTCACCATACGGAAGCCAACTGCATTGTAGATCTACAACATTGTTTGCCCTGCTCTGCATGCGATGCTGTCGGTATCACTGCATCAAAGTCCGGTGAAACTCCATATTTCTAGTCGCCACATCATACATCAAATCACTCTCCGTTCGATATTGCCCTCTAGGCACACTCTACCAGTACAATTCGACCACGTCGCGAGTTAGAAGATGTGGAAAACCCGTCGTCATCGAGGGAGTGGCGAAAGATGAGGCGTCTGGAGCTGATATAAGTCGGTGATGATGGGGCGCGAGCTTTGCCCTCTGCCCAATCTTACGGCTACATGATGGGCCCGTGTCGTGTAGCACAAACCGGCACTAACTGACGAGACGCTGAATGGAATCATCTTGCGGCCGTTGTTACGATGTAGAGATCACTACTTCCGAGGGTCTCCGGATCGGCTCGAAGAGGGTTTTAATTATATTGCTGGGAAGGGCTATTTGTGTAGATCGGACGTGGTTGTACGAAAGGTCTCGAGATGGCGAGCGCGGATGGCTTGACGTCAAAGCTTCGCGTTACGACAGTAGGTGGCACTCTTGGAACGGCTACTGGGAATGCAGAAGACGATGACGGAAGGGATAAAAAGCGGCCGGGTTTCGTTTGTGGCTGTAGCAACATATCATGCTGCTCAGGCGGCGCGGAGGTAGCAGAATAAATGCTCGCCGTTTCCTCCCCAAGTGATGATCTGCGTCCCGTGACCGTGTACGTCGGAGGGGAATGCACGTCATCACTCGCACGACGAGAGGCCTTCGTACCAGCGTCTGCAGACCTCGCCACAGCGGGGCTTGGTTGATATCCGAGCATATCACCGCTGGTCTTTGCGTGTAGATGCAGAGCTAACGACCGAGCCTCCGCGGACGTCGTATGCAGCGAAACTCGTAAATTCGAAGTTTCTGGAATCCGGCTCTGCAGCTTCGGGGTCTCCGATGGGCCACTAGAAGACAGCCGCTGAGTCGTGGCGGATGATGTGCCATGATCGCTGAGTTCCTTCTCAGATAGTCTACTCTTGATAATAATGAGAATGAAAACCATGACAGTGGCAGCCAAGACTGCGGCGATGATGATCCCTGAGAGCGCAGGTGCTGAGAGGTCCTCAGTTCGTTTGGACAGCAACTGTGTGGACAGCTTGAGCAGCTGAAGCTGACCAAGAGTGCGAGCTTACCACAGTGCCAATGGGTGCCATTGTCACGAAAGTCGATGACAATAACTAATCTGGGGAAACCTGCTAAGATGAGGGGGAAGGGCGAGACACGAGTATCGTTCATATACCGGAGACGTCTCTTCGCGGACTGAGGTGAGGCTAGGTGGGACAGCCTGAGCCTCATAAGAGCTGTCCCGGATGTCGCGGGCACCATGAATCGAGTAACTAGGCCACAAGATGCTACCTGAAGCTGTGTAATAAGCTGCGGTCTCAAACTGCGAGTCACGTATAGAGCAAAACATATGGATATGAGTATGAAAAGTGTTTATACATGTATTTTACATGATTTGACAGGCTCACCTATCTACTGCATTGAGAGGAGCGGTGTATATTGTACAGAAGTAGTTTGATAACTCTGGTTTTCTGTGTATCATACCAGAATGCGGTGATCAGATGGAAACATAGTAGTCGACTTACTTGATATCAAGTCTTGCATGACAAAACACTAGTCAGCAACGAAAGACAGTCAGACGATGAACTTGTTAAGCTGATATATGCGCATTGAGTAGACTGGTCTGAGGGTTGCGGTCAACGTCTGCGACGACGGCGGCTATGCTGCGGCGGTGTTTCGGGGGCGCGTGCCGAGCACGTGGGATAGAATTTTGAAAGTTTCATGGGCGCTAGAGAGTGCGCCTCACTTTGGCTGAGCAGCGAGCTCAGTGTCTCCCTCCTTTCATCCATCTCCCAGCTGTCCCTCCGATACTGAGTCTCGCAACTAAATCGTATATCACTATACTGATACTCTAGAGCTCTCTGGACTACGATCTCACGATCTGAAGCAATTCTGCGGTCTTTCATCGATACCATACCCGCAGACCTAACGCACCGCTACCACAACTCAAGACCACTCGCATCTGCATTCATGTCTCCAGTAGCAATGGCTACGAGCACAAACTCCCATTTTGAGCCCTTTACAGAAGCACTGCGCTCTGCTCCTACCGCCCCTGGTCCGTCTTCAGTGTGTTTTCGTCTTACGCTCCTAACCTATTGCGTAGATGCCAAAGCAGCAGCAGACCGCCTAGCTCGCGAGGTAGCGAAAATTGGATACGAAGCTTTGACGTGAGTATTCTCATCTCTCTCGTTTGTATCACAGTTGATTAGCATCCCCAGCGACGCAAATATCATTACTACACTGCATTCATTCGCGCAGAACAAGAAGTCTGGTTATGAACGCGAATCGGCTGCCTTGGGATTCCAATCTCTTGCTCATATACTCGGTCCATCCAGTGCACCACTCCTTCTTCCCTCACTCCCCGTCCTTTACGATCTATATATGGACAAGGGCGACGTTGTGCGGCTAGCTGCTACTGCCGCTACCAAGAACATCCTCAAACTCTTCCCTCCAGAGTCCACTGGCCTTGTATTTCGCGCACTAGAAGATGTACTTGAGAAGGGGAAGTGGAAGTCCAAAGTCGGTGCACTGGACGGCATGAAGAGCTTTGCAAGTACATCGAAGGAGGCTGTAGCCTCTGGACTCGGAGCCACTCTACCAAAGGTCGAGGCTGCTATGCACGATACCAAAGCTGAAGTGAGCAGCCACTAATAAGTACACCTTTTTGTCATACTAACAGTTTCTACGTACGAAGGTGTCTGCCGCCGCTGTAAAATGCGCAACTGCACTGTGTATGACGCTCCCTAACCCCGATCTTCTACCCCATGTCCAAGTACTCGTCAAATGTATGCAAAGTCCGGACTCCGTTGCAGCTTGCATGAAGACACTATCTTCCACCACTTTCGTTGCGGAGGTCACCGCCCCAGCCCTCGCGGTCCTGGTCCCTCTTCTCATCCGCGCTCTCAATGATCGAAGCATGGAAGTGCAAAGGCGTACCGTGATTGTCATCGATAACCTCGTCAAACTCGTCCGCGACCCTAACGTAGCTGCAACATACCTAACTCCTCTTGTCGACGGCGTAGAGAAGATCGCCGTTGGCGCTGCGTTCCCTGAGGTAAGCTTGGTGACCGCTCGGTGGACTATTGAGCTTGCTGACTCCGTATCAGGTCCGTGCCTTTGCCCAGACTGCCCTCGACACTTTGAAGAAAGCCGGTGCGTCGAAAGATGGACCCGCGCCCACCCAGCGCAACGTGGAAGCGGAAACAGAGAACGTATACACCACCCTTCTCACACTGCTACCTCAAGATCTTGTCTTGATGTCCGCCGACGCTCCCAATGGACCTCACAAACCAAGACATACCCTTTTTGCAAGCGTATTGCGCTTCGCGTCTTCGATGGTCGCAGATCTCGTTCACAAGCGTTTGTTCTCGGACGTCGAGGCATGGAAGCGCTGTCTGGGTGTCTACCTCAATGGATGGTATCCTCACGGCTCGGAAGCTGGTTTGGCACTGGGTGAACAGATTCGTCAGCACTTCCTTGCCGTCGACAAAGTAAGCACTCGCATATACTGATCAAGGAATTGCTAATCTTACTATGAAACCTAGGCCAAGCATGCCTCGACGAAGTCAGGCGATGACTCAGAAGACGAAGTGTTGTGCGACACCGTGTTCTCGCTAGCATATGGCGCTCTACTTCTGCTTTCGCATACAACATTACGACTTATCCGAGGTCGTCGCTACGGTATTCTGGGGACGAATGGATCAGGAAAGTCTACACTCATGCGTCAGCTTCGCGATGGGAAAGTAGAAAACTTCCCCCCGCAAAGCGAACTTCGATGCGTCATGGTCGAGCACTCTTTGCAGGGCGAAGATACGTCGCTATCGATCCTCGACTTTGTTGCTTCAGGTACACAAACACTCGATGCATCGTCATTTGACCCTTGACTTACAATACTGCATATTAGACAAAGCCCTTGCTAACGTCCCTCGCTCGAAAGTACGCGAGAAACTACTCGAGGTCGGGTTTGATGACGCCCGGCAGGCTGACACCGTTGGCGGTCTATCTGGTGGTTGGAAGATGAAGCTTGAGCTTGCTCGCGCGATGCTCTATAATGCAGATCTTCTACTACTCGACGAGGTGCGTACTTTCTGGTTTAAGCCAGTCAAGCTATAGGTATACTAACCGTTTCTTTACTCGTAGCCTACTAACCATGTAAGTGCCCAAGGTTTCTCGCCGCGGTTGCCGATCTCATTTACACCATGCAGTTGGACCGCGCATCCGTCAAATGGCTGGAACAATATCTCATTGCTCAGAAACGGGTGACTTGCCTCATTATCTCTCACGATTCTGGGTAGGTTCCGAACCTCGGCATTTGGGCCCGCAGCTGCTAATCTTGTTCTCACTGCATAGCTTCCTCGACACTGTGACGACTGACATAATTCACTACGAAAGCAAAAAGCTCGCGTATTACCCGGGGAACCTGTCACACTTCGTGGAAGAGCACCCCGAAGCGAAGTCCTATTACACGCTTGCCGCCACCTCGGTCAAATTCTCGTTCCCACCGCCTGGTTCCCTCATGGGTGTTCGCAGCAATACCCGCGCGATCCTCAAAATGACCAACTGTACGTTCACATATCCTGGAAGATCGACGCCAAGCCTGTTCAATGTCAGTTGTGCATTGTCACTTTCGAGGTATGCGTGTGTGAACATGCCCCAGACAATCGATCGAGCTCATCGTCATGGTTCAGCCGAGTGGGTATTATTGGTCCGAACGGAGCTGGGAAGTCTACTCTGGTCAAGCTCCTTACTGTGCGTAGCAGTTTGCTGTCTTCGCAGTTGCCAGGTTGACAAGCCGTGTAGGGTGAAACCGAGCCGCAGGAAGGCACGGTGTATAAGCACCCGTCGCTGCGGATAGGCTATGTTTCTCAGCATGCAACACATCACATAGGTATGCTGACGCCACTTCTGGGATCCGAGGCCGTTGCACTAAAATGCGACTATAGAGCGGCATCTGGAGAAGACACCAGTTCAGTACATCCAATGGCGATTCCAGGATGGCCACGATCGTAAGTACACTTCCAGACACACATGCTACAGGTGCCTAACGTGCATGTTTGTAGGTGAGATCCTGGAGAAGGCGACCCGAGTTCTCACGGATGCGGAGAAACAGCAGCTGGAGGTCGAATTCGTCGGCAAGAATGGTCAGCGACGCAAGCTGGAGGTAAGTTGCGTCCAGCCGAGTCACCGCGCATCTTGATCCTAACGGCGTCCCGTTCACTAGCTAATTATGGGCCGGCAAAAATTGAAGAAGTCGTTCCAGTACGAGATCAAATGGCGTGGTACGTGAACACTACATGTTGCTGGAATGTCGGGCTGCGTGTTGACCTGCAAGTAAGGTTTGGATCACCGATTCAACACGTGGATCCCCCGCGAAGATCTGATCGCGAAGGGGTTTACCAAGCTTGTGCAACAGTTCGACGATCTTGAGTCCTCGAGAGAGGGTGCCGGCACTCGCGACACGTCAACGAACATGGTGCGAAAGCACCTAGAAGACATTGGCCTAGATGGAGATATTGCACAGTACAATGAAATTTCTGGGTTATCTGGAGGTATGATACCAGCGTTTGCTTGTGCTGATCACCTTCTCATTCCATTTGATAGGTCAGAAAATTAAGCTTGTCATTGCCGCGTGTCTGTGGAACAATCCTCAGGTAAGTCTGACTATCGGTGTTATAGTTGTCTTCTAATCATTGGCTAGATCTGCGTGCTTGATGAACCTAGCAACTTCTTGGATCGTGAGGCCTTGGGCGGTCTAGCAGTTGCAATACGTGATTGGGCTGGCGCGGTCGTGAGTACAGGCTCTGTTCTGTCGTGCAATGCGGCTTGACTGGTCCTTTGCAGGTCATCATTTCTCACAACGAAGAGTTTGTTGGAGCCTTGTGTATGTCACCTTCTTACCTGGATGCGTTTCTCGTACTCATTGTAACCACGTGTTCCAATCTATAGGTCCCGAGATTTGGCATGTTGAGGCGGGAAGACTGACGCAAAAGGGCAAGACTACCACGGTTGAAGACGCCTTTGCGGACGGAAAAACTCCGAGGGGCAGTGGAACCAATACACCCGTACGATCCAGACTCCAGACCCCAGCGGGGTCAGTAGCCGCTACACCAGCAGCGAGCGACGCGGAAGGTGCTGCAGCCGCACCTGGTCCAATCGTCAAGAAGAAGAAGCTTACCCGGAACCAAATCAAGGCTCGTGACGAACGTAGACGGGTTAGAAAGCTCAACTGGCTGACGTTCGGTGGCCCCAAACCTGAGGATACTGACAGCGACTAGATGTGTATTCGTTTGTTATTATAGATGTCTTCTCTCCCTTTCTGTGGTACTTTGTATAGAGGTCGCAGTAGACGAAATTGTTATCCTATTTGAACTCCGGCGAGTTCCGTCAAAGGATTTACCTTCGATATTGATTCTTACATCAGCAGGACTTCAGCATGCATTCAGGATCAACATGCAGGAGGAAATGAAGGAACATCCTATATCATCCTCGCTACTCACTTCTCATATTTTTTTTCCTCGACGTCACTCGCAGCGGAAACGGAGTTCGTTGTGTAGCGTGAGCGTGCCAAGCCCAAGTCTAGGCGGGCGGAATGATGGCGGATCCTCGTGCTGGAAAAACCAGCCGGACTACCTAGCGTTCCGCCTCAACAAGGACTTGACCAGCAACCACGACCTTGTCGTCGTCTCTGCAGACGGTGTCAGTGCAGTCAAGCCAGGTGTCCGCCTCCCGATCGGTCTTTACCCCCAACTTTCCATTCCTTGAACGGTGATCGAAATGTTCACTCTACTCTCTTTCCTCGCGGCCCTGGTTTGTTTGTCGGCTCTCATGCATGGCGTTGAATGCCATGGATACGTGGCTACTGTCACTATTGGTGGCAAGTCGTATCCTGGATGGGACCCTAACATCGACCCGTGCGTGGTTTTAATTCTCCCAGGGGAATTCGTTATTGAGATTCCCTCACAGGTACACAGAACCCATCCCGAAAAGGGTGATCCGCAAGATTCCTGACGATGGACCCGGTCTGTTTCATTCATTTCGAGAAAGAATTTGCCTCACCGCTTTACGCAGTCCTTGACGTTCACGATGCCAGCCTCGCCTGCAATGTGGGTGGTGATGCCCCTGCCGGTTTAGTCGCCGAGGCCCTAGCAGGAAGTACAGTGACATTCACAATGATCAGAGTGCGTTTTGAGTGCTATATTCAACGATATTCGTATATTAAATGAGATTTTCGCAGTGGCCTGACGGTAAGGAGCCATTCAATGCTCCGTGTAGAGAGTGATGGCTCAAATCTTTACGTGAAGATCATCTCGGGCCTGTCTCTCACTACATGGCATCCTGTAACGGAGATTGTCTCACTTTTGATGCCACTAATGCCAAGTGGTTCAAGCTCGATGCCGCTGGCTTGTATCCTAATGGAACTTGGGCCTCCACAGAATTAATCAAGAGTAAGCTGGTGCAATTTGATTTTCGTCTATCTATAACCACGATCACAGATGGCCTATCTGCAAACACTGTAATTCCGGCTGATCTCGAGTCGGGCGAGTATGTGAGTACGTCGATCCATCATCTCTGCTTCTGCACTGAACTTGCGCGCAGTTGATTCGTCATGAAATGTGAGTGGGTACCGCAGACATCTCATCAGAGTATTCTGATATCCTCTTCAGTATCGCTCTTCATGATGCGTCGCAACCCCAGTTCTATCCAGCATGCGCGTAAGTAAACATATGTTGTGCGATACGAGTTTTCTGCTGAATATGCCTTCATTAGTCAAGTCAAGGTCACAGGAGGTGGCGATCAACTACCGGCTTCTAAAGACCTAGTCAGCATTCCTGGCGTATACGACAACGTCGTATTCCCTGACATTTGGGCGCCGAGCTTCCATACCTTCACTGTGCCTGGGCCTGCTGTAGCTTTCAGCTCCAACGGTGCTACAGACAGTACTGGGTCATCTCCGCCGACCGCTTCCTCTACTCCTAGTTCCGCTCACACGACCCGTGCTCCGTCAACGTCAAGTTCGCATGTATCAACGACTCAGAGCACTCATGCTCCGACTGTAACGCACTCCGCGTCCTCCACGCATGTCAGCGCTTCTTCGCAGGTGTCTGCAACGTCTTCCACTGGACAATGTCGCAGTGGCCGCAAGGTCAGGCGACACGCTAAGGCGAACGAGAAGCGCCACGTACGGCACAATGCGCGTGACAAGCATCACCATTGAAGTAGTACGTCGAATACTCAACCTTCTAGCCTCACTGTTTATTGACAGGGTTCTGCTCAGATCTGGATTTGCTTCTGAGAAGCATCTCAGATCATAGGACTGAGTCCGCGATCCAAGTCCTCTCGCCGCTGGCATGACTCCGCTCCTTTTCGATGTATATTGCAAAGGATTGATTCGTTATGCTCCGTTCCCGGGGCTTCTTAACGTACACGGGCAGCGCCCTGTTCTGTATCTAGTATACCTTTATCTTGCTTCAACAACAACCTAGGTCAAGTTCATTGACTGCTGATGGACGCTGTGCGCAAGCTTGGAGTCGCCTTCTCCAGCCTGTGTTTGGTGTACAAGAGATTGTATCGCCGCTTTGGTCAGGTGTGTCGGCATATCACCCACCAGCGACTGAGCACATGCAGATGCGGTGTGACCGTACTTCGATCCCGCGAGCGCTATGCTGTCCAGGCGTTTGTATGCAGACCATCTTCATGTGGCACGTAAGAGATGGAGATTGACCGGCAGATGCAATGCCTTGTAAAAATCAGCATGAACATCTCAGATAGGGAACTGTTGCCCCATCGATAACTTTAATGGTGTTAGGGAGCTCTAGATGGATCTATCTTCGCGCCTTCGTTGAAGAAGTCGAAGTTCCATTTCTGAGGGAAGACGAAGAGCACGAATAAGGATGTATAAGTTAGGATATAAGGCTAAATAATCTAATATGATAGAGAGCTTCGTGTGCTAATAGTAAGGATCGTTATGTAGCAAGGAACGACTATGATGAATAGTAATAATAAGACTTATAAAGACATAAAAACTACGAAACGCGTCTGACAAGAGCTACAGGGGTGCAATGAGGATGCCAATTACCGATTTACGGGGAGTGTTGTCAATAGACATCGATAAGATACTTGAAATGTCTTGTGTATGCGAGGGAACGTGGGGTGGAAATTACGTGTCCGTGAGACATTGTACGAGAATAATTAACGAAGAGTGCTTTGAAATTCAATCAGCGTTGGCGGCTGGGAGATCGCCTGTCAGGTTCGTCGTAACTGCGCCCACGGTATTGCGAGGGTGCAGGGGACGGGATTGGTCGACCATACCCATCGATACGTTGGCCGTACCCCGTGCCCGCCATGCTTGCAGAAGACGACGGGACCCCATAACCACCCGGCGGTGAGTGAGGGGAAGGCGCAGCCATATGCACACTGCTTGGTGCCGGAGTGGCCGTGAACGGCTCGGTGGTGACTGGGGGAGTCGGGTTGGCGGCTTGACGATTGCTTTGGCGCATTGCCTGACGTTTATTTTGGAACCTGTTATTAAACGACGTCAGTATGAAACCTTAAAATGTCTGATATAAATGACGATTGCTCACCAGATCTGCACGCTGCGTGCTGACATACCCAGCTTTTTCGCAAGTTCGATGCGCTCCTCGGTCGAGGGAAAGGCGGTGCGGTTGTAGGTTTCGTTCAACACCTTCAGCTGCTCAGCATCTGCAACACAATGTCAGTGGACGCCGGAACGCCGTAGGAACAAAGAACGCACCCGCCCGCTTGCGCTTCTTCTTGACCGGGACTTCCGGTTCTTGGTCGTATCCAGGTCCCATGGCGGGAGGTATACGAGTGTATGGCACTGCTCCATGCCCGTGCGAGGCCATCCTCGAGGGGACCGTGCGGTCAACCGACATTGAAGCGCGTCGGGGGAGCTGCATGCCAGGCTGCTGGGGGTAGCCAATCTGGGGCATGCCCATGTGCATGCGAGGGTCTGAGGTTGATGGATAGTACCCCAGTTGTTGCTGGCTCTGCTCGTACGGATTGTAGTGAGAAGAGAAACTCGCCGTTGGCGAGCGCGTGGACGGATGTCCTGACATCGTCTGTGGAGGCATGCCGCCTTGCGGGTAGTACTGTCCTTGTGAGCCCAGAGGCGGGAGCGTTCGTGATGTATTTGAATTTGGGGGTATAGAAGGTGGTCGTGCTGGGTATGCGGATTGATAGGCCGTGCTTTGTTGTGGGTATCTCGGGTCCGTCGGGAACGGTGTCGACTGATGCGAAGAGTCTGTATCTGGGAGTTAAAGTAATGATCATGAACTAAGGATCGATCAATGGTCTTACTAGGATTAAGAGGCCACTGAGAGTGACCGTAGGCTACGTTGTACTCAGGATGAGCCCCAGTGGCGTCTTGCGCGGCGTATTGGTTAGACAGAACCGAGGGTTCAGGCGCTGAAATTCGACAAGGATTAAGTTCATGTTCGTGACGGAAATGAGGTTGAAGACGGACCTGGAGAACGTGAGGCTCGAAACGGAAGATGAAGAGGAGGCAGGACGGTCCGCCCACCGTGTCCAATGTTGAAAAAACCCCCGCGCCGAGCACCGTTACTGCTAGTGCCTGTGTTGCCTGCAACAGCGGGGCTTCTTCTTGAGCGTGCCCCGAAACAACCATAATGATGTATATCCTCAGGATTATGCGACATGGTAAGCTTTAACGAGAGTGTCAAACTATCGTCGGAAGCCCTCTCTGGCGCAATTAAGTATTCGATTCTTGAACTCATGAACGAGGAGAGCGCGTTGCGTTGTTGTCGGCTGTGAGTTGCGCGGACAGATCCACGAGATGTAGGAGAGGTTGATTTCAGGGCAGAGGGGCTGCCTAAGGACGTACTCGTAGAGGAAAGCGGTGAACGGTGACTGTGCCAAAATTCCAGGTTCGAGTAAACCGGAGACTGGGTAGAGCTGTGACAGGTACGTAACTGAGTGCGGCTGCCAGACTGCAATGTTAAAAGAATCCCGAGGCAAACATGCAGGTCGAATGACGTCCGGCTGGAGGGGCACGCAGCCTTGGGTCCTCTGATCATGCGTGTTATAACATGCGTTGTTGAACACTGCTCCGTGGCTGCCTCGTGTTGGTACTCGGAAAACCCATAACGAAGGACTCGAGGAGCGGATCATCCCATGGATTCTAAGTCCGTTACGAGCAAGCTTCCTTTCCGATGCGTCGAGATGTCCACAGGAGGGTCCCCCAGGGCGGACAGGGTCGTCCCGGCGGCTGCGACAACAAGGAAGGCGTTACTCTGATAGGATGAAGCGAGCATTGTTTTCCTATAGAGTTTATGGAGACCCACTGATCTGAGTTGTCGAATTAATAAATAGTGCGTAAAATGACTTAATCCCGTGGTCAGAATACGTTCGAGGTGGTTGAAAGAGGATTTGCGGTGGAATTAAGATCGTCATGAGACTATTCATGCGAGCTGATGAGCGCAATCTTGCTGATAACCTTTACGTAGCATCATGAGTAACGTCAAGCGAGAGCTGTAATCGGTCTGCCATCGTCCCAGTGTCGAGCGGAATCAACGCCGTACGCGGCGAACTTGCAAAGCTGAAACGCGGAACATTCCAAGAATGTACACAGACGCCCGTCTGGCGGCCCGCCCTCGCGCGCGTCGGCGTGGAGGCCGAAAGATATCCATATCGGGACGCAGACGCCGGTGATTTGATCGAATTCCTGCAATTGACGTCTGCGGGCGAAGAGCCGAGGGCAGAATTCACTTCTGCATCGCAGGGCTCTATACCCTCCGACGCGATGGCTGCGCCGCGACGTCCTCTTCCTGTACCGCCAATTTATGCTCGGGAGAGGCAGGACTATCATGACCACCACAACAGTCCGCTGGCTGTGTCAAATTCGTATCTTTATTCGAGCTACATATCGCCTATACCCCATCAGCCCTTGCCTCAAAGCCTGCCCGACGAAGTTGACGAAACGAACGCTTTGCGCGGGGGAACACTCCTACACAAAGGCTTCTACGATCTCCTCGCGTTAATCCCGTCTACACCGTCTCCTTCCCGCTTTTTCTGGCGTTCTCCTGAGCCGGAGACAGTGAGCGGTCCTCGGTATGAAGATATTCGTGCAGCCGCCCCTCCAGCGGAGATGGTCGAGCCCATCACGGCTAGAACATCGCCGCCCGCCCCTTTGCCACAGGCCAAGAACCTGAAGGCCAGAAGGATCAGCAAGGACATGGTCTCTAAACCCACCGGTTTTGTGTACGTCGAGCTCACGATGATCGCGTAAAAACACGCTCAATTGGCGCGTCAGGCACTTGGTTCACGCTTCGGATGCTGATCAGGCTGAGGCTTTGCTCTCTCGATGGGGTCCCGAGGGGCAAGGCAAAGTTGGAAGTCAGTACGTCCCACCTATAACGTATTATAGTACGCTCAGCGCCGTCCAGATCCCCACTGGGCCGATATAATCAAGAACCAAATCCGCAAGCTGACCCAGGCCAAGGCCGTGAACGAGGTGGTCGCCGGACTCAAACCTACCGAAAGCATGCTTAGCGAAGCGCCGCCACCGCTGCGCGTCGTCAATGGTATCAGCCATACGAGCTCTTCGACGATTACTACCGCGGCAAAGGAAAATGTTTCCCTGTCTCCCTCATTACCGTCAGTCTCTGGTTTACCCGCTACCTCTCAGCCCGGTTTTCCGGGAAGCTCTACGATCCGATGGACCACAGGTCTGCCCGCTCACCCAGAAGGTATCGAGGACGACGCGTCCATGGCGGCAGAGAGCAGAGAGCATATCGCAGAGCTCAATCTACCTGCTAAGAAGCCTATCACCCCGTCTCTAGCCACTTTGGAGAAAGCCGTTGCCGCAAGGATCTACTTCGAGAATTTGTATTGGCCCCTGCTTCGCCATCCGCCTTCACGGGAGCAGCGGAGAGTTGCGATGGAGAAGGACATGATGAATATGCAATTGAGTGAGGCCCAGAAAGAGAACCTTCGTGCCAGATGGCGTAAGAACGAGACCGACTATCTGCGGGAACGCCGGCGCAAAGTGGACGTCAGTGCCTTCGTGACACTGAAGACGATTGGTCACGGTAAGGCGCATGTATTCCGTGGTAATTCGCGTTGAGGAACTGAATGCTACCGCGCTTAGGTGCCTTCGGCGTGGTATCTCTCGTTCGTGAACGCACCACGGGTCAGCTATTTGCGATGAAACAGGTATATCTGCTAATAACAAAACTCATATGACTCTGACATCAGACCTATTGACGTTTCTATTAGCTGCGCAAGACTGATATGTTGCGCAAGGGTCAGGAAGGTCATGTCCGTGCTGAGCGCGACGTTCTCAAGAACGCGGCACTAGTCAATTCTCCCGGGGGCGCCGAGTGGATTGTCAGACTCTACTACAGCTTCCAAGACCGTGAGCACCTGTATTTGGTGAGTGGTAATTTCCTAACCCGTTCTCACCGCTGGCTCCTATCTAATATATCATGTCATATCTGATAGGTACTTGAATATATGGGCGGCGGGGACCTTCTGAACCTCCTGATAGAAAGAGACGTCTTTGAGGAAGATTTTACTCGGTTCTATGTGGCAGAGGTCCGTCCGAAAATACTTATCTTCGGCTTGTCGCACGTTCTAACTTTCCAACGATTCCACTCCGCGCCATCGATGTCGATAACAAAAGATGGTGCTTGCTATAGAGTCCTGTCACAAGTTGGGCTTCATCCATCGCGATATCAAACCAGATGTGCGTATAATGACCGCGGGCATTTTCATTTACTAAAATTAAGCCTCTTTCCGCAACTTCCCCTCTATTTTCCCTCGCGCATGGCTGGCCCGGCAGAATTTCCTGTTTGACCCGCAAGGTCACATACGACTCAGTGACTTTGGACTCGCGTGAGTATCTACCTTCCCGAGGATCTTTCTCACACCTCCATAATGTCCATCCGGGCCCCGCTGATGTCGAGCATCTGTACTCAGGACTGACCTGCACTGGGCCCACGACACCTCTTGTAAGTGTTATTGCTGCCTCACGATGATGCCCCTCATGCGGCACTGACTCCTTGGACTTCGGCAGATTACGAGCAGCAGCGTCTCCACCTCCTGCACAAATATGGGATCGATCTCGAGGGATTTACCCCCGCCGATGGAACGCGGACAAAGCGTTTGGACCGCAAGGAAGTCGAGCGACTAATGGGTGGGGGTGATGGACAGCAGGGGGTCTTTACATGGCGGGAGAAAAACAGCCGCAAGGTACGGACAGCGTCAACATTGACTGCGGGGGACAGCCACTGATCTTGCTGCTCGCCATACCTCCAGCTTGCGTACTCAGTGTGAGTGTACTGTCCTCAGTTGTTTATTATGATCTTAAAATCCATTGTCTTCGACCCTAGATGCGGCACGAATTCCTACAGTGAGATTTTGCTTCTACTTGATCTGATTACCGGAGCTCATTTCTGCTCTTTTTGGTTACAGTGTCCCCTGAAGTTATTCGAGGACATGGCTACACGTATTCGTGTGATTGGTGGAGCCTCGGCGTCATTATGTTCGAGTGTTTATACGGGTAGGTCATGTTCGTATGTTTGCACTGCGTGGCACTAACACTTTGTCCTAGTTTCCCCCCTTTTGTTAGCAACTCGGTGAGTCCACAACGTTTCGTCTCGAGGTGCTCTTTCCTGCCAATTTGTTCCGTTCATAGCCACACATTCCATTGCCCCTTCAATTTCCCCTTCCCTGCCGACGTCCACATCGCTGACATTTCCATGCGCAGCGGCATGTCACTAGGCAAAAGATCCTAAATTGGCGGCAGTCTCTGAAGTTCCCCGCCAAACCCCGTGTGTCCCATGATGCCATTAACTTGATGCAGCAGCTGTTATGCGAGCCTGAGGACAGGCTGGGATCACAGGCTACGTCGTCAGTGAGCAGGCCGAATTCTAAGTTAGTGCAGGCCAGGCGGAGTGGATTTATTCCGACGGTCGGCACCTCGGGGAGCGTGGACGGTGCTCATTTGATCAAGGTGAAGTAGATCATTAGTTCAGAGCTAGCTGGAATATTGAGGACAGCCTCGACATGCTTAGGCCCACCCATGGTTCCGCGGTATTGACTGGGAAAATATCCATCGCTATACTGCGCCATACCGCCCGGATCTCAGGAGCCCCGAAGACACTCGTCACTTTGACGACGACATCCCGCCCGAGGTGAGGATGTGTGCCACGGCATGTCGCATCTCACTGACGTCCCTCTCATAGCCTCTCGCGCCGGCAAACGGCGCACCAGCGGACGCGACGCGAGATCCGGTCCTGCGCGACAAGGTGCACGGAAACGAAATCCTTGAAGTGCGCAAGGCGCTCGCGTTCGCAGGGTTCACCCACAAGAGTCCCCGCGTCATCAGCTACGTGCGCGCCGACAAGGCGTTCGACCCGGACCCGAATACGTATGGACAGGACGAGCCTGAACGTACAAGAGGCCGAGCAACGGTGCGCGGCCCCAGAGAGATTGGCAAGGTTGGCAAGGGCCGAGCTATCTCGATGTGAAGCTAGGCCAGTTACGACCCTTACGACCCTTACGAACGCTTTCTACACGACCCTCACCATGAGTACGTCTGACTGCAACTTTACGTCCGCCCCATGCCCTTCGGTACTCCCCGACTCATGACGACACTCGATGATTTCTCGCGCTACTATCACCTCTGATACCTATTGGTCGTGTCTGAATATATCTAGTGTATTTATCTCTCGGTTTCGGATACACGCAGCGCTCCACGTTATTCTAAGTTCGTGACGAGCGACAATCTGTCGCGATTTACAGATCATGCACGCGGTGGCGCACACGCGATTTGATTTACCAACAAGCAATGCACGATTTGACAACAACTGGCGGTGAACATCGTACTTGGAGAGCGGCGCGTGGTAATATTCAAAGAGTCGGGCGGCCATGCGGAATGCGTATGGTCGATGCCAATGCGTTTACAGGGTCCAGCACCACTGCTATACTGTCATGTTTCAACCTTTGCAAAGTGTTCCACCTTTGC
The DNA here is from genome assembly GCA_005298045.1 of Pleurotus ostreatoroseus. Lineage (NCBI taxonomy): Eukaryota > Fungi > Basidiomycota > Agaricomycetes > Agaricales > Pleurotaceae > Pleurotus > Pleurotus ostreatoroseus. The sequence continues at coordinate 389,283 of SWBT01000148.1, read as the reverse complement.
AAAATCGCAGCGGGAAGGTACTTATACTCGGGTAGCCCACTCGGTATACATGTGGTCCAAAACATGTAGAGTATAGATGTATCTCAGTGCAGCACAGTGGTAGTCAGAGGTGAGGTTGGGCAAAGCGAGCTTTACCGGTGTGTTTTGGGTGCGTGTGTAAGCGATTTGTATACAGGCGCTTTTACAGATCTCTATGGATTGGCCTCGTAAAATGATACAGAAAACCACAGAGGCTGAGACAAGCATCTATTGACTTAGAAGCTTCCCCGATTGTAGCATGCTTTCCTGTGCGTAACGGAAAGAGGGAGACAACTGTCCCTCCGTGACAAGGCTCTCGACGGCGTGACTTTCTCACTTTGCAAACGTCGAGACAGCGTGCTTGCTAGCCAATAGCGAAAGATGCCGAGGTCCTGCCAGCGTGACCAGGTCCATCAAGATGTGACGGACGAATCTCATACTTTGCAAAGGTGGAGACGGAAAAAAGACATATTTCTGCTGTCAGTGTGTTCCGTCCAAGCCTCTGATAAACCTCCGGCTTTACTAACAAAGTTGATTCTCTTTGAATATACGAATTTATGGCATTTGTCTACGGGGCGGACAATATTCTAACTAATTAACATTGAAATCGTTTGCAAAGGTTGAAACACGACAGTAACCAAAGCCTACCAGTCGACGGCGATCTAAAGTTTATTCTCCAGCCGTACACAGTACTTCAACTACTTCTTTGGTATCCTAAAAACTCTAATTGCCTCAGAGCGCTTCCAATCCTTCGCCTCAAGGCTTTCGCGCAGTACATCAAGCTAACGCGGTGAGAAATTCGACGACACATCCTGCATCGACGGCCGAACATCACGGTTCGAATAAGAGGCCCCAACGTGTCCAGAGTCTATCCTGTCACTTCGTGCAAGTCTGAACCCCTTAATGCAATCCTCCACGTTCTCAGCGGTGTTCTCTAACTCTAGAGGTCCCTTTGAGGTCTATCTTTGCCGAGGCCGATAAACAGGAAAGGGTCTTTTCCAGATGGATGGTGAGCGCGCACAAGGAGTTGCCATATAGGGCGGTCACGTGAAGCCGCCGGCACTCGCGGCCATCACTCTCCCAGATTCAGATCTCGTTTGACTTAGCAAAGTCGCGCGCGACGCCGCGTTCAGTCTTCAGCTATAAGGATCGTATTTCCACATTATTCGGCGAATCTTGAGGCAATAAAGTTATGAATAGCATGATATAAGGGACTACTGAGCCCCCAGCGTGCTATCGGCTACCAGACGCTTGACTACACAGTGAATATGGGCTGCAGCTTTCCTTGCTTGCGCCGTTAGCCATATTTTTCGAGCCGTACAGCATGGCGCACACCTCTGTAGCATAGCATTACACTTTGCGTGTCCACACATCACGCAAACGTGGTCATTGGAGCCTTAGTATGCTTCAGTGTCCTCTTGGTAAACTACAGTGTACACTGAAGGTTCAAGCGAGACATATACATCGCCTACCATGACTATTTCATCGAATAGCACCTAATTTACATGTATAGAGGCCGTCGATAAACAAAAAATACTCGTCAATGAGCTCGTCGTGCGCGGCGTCGCGCGCGACTTTGCTAAGTCAAACGAGATCTGAATCTGGGAGAGTGATGGCCGCGTGTGCCGGCGGCTTCACGTGACCGCCCTATATGGCAACTCCTTGTGTGCGCTCACCATCCTTTCCAGATAGCCTCCCTATATAGATCGGCATATGTATGGGTCGATAGAACCTTACAGCACTGTCGTGGTGCACGTGTGGACCCTGCGTCTGAGGAGCAACGTGGAAAGGTTATGTGAGTGAACAGCCAGTGAGAAAAATAACACAAAAGGGGTCTGAGTCTGGGTAGGCGAGTGAAGATGTATGATACTTGGAAAACACTTGGGTGGATGGCTAGTCGAATTCCAGGTTGATCGTCGCGTACTTGCCCATGACTGATCGCAGGGAAGGACCCAATCGAGGGGACTCTACGCGGCAGAGCCTTTACGATAACGATCGTATTGCCCACTTCGCTTGTATCCCATCACTTGAACTTCGTCCAACACGCGACAACATAGACCAAAATGGCAGGTATGTACGTTCAAAGGAGATCTGCTCTCTTCGACCCATTAGAGACCTTGTCACTGAAAGCTACTATACGCACGGAAAGCCGCACCGTACGAGCATGTCCGCAACACAACGGCCGTGGCACTACTTCCTGATGATGCAGCTTGATTGATTAGTCGGTATACGATAATGTCCGTTTGAGGTGTAGATACTAAGTTCATTCCATACCGTTCCTCATGTTGTCAAATTGGCTACCTTCGTACTGCAGCCAGTTGGGAGAGCTGTCCAATGGACCCATCGCATCCTTCACCACAGCAACAAGGCTGCGGCCAGGCTGAGCGTCCTTCCCTGTTCCACCCTCCATCCCCTCTCTCTGAGTGCCCTTATCGCCACTGAGCTCCCAAAACATACTCCCACCGAGACCTTCGTGCTTGATCCAGTCTCCCTTCTGTTGGCCGACGTACTCCGAGTCAAAGCTGACCATCTCCTTCGTCTGGTAGTTGTAGGTCCAACTCGCAAGCGCTTGCTCGTCACGAAGAACGTATGAACCAGGTAGAGGGAGGGCACGATAATCATATACGCCAGCCTCCCAGCTTCCTTGGCCAATACCTTGGAATGGTGTACCCGGGCCGTCGGTGTTCATGAAAGATCGTCCATATAACGGAATACCCATGATGACCTTATCGCGACGTACACCTTGGGCAATATACCAGCGGATAGCCTCTGAGGCACTAATCGGTCCCCCAAAGACATTCGCTTGATGATTGGCTATCTTGTCCCAAGAGCCGGCTGCAAATATGTTCAGTACACGTGAGCGGTAAATGGTCACGCAACATACAGAAATCGTAGGCCATCATGTTCCAGAAATCAAGATAGCCGTCCATCTCTCGAACAAACAGCTTCTTGTAATTGTCCGGTCCGCAAGGAGCCGCAATCTGAATGAGTCGTGTCAATTCCATGACATATACAGACGATCTCCAATACTGACAGTCAAGAGGAACCTATAATTGGCGCCTTTCTTCCGCGCATGTTCATCAAGTCCATGCCGAAGTTCTCGTAGGAGATCAACGTATCCTCTCGCTTGGGCTTCGTTCTGCGGATACTCGTAGTCCACGTCTAATCCATCGAGCCCGTTATCTTCCAGCAAGCGTATGGCTGACGCCACGAATTTCGAGCGCAGCTGCGGAGAGACTACGATTGGATGGAATGTGGGAGAATACGTCCAACCGCCGATGGAGAGTAGAGTTTTCAAGTGACGATTTTGTTTTTTCAGTTTGTACAAAGCTTTGAAATTTCCATAGACATTCTTTCCATTATCGTTCCATGAGTCACCCGGATAGTGAATCTCCTGGTCCGCCCACGTGTCAGAGAGAAAGACTTCTCCCGTGTCGGCCTTCAAATTTGCGAAGGCATAGAGTATATGACTACGTAGACCATCAGAACGACAGACATACAGCTCAGACATGGACGCACGTAAGATCTTGAACTAGGATTAGCGAAGGTGGGAATTTTCGCCCATAAATACCCCTACACAAACCGTTAGTACAACCTGGCATTAAACAAGAAGCTAAGGCTTCACCAGTTTACAAAGCTAAATCGTAACGTCAATGCACTGGTGAATAGGCATTGTATGTCTCGTACGTACTATCCGACGCTATACTTCCCGTTGCCTGGCATGTCAGAATAATCGATCTCAGTATCGTTGAGGGAAGGCGGTAAAGAGATGGGGGTGTCGTTAGGTTCTTGTATTGTGGATTCGGTATCTTCAACGACGGCTGTCGACTGGGGGATTGCAGGTAGATGCACTGACCACTGTCCCGCTTTGAAAGAGAATGTGGCAACCAGACAGAAAGCTGCGATAACAACTACCAATTTGAGAAAATAGGCAGTTTTATATCGCGCCTTGAGAGGCTGAGGCTGTGATCGGTGTTCGCCTTCCTGAGGGTCTGTAGGGACTGCTTGGTATTGCGCAGACATAGGATGACCGTCAAACGCAGCCACCGTGACGGTGGCGATGGACGCCGAAGTGACCTCACCGCAGCACGCGACCGCGTCTTCGATTCAAGCGCCACGCCACACTCGTGTTTCGACTCCCGCTGGGAGCGAATTTTCGGGGGTAATGCTTTTCGAGCATAGTGATTAGGGACTGTGCAAGCTTCATCCAGAAAATAGTAGCATTAGAAGCTCAGACCCTAGATCTCGGAACTAAGCGTCACGAACATGCGAGTGGCTTCTACGCAGTGGACGATGCCGCTGCAGTATGAAGAGAGGAGTGTACGACTTGATTGTGACCACGGGCGAGTTTCAGTGTAGAGTAGAATATGCTACGTGGCAGATATTATTCGTGGACGATGTAGAAGACGGCATCACGGGTATCAAACAGGAGATATCGGTATAAGGATATGCAAAAATACAGTTATATGCCTCCAGAGATCCGTTTTAGAGTAGGATGAAGTATGGTGAAGTATATCATCCAATAGGCTGATGAAATCGTGATGATAGCAGGTGTTCTGATACTCAAGGCTTCCTGGACTCTCTCCAGATGGGTGTGAGGGCCTGCGCAACAGTATTGGCGGCTACTTCGAGGCAAGACTTCAGTTCTTCATCTTCAACGCTCTGCAACACCCTCCTTGCCCTCCAACGATCGGGATGGAATCGCTTGTGGCTTCTCTCTACGAATTCTTTGTAGTCTTGGCTCCTCATGTGCTTCTTTACTGCGTCAAAGAACTGCTCCACAGCCTGCCAATCGATGTCTTCCACGCTCAGCTTGCTGGGTCTGTGCAGGACGGGCCATGGGATGGTCAAGAACGAGATGGGACTATCAAGAGTGAACTGTGCCGAATCGAAGGCTTCAGAGAGACACTTGTATCGTTCCAATGCGCGCAAGCTGGTCCAAGGACCTGTAGACCACCGTGCCTCGCGCTGTTGGCGCTGCCTTCGCTCATCTTCTTCTTGTTGCCTCTTCTTCCGCTCCTGTTCTTCCTGTTCCCTGCGCCGCCTTGCCTGCTCTCTCTCGCGTTCACGCTGCTCTCGCGCCGCTTTCTCTCGCTCGCGAGCCCATTGCTCTTCCTGCCTTCGCCGTGCCTCTCGTTCAGCTTCTTCAGCGCGCCGTTGTGCCTCTTCTCTCATTTCTCGCGCACGTTCGCGCTCATATTCGTGAATCTCGCGCATACGCCTGATCTTTTCCTCGAGGCTTATTGGATCTTCTTCTGGCATGTATTCAGCCTTAGCGTGGCGAGAATCGTTCTCGGCCTCAAAGCCTATCAGAAGACGGTCAACGTCGACATACAAGTGTGGCACGTGTATAGAGGCCTGTTACCTGGATACTTTTGCCGTATTGCTTCGGCGGGTTCGGAGTCTTCATTCGCGTCCACGAGAATCTCCACAAAAACGTTAGTGTCGATGTGGGTGCCGGCAAATCTCGCACGCATGCGATCAGCCCTATACTGCGGTCCTGTCGGTGGTCGACTACGACCTCGGTTTCTGGTGAATATAATAGGTTCCGCTTTACGTAGGCGTTTAGCCGTGGGACCAATGGGCGATTCCTCTTCGAGTTTGTGCCTCTTGAAGGTGGTCCCATTCGCTTCTCGTCTGTTCTCCTTGGGGAAACCGCCTTCGTGATTTGGTTCAGGATACGACGGCTCAGATCGAGTATACGGTGCAGCGTCACTCCACTCACCGTAGCTGCTCCCTTGAGTGAATGTCGCATCAGTAGGTACACCGAGAGGTGGCGACGAACCTGCCCAACTGCCCGGCATGGTAGGTGGTGGTGCCGCATAAGTACCGGTCGAAGGGAAAACGGGATTTGTGGGCTTTGGTTGGCCATTGTGAACAGAATTAGGGAGTACCGATGATTGGATCTCTCCGTTCTCGACTGTGAGGTCAGTCATGCTGACATCCTGCAGCTCGTCCTGCTCGCGAGCACGAGCGGCGTTCAATTCCCGTCTCCTTTTTCGCCATAGCTCTGTTTCGTCCTTCCACTGCTTGTTCGCGGCTTTCTTCTTTTTGTGATTCATCTCGCCATCTTTGTCCACAATGAGATCCTCCACTTCAATTTCGTCATCGGAGCCCGCATCGTCTTCATCAGATTCTTCTCCGGCCAGGCGAGGTTTCTTGTGAATTGGCGACATAGATTCGTCGTCAGAAACGACTTCAGCTCGTCGTTTGGTTTGGATATCCTCGTCAGTGCTGGGCAGATACGTTCGGCGTGTGACGGTGGTGAGCAGTGGCGCAGGCTTTACCGTGCAGTCATAAGCCGGGTCAAGCTTATATATATCCCACTGCTCTTGTGAACAGACAACTTGTTGACTATAGCATCGAAGGCCAGGTTAGAAACCGGGTGATGACACTGACCCGGAGTGGAAAACTCGCCCGCAAATATCAATCAATCGAGGCCAGGTCCCTTCCTCTGCCACTGTTTCCACGCCCTTCGCCCTTGGAACCCATCGCCACGTACTTCTCCCATTAGGTAACGTCTCGATGACTATCCGTTTCCCGGTCCTGGGTAAGCTCTCTTGGGACGATTTGGGTGACTCTGAACAAGCCGTATAGGGATCGTAGCTGGCAAAAGATAGTATCGAGGCACTAGTGCTCAGGATGCGGAATACTTGAGTCGAGTCAAGCTGCCCGACTTTGGTGCCGTACAGTTCAATTGGTTGTGAAGATCCAGCAACAGTTGGGGACTCCATATTGGCGGTGTCCCCTCGGTGACACGCTCACGTTCTGTGATATTCAACACTCAGCTTGTGACTTATTGAAACATACGTCTGACTCACGTCAATTTCGCGTCAATGTCAATAAGACGCGTCTGCTTTGTTCGCCAGTAGTACGAACTTTGCTGGAACCTGTCAATGTCCGCGTAACTGGTTGAACGTATGAGTCTCGGGGCAAAGCGACTATGTCTCATACACATACTTGTTATACCTCTACAGCAGAAGTCCTCTATTCCGTAGTCGTGAGTCTTAAGTTGCTGGTGGTAGCTGGTAGTTTGTGGCGAGCACAACGTTGAGCGGCACGTTGTACGAATGTGGAAACGGTGCCGAAGTGCCGAAAGTCAAAACGTGGCCGCTACATTGGCAGGCGCCCATAGTTCGCCATGAGCGATATCGTCTTGGGTTTATTTTCTAGAGTATGAGGTAGCAAACCGAGCCTTCTTAAAAAATCACTACCATGGCAGCAAGTAGGAACCTTCAGTGCGCTGAATTTTATCCGTAGGGTCAGAGTTTGCCATAGACCTCCTGCTGACAACAACACCGAGAGAGGCGGCTTCACCTGGTGCGAGTCATGGTGTACGCTGACTTGTCGTTGACCATATTCCTGTGCTACTGGGGTCATCTGCATCAAGGACTTTACACCCTTGCGGCTAGATCTTGGCAATTCGTCATCTATTTCCTGACTATACTTGACTCCTGCGAGAGGACTGAAAACGACCTTTGGAGCGGGTTTCTGAGCAGGTCTCATTCCCCTGTAACACCATGACGAGCTTACGGGCATTTCAAGACGAGATAGAAGAGATACAGCAGCGCGAGGTTAGCAAGGTACGGGCGAAGACGTTCGCCGAGCGGGACGTTCCTAAAGAGAAGGTGGCAAAGAAAGACACGAAAGGGACGAGGAAGGACACCAAGGACAAAGACGCCAAGAAGAACGTCCAAGATACTAAGGATGTTAAGACCGTGAAGGCTGTGACGGATGCAAGAGACGCGAAAGATACAACGCATATAAAGGAAGTGGAGATAGCGAAGGAGGTCGCTGATGTGCAACCTGTATATGACGAAGAGGACAGCATATCTGACGTAGAGGCAAAGATACAGGTACGGAATTCAACTCATTGTATGCTATGCTATCTTACCTTCGTTCACCTGGAGTCGTTATTATTATCACTGGATCCCAGGGACCGCGACAAAGCTCGAGACCTGGTAGCCGGGCTTTTGACAAGATGCAGAGGAGAGCTCATCTTCCGGATAGGTGCCCGCCCATTACACACGGCCTTACTTACCGGCGAGCCTGTGACCGCGGAAGCCGAGATGCATGGATTCGCGCGAACGAAAGAGGAGATCGAGACGTTGAAGACTCGAATAGCGGAGATCGTGGATGAAGTAGGCGGCAAGGTATGTACGATGCAGCCGTGCGTGTAGAGTTGATATATTGATTGTACTCTCAATGTGCTATCGCAGACATCGAAGCTCTATGAAGTGGACACGCCTTTACCTCATGCAGCGTACCTATTACGATTACCTCCTCCAAGTGTTAACTTGACCCCGGAAGTCCGTTGCGCCGTCGTAGGCAATGTCGATAGTGGCAAATCAACAACGTTAGGCGTGCTTACGCGAGGTAAGTCATATCGATAGTCATGTAGATGACTTTGTCAATTATTTCCGCAAGGTGCTCTGGACGATGGCAGAGGGCGCGCTCGAGTGAGCCTATTCAGACACAAACATGAGATCGAGAGTGGTCGAACATCTAGTGTTGGGATGGAGGTACGATCATTACATCTAAGTAACATAATCTTAGATTTGGATGACACACCGTATTGTTTAGATCCTCGGGTTCGGACCCACTGGCGAGCCAATATTACCTCCCTCATCCCACTCAACAGATCCTGAAGCGTTGAGACACGAAAAGATGAGTTGGGAAGCAATATCCATCCAAGCAGCGAAGATTGTGTCCTTCATTGGTGCGTCTTGTGCCCTGTATGCGCGTTTCGTTACCCATTCCAGGCAGATCTGGCGGGGCACGAGCGATACTTGAAGACAACATTATACGGTCTCACCTCCGGTGCTCCCTCATGTGTGATCCTCATCGTGGGTGCGAACGCGGGGCTTATAGGAATGTCGAAAGAACACCTGGCCATAGCCCTTGCTCTGAGCGTCCCCGTCGTTGTCTGTATAACGAAGGTAAGTGTTGTAGTGCACTTCAAGTAACCCGTGTCATATACTCCTTGTAGATCGATATGACCCCTCCCAATGTACTTCAAGAGACCATTAAGCAAGTGACGAGGATATTAAAGAGCCCCGGATGCAGGTTAGTGAACTAGTGGCGACGATATACTCGCTAATTTACCCTGATACATCTCGATAGAAAGGTTCCTGTCTTCGTGAAAAGCATGGAAATGGCCGTCGAGGTTTCTGGCGTCTTTGCCAAGGAAAAGTATGCGCACGTATATCGCTTCTTTCCGTTGTACTCATCAAGTGCTAGGTTGTGTCCGATCTTCCAGCTGAGCAATGTAACCGGGGCGGGCCTCGATTTCGTCAGTATCATCATGTCGCTCAGCGTTTTGGGATCGGTGTTGACTCCGCACCGTTGCAGCTGCGGACATTCTTAAACTTGCTACCTTCTAGTGAGGGCGACTCCGAGAAGTTTTCACCGGATCAACCATTAGAGGTGAGTCGTCCAAAAGGGCCGAGAGCTCAAGGTCTGACCCCTAATTCTTCCAGTACTGCATTACTGAGGTTTGGTAAGCCTTCTTCTCCTATGACACAATCTTCCTGGTCATGGCGATCCAACAGGTCTGTGCCGTATGTGGGTACTGTTGTTGACGGCATCATAAATGCTGGTCGATTAAAGGCTGGCGACGCTATACTGTTTGGACCCGACTCCAACGGCAAGTTCGAGAGCACAGCTATCAAAACTATACAACGCAAGAGGTAGTACAGGGTCCCTTTCCACCTACAGGGTCACTTGATGCTGATGACACCCTGTCCTCATACTCGAATAACAGGGCGTCAGTGAGCTCGGCAGAGGCAGGGCAATGCGTATCATTAGCGTTGAAAAGGGTGCGACGCGCTGCCGTGAGAAAGGGCATGGTCATTGTGCATAAGGATGAGAATGGGCCCCCACGAGGTGAGAGCTTCTAAGCACATCCTACGGGCCGTCAACATTACTGAATTATTGAATGGAAGCGGTGAAGCAGTTCGAAGGCCAGGTACTTATCCTCTAGTACGTATCCTCTGACGAAGTACTTCGCGTCGAATCCGCGCTTACCATCAACCCCTCTAGCCATAATACGACGCTTCAGAGGAACTATCAGGTGGGTTCAGCTTCACTGCTTATCTTCCTGGCGTCTAACTATAAGTGGGTTTCGAAGGCAATGTTGCATTGTGGTGTAAGTCCGGAAGCATACCCTAGATTACCTACTTGCCTAATCGTGACTGGGCTAGGCTATCCGTCAGACCGTACGTATCATTGCCATGGACCACCCTCAAGGCATATTACGCACAGGTGACCGTGCTACCGTGACCTTTGAGTTCATCTCGCATCCCGAGTTCTTGAAGGAGGGGATGAAGCTACTGTTTCGCGAGGGCAAGACAAAGGTCTGTCCCTGTTGGCGAGCTCTTGAGGACGTCGACAGAAGATTGACGCAGAGTTGATAGGGCCTTGGTGTCGTTACGAAGCTGTTATGATCTTGGAGACAGATACTTCGAATGCTATTCAACGGGTGGATGCACCGCATCCACTGAACTGTCAGAGAGGGCAAGAGCTTTCCGCTTCTTTGCCGCTATGATCGCCCACGCATCCATCGAAACCAAGACCGTCGCACCTGGCACTCACCTATGTCCGGCTCGTGGACATTGGCTACGCTGGATACTCATTTGCACACAGTACTTGGACAATGATCATCGTTTCTTCACTACCCAGCCATTGTATGTTTGTACCATCACCATTGTACGGCCTAGTGTACCATCAAAGAAGATGAGCCTTCCAACAAAAGCGCACCGTGGACGCCACTTGGCCTTGATACCATGTGCATATGCTGTGTCCCTCCGTGGACGTCTGTATCAACATTGTAAAAATGACTTGGATCCGAGAGCGACTCGGAGTTAGGAAGAGCTGCGGTCGACTCGTCGTTAATGTGCATTGTACGACGACTGACCATGTGCAACCGCATGACCCTAGCCCGGTTGTCGCGACAGTCGCAAAGCTATGGATACTAACCATGGTTCGTACTCATGATCTGCAAAGTCCTGTCCCATGGATTGTGTAGCATGCGAGCCTAAGTCTTGATGCGCTTGCTACCGTCCTGACACCGTCCGGATGTCACGGTCTCTCCGCCCCAATTACTGCCATAGCGATGACGACGCAGATGACCATGCGGATGCGATCATAGACTAGGATACTAGCGGGACGTAGGTGGCCGTGTATGATGATTATGGTATGCTCAGCACGCCACCCAGCTGGCCAGAGTCTTCGAGCTCGGGACTCGGGACTCGGATGATTAAATGCCGTTAGTCTCCGCTGCCAGATGAGAGACAGTTATAATAGCATCCAAAATAATGAGAATAGAACGAATGTAGTTCGTAGGCTACCAAACGGCGCATATAAAAATGAGTATTTGCGTAAGGAGTACTGTAAAGACCTAAATTGATTGGCCGCGGAGCCCTCTCAAAAGCCTCAGTTCCAGCGCTAGCCGGCTTCGAGGTTGTATGCGCGTCTCGATCTCCATTATAGCCTTCATGGCCACCTTGCGCCATTGCAAGGCTGTGGTCAATCCTTTCTCTCTGCTACCCTGACAGCTAATTGTCTGACCCGTATCTGTATGTCCAAACACTAGCACATCTTTGTCATTCGCTAAATGAGCCTGTCCAGCAATTTCAGGGCCTATAGAATCCTATCACATCGATATCTCTGTCAAACCTTAACACACAGCCCTCGGGACCATACAAATAGTAGCAGGTTGTACCTGCTCCAGCTCCGCACCATTCCAATGGCGGCCTCAAACATGTCTGCAAGCGAGCTCGAGGGGATCCTTCGTCGAGTACGATCCACGGGTGACCTCGTTGAACCCGCGAGATCCACGAGGCGTCAGGGCGGTGCAGGGAGACGGTCAGAAGCCGTGACACGCAACCGCAATGACTGGAACAGACGTGCCCTTGACGCTCGCCCGGCTGGTCTATCCATCCCAGACATACGAGCCCCGGAGCCTGCACACCGCCCTGCACGCCTTGCACGGCCGGGAGAGGCGTGGGACAACGAAGCTGATCATGCCGAGGAGCCTCCTCGTAACGATGCATCTCGACGAAACACGCGTCCGCCCCCAAGAGGATGGCTGGGCAAACTCATGGTGTTCTTGGGACAAGCTGGTCCCAACGCTCGTGCGAGGAGCCAGCTAATTTCGTTAGTGTGGACTTTGTCGTCCGGAACGGTGCAGGTATGTCGATTGCACTCAGTCAAGTACGCTCGGCTGATATTTATCACTTGGTAGTTTGTGGTCATCGTAGCACTGCTCGCCTATGCCACCCACCACAGGAGCCCAAGACACCCTAATCTCAGTGAGTGGGATGCGTGTCAAAGGCCGCTCGGGGCTTGGAATGCCATCTGGGTAGTTCGTGAAGGATTTACATGCATTCTCGCCTATTGGCAATGGTCCCGAGAACGCCAAGTTCGTTTGATGTGCGCGTGTTTCCCTGCTTTGACTTCACTGTTCTGATAAGCAATATAGTCAGGAGAGAAGGCGTACGGCTGATACTGAAGCTGTCGCGGGTAGTAATGAGCCTAGCCCCGCTGAACCTCTCGAACAGTTTGACTTCAACTTCGGAAACCCCACTCGCCCTACGTATCCTGCCCACCACCCGTCACATCCTTCAAATAGGAACAGACAGCAGCCCACTACTCAGCAGCTCTTGAGCCAGCTACCGAGCACGCCAATGTATAATCGGTTTGTCTCTCCGCTTGCCATATGACTGCATGTGCTAAAGTTTCTGGTTATACTCAAATATTCAGTTTGTCGATGATCACGTCTGCCATGACCTTGGTCTGGTTCTTGACTGCGCATATACTCGAGTATACCTCAGTGAACACGTGTCGGTTTGACGCGCCCCATCTGTGGTGGCTGACCTTCGGGATTCTGTGCATACTCTATCTGATGATACTAGAGATCTTCCTTCTTGGTCTGCTAGTCTTCATCCTAGGACCGGTTATCTTCGTGAGTGTTCTCAGCAATCCATATAAACTCTATGATACTATCGTTGTTTTCAGTTATTCTGGAATATCTTCCTCCTTTGTCTGGGTCGGCACCCGTTGCAGAATCCGCACCACATTCGACCTGATATCGGCAAACTCTCTAAGACTGTTGTCGATCAGATTCCACTCGTTTTGTACATTCCGCCGCCACCCGAAGAAAATGATGAGAAGGATAATTTGGATGCAAAATCACCGTCTTCACCTATAACTCTGCCCTCGCCGACTTATTCGTATCCTCCAAAGAAGGAAGGTCAGTCAGCGGTTCGAAAACGGCGCTTTGCGTTCCTCCGACGATTCAAGTCATCCAAGAAAGGCGACTCTGAGAAACAAGATGCTTCCGGCAAAGGCGAAAGCCGAAACGCTGCACTGGATGAAGAGCCGAAAACGTGGGAGGACCACTGGGTGCCTGGCGACTATCCTTTCGTCAGACTCGAGGACAACCGTGCTGCGTGCGCCATTTGTTTGATGGATTTCGAGGAGCCAGAAAAGAAGACTGCGAAGACTGCGATAGGCGCTACTGCTGCAACAACGGGTACCGGGCCAGAGGAGGGGTCGAGCGCGCCGCAAGAAGTGCAAGAAGTCCAGGTCGAGGAGATGACGCCAGAGGAGGCGGGGCGCCTGAACCTACAGGATGCCGGCGAGGGTGCCCAGCCGCTGCGCCTGCTGTCATGCGGACATGTCTTCCATGTGAGTATCCTCGGCCTTGAGGACTCCGCGCGTTGTGCTGACTTCTATCTCCGCGCAGAAAACTTGCCTCGATCCATGGCTGATGGACGTGTCCGGGCGCTGTCCTGTATGCCAGCGCGCGGTCGAAATCTCCGAAGCAGAGAAGAAATCGAAGAGGGAGCGACGGACTCGTAACGGCTCAAGGACTCCGTAATCTTTCAGGTGCCACGTGTCTTGGACATTCTATACTCCTTGATTGAAATGCCCACTGTGTTTGTCCCTCTGTTCCAGGCCATTAACCCTGTTTCTTGATTCTACTTTGCCGTTCATCCGCGTCCCCCCATACAGATACCAATTGTAATAACACCCCTTTTCTGTATCATTGCATGTGAACCTACTTCCCTGTCTGCTTCATACACTGGAAATACGTCATAACCTGGAAATACGTGTTGTCGTCTTAGTTGTGCTGAAATTTCTGTATCATCATATACTACATATTCTAACGTTGTACAAAGTAGTCATGATACAAAACATTATGGATCCAGCTTTTTCAGAGAATCGCAGCGAATGTGTACTGTAGGCGATCGCGTTGTTGCCCTCACCTTGGGCAGATATCGACCCTGAGAACATAACGATGTTGTTGAAATTCTTATAAAGTACGATACCATAGGCACTGAGTGCAAAATCTCTGTAGCGATGAGATCAGTGGAACACAGTAGAGTACCTTGGCTGGGAATCGAACCCACGGGTGCAAGCACTGTGGATGCTTTGACGCTTGACGCGTCGAGCGCCACATACGCTCCCGCGAGGGCCTAGACCCTGATCAGCGTATTTGCTACAGAGAGCGCCTGTGCGGTGACTTCGACTCTACTCGACTGCCATGATGCTACAAGTTGAACATTACCACTGCTTTCGTACGCCAAAACCGCGTAAGGCGCGATATTACCTGCCAAATGCATATCGCCTAGGTATAGTTGTCAGTAGGCTCTTTTCTGCTACGTTCTATCAATTCAGAAACGTTGAAGTTACAGTCGGTTGAGTTATTGCTCTGTGGTCGGATGTAAGGCTCAAATATCAGTAATTCGCATGCATCATAGGATCCGGTGACCGCCCAATCCAACAAAAAGAAGAAGAAAGAAAGAAAGGACGGTCGAGGAATTCAAGAGGTTCTTCATTCATATAAAGAATGACTGATCCGAGATGAACAGCCGTATCATTTGGCACGTTGTTTAGGCCTCTCCAACTCCTAGTCCCGTTAGCCGTCACGGTCATACCTTGGAATTCCGCGTTTTCAAGCTTGACGAGTCGAGGTTTATGCCAAGTTCAAAGAAACCATTGTGGACTTTGGTACGTACTGATCCGCCTAACTAAAGAGCTTAATTTAACTGTCCGTATTCCAGACCCGGGAATCGAAGCCAGCGCGTTCATGTGCAAGATAAATCTTCGCGGCGATGCATGGTCAGAATTCGACTACCCCAAGGATCGCCCCTCGGCAGCTTGAGCTCGATCGAAACCATAATGTTCTCTTATGACAGACACTCCAGTCCTGGGGATTTTGTTGTCCTCATCGTCGGCCCCAAGGATGACTTGGTTGCTCTGCTCACCGGAGGCACTGATCCTACCGGCGCTAACGCCATCACGTATGGCACGCACGTCGAATAGCTGTGAAACGACATCATCAAGCCTAAGTTCCCGGCGCCGCCCTCTCATTTTTGAACTTGTAGAGGACCAGGAGATTCGTTCTTTCCTTCTGCCTCATTCCATTTGGACGTATAATTGACAAGCGTTTCAATCTTCGTAAGCTGGTTTCGCATGACATTTTTGCTGACAGCTGCTCCCAGGCACTCTCCCATCTCCCACGCTCTTCGTGTTCTGTGACCTTTTTCGGGTTCCTTGGTTCTACGTTACGCCTCGATTGGGCTAATGGCGCAGAATGGTGCTTCGATTGTCGAGTGGCTACTTCCATCATCGCAAATGTGGTCACGGTGCTGCCGCTACTGCCTAGTCACTTCATTGCCACCAGCTCCTGGTGGGTCGACAAGACTCTTTTTTGGCCATTTCTTTGATGAAGAACGGGACGAAGGACGCAGTGCAAGCGCGAGAACCAGCACTGTATCTGTCAAACATCTGCGACGAGATCTTACGGTCTACTCGGCGGATGTTGCCACACGGTATCCAGCGTGTGGCTTGCAAATCGATAGATACTAAGGTGCGCCATGGGTCGTTTCTCGCCTGTTTCCTTTACTGATATCACTCAATTGCAGCTTTTCGGTGTATGGAATCCATGTCATATTGCTCTTGCAATCCGAAAGGCCGATGATGTGCTCTAGTAAGTTGTGTAAGCCATGCTCACCGCAGCCGGGATGCGTGTGTAAACCTTGGCCAGGGAGAGTCATGCCTTGTGCTCATCACTACATCACTTGGGAATGCTGATAGCAGTTATCATATGACATACAGTGTAGTAGCAACTGCAAGCTGACGCAGACGTATCGGCGTGCTGTGAGTTCAACTGACCTCGTGAATCCGTCCAGAGCTCACTTTCTCGTCGCCAGGATTGTGCCAAGGATTAGTGGGTTTCATGTCAATCCTGAAGGACGATGTTGACCCGAACCTTGAATACTACAGCAGTGAATGTTCCGATCAGTATCTTGTACGGCGACAATTGAAAGCATCCCGAAAATTCGCAGGCATCGAAACGTACTCAGCACCCGAAACGTATTCAGCACTTCCTATAACATGTGCTCACCATCTCTCACCCTTCGTCGCGCTGTGCTTCACCCTCTTTGACTGCGTCAGAGTGTTTGCTCCCCGCTCTCTTCTTTGCCGCCATTCGCTAAATACTTCAAGATGTCTGACGCTGAAGCCCTTACCCTTCTTCACTTCAACGGCCTGAAAGTGTTTTATAACATTCCCGCGGTGGTGTTGCAGAGTTTATTTTATGGTAAGCTCGATCAGGTTCTTGGCGCCGCTCATCATGTTTAAAGGAACACACCTCCTGCTCCTACCTTTCGGCGTACACACTTTGCTGTATGTTGCTGAGCGATCTTTTTGTTATCTAAAAATAATTTTCACAACAACCAGGAAACGTGATAGGGAAGCACGGCCGAACAAATACGTTGTATTTGCAATCATTGTACCATTCTTGCTATCCTCGACATACTGGGCGTTACAGCTGGCCGAGCTTCTTGTAGAAATTCAAGTATATTTCATCGAACCAGCCAGACAATTCGCGCCGAATTTCACTCACTATATCACACTATTCAATGCTGTCATTCTGCTCAATGTAAGCCTCCTGTTTTCAAAAATACCTCAGTGTTTATTTACAGCTATTGAATTTCAGTACCTCGTCTCTGACGCCGTTGTGGTGTGGAGAGCATGGGTTCTCTGCAAGGATGAGTTTGGAAGGCTACTACTCATTCCCGGATTTCTCTTCACGATGACTACTCGTAAGTCCTAGGCGGCTGCTTACTAACTGTGCTGTTTGATAAACTCCCTTCTAGTCTCTATAGTTTCCACTATAGGAGTGAGGGTCGCGAGTTATTTTACCACCTTTGGACCTGATGCCGCAGACTCTATACCCCTCATCAGGTCGATCGACTTCTTCCAGGTTTCCAACTTGATCTGGTCGTTCCTGACAAACTTCAGCGCTACATTCATTGTGGGTCTCAAAGCCTGGTAGGTCTTTGGTACCGCTGTATGCAAGCGCTCCGATTCAAGTAGCTATGTTACAGGCGGTACCGACAAGTGCTCAAGGCTGTTTTACGAGACGCACCGAACAGAACTTCGCAGGCAGAACAGGTCCTGAATCTTCTGATTGAATCCGGGCTGTTATACTGTATCTCTGGGGTGAGACTCAGCTGCATCACTGTTCTCGCATCATATAATTGTTGTCTTCGCACAAGGCTACAGTGTTGATATTCACTTTGGTCAAGCTTCCTTACGGAACTGTCGGTGACATTTACACCCCCTTAAATCTTCAATTTGCGGTGAGCATGTTTGCCAGGTCTATGCATACGAGCTATGCTTACGAACTATTTGATTCGGCCGTTCGAAACGGCGCATCACAGGGCATGTATCCAGCAGTTGTCATCGTACTGATCAATCTGCGGCGGTCAAATAACAATACAATTCAGTGGAAGATGACAGAAAAGCCTCCCGAGACTCTGGAGCGCACTCAAGCCGGTCCAACTGCCTCCGGAGATATTCAGTTTGCGAGGAGTACACGTCTGTATCTGGGGAGCGTGAGCGAAGAAGCTTTGGAGGTCGACGGTAGGATGACTGTGCGCTTAGCTCCGTCACCGTGAGGAGCAGACACAGGACATGAAGCCATTCTCATGTGTGCATTTGTCTATCTTACGCGACGAGATGTGCAGTATCCGGTACGAGACTCATCTTGACCTAGAAGCCTGCACGATCTGAGGGTACACCAATGGGCCACGGCGTGATTGCGCGGCAAGCCTTGGGGTTTGAGGACTTGGAACGGAGCGAGCACGACATGATCACGCTGGTGAAAGTCGCGCTCTACACTACGTCGCGGAAAGAAGCGTATATAAGCGTGATCCCAGCTACCCAGAGGCGGTACGCTACTTTAGCTGCGGCATGCGTAGCAACATTCTTCAGCGTCCATGATGCGGATTTGTTGCAACTTCGGCAGGAACTAGGTCTCTCTTTGACTCGGCGGGTATCTCTTCGACTCGACTGGTATCCAGCCTGAGAGGGTACGACGACGATTGACGAGGCGCACACGCCTTGCACTGTAGGAAAGCCGGCCCGCTACATCAGCAAAAAAATCGGGCTGGTGAAAGCGCTTGTAACCCCGCGTTTGGATTCCACGCGCGCCCCATTCTGCCACGTTCTGCCATGCGCTTGCAACCGTATTGCATGAGCGAGTCAGTCTTGCATGAAGGATGTGAGCCTGGTAAGTTCTGGGATGGTCTTGCATTGTGCTTGCAAGTTTCACCCATAACTACTGTAGCATTCCATTGGCATGAAATCCCCCTTGATCACCAAAACATCGTTTAGCTGGTGGTCGCTGCCTGCACGACTGTCTGACCATCGCGTTCAAAGAAGGCAGCTCATAATTGCCGCATCAAGGTATGTTCTTTGAAGTCTCCAGTTTAAAGTACGGAGACTAAGTCGAGTTTGTCGCCCAAACTAGCAGGCGTGCCGCCCCGGTCCATCTGTCAGCCTGTCTATACGATTCGGCCCACCCATACCGCTCACTAGGCCCAACCATGCAAATACTCTCGCCGTCAAGTTGTTCCAGGGCGCGCATCCGTTCCGCACAAATACGAGGCCTTCGGTGCATGTCATTCTCTACTTCGGTATGTTTCCCCTCTCGAGCCCCAGCTGTCTAGGGCCTTACAGTGCTGAACAGTGAGCCCCATTGGGCTGTATGTCTTAGATTACCCAAAACATACCTCGACCCATCCCGGTAGTTGAGCCAAACATGCATTCAGTGTATGTCATCACCTCTCATAATCTACAATAACTGACTTCACATTCGCAACATTCACGGCGACAACGTGCCATAAACGCTGCTAACATGGGTAAGTATGTCTTCGGCTGAACGATGCGACCGCAGCTGATGCAGCTTACAGGGTTCCGGAGCAAGTTTGGTCCAACTTTCGACAGCACGTCTCCCTAAGGTCTCCGGGGTCCGCGTTCAACGGCTACGCCTTTCGTACCCTGATCCCATTGCAAGTCGTTCAACGTTTCTATCCAGTAAGGCACACGCTTCGGGCTTCGGGTATTGTGAACTTATCTACTGACGACCTCCCTCGGATTCTAGTTTATCTTGTGGTCGCTATTTCTACATCATGAGAACCGGGTTCACGCTAATGTCTTTTACATGAAGTATGCATTGGTGAGTGGGTCTCTCCTCACGACTAGCTTTGTATATGCACATATTGCCACTGTATAAACTCAACGTGTTCGATTCAATGACATACACTGTTTGCCACTATCCATGATTGCTTGCGCGAATTGACCGATAATATCGACCGACCGCCGGTAAATAGGGCTGTCAGAGCACACGTCTTGTAATGTCTTGTATTCGAATGCCTGTCTGGGATTCTCCGCTGAAGCCTTGCCAGATCTCGCGCTAATAATGCAATATCCACTCATTCTGCCCGCGCCGGTAACGATCTGCTGGGATCTGGTAATGCAACCTAAACGCACTGCAAGCCTGAACCGGACTTTATCCGTGAATCTCACACTGATGTCTTATGGTATTACAGGTGTTACATTATAATGTTAACTCAGACGATGTTTTTTTTGCTGATGTAACGGCGGGCGGACACGCTGACGATAACTTGTTTGTTCTTGTTTCATCTGTTTTCCTCTATTTATTAGGTGTAAAAATGGGTCTCGGCGCCGCGCCCGACACGACTGCCGTCTGTTCACATCACTGCCACTACATAGCTTCTGGTATGGTAGGTCGACGGGATTCTTTTGGGTTATCACTATGATGAACAACCGGACGAAAGACGCAATGCGAATGCGAGACCCAGCGCTGTATCTGTCGATCATTGCAACGAGATTTCATGGGTTTCTCGGCGGACTTTGCCATACAGGATCCAGCCTGGCAATTAGATAGATATAAGGTGTGCCATTATGCATTTTCGAGCCTCTGCATTTACCTGATGTCGCGCACTTACAGTTTCTTGGTGTATCATCTCTGTACCATATTGTTCATGCGAACACGAAAGGCAGATACTTTGTTCTAAGAAGTCGTAGAGGCTATGTTCATCGCAGCCGAGGAACTGGATGCGTGAGCGGACCCAGGCCCGAGATGGGTATGCTTGTGTTCATCACTACGTTGCTTTGGATTGCTGATCTCGAACTTGAAGCTGCCATCATACGAAGCCGTCATTATACAGTTTGGGAGTAGCAGCGAGCTGCTGAAGCAGACATATCGGCGTGCTGTGAGTACAATCGACCTCGTCAACTCGTTCATAGCTTTTCCATGTTCGCTGAGTATTGTTTTGCGGAATTGAAGATTTCTCGCCCATTCCGACGGTCGACGTCGAACATCGACTTGATACTTGATTGGCATACTATAACAGTTGCTGTTCCGATCAGTATTTTGTGCGGCGACAATCAAGAGCGTTCCGAAGATTCGCAAGGCCCGAAACGGACTGAGCACTTCCTATAACACATGCTCACCAACCCTCAAGCCTTTCATCGCGCTGTGCTTGATCCCCCTTGACTGTGTCAGGGTGTCTGCCCCCCGTCTTCTTCCTTGCCCAAATTTTCTGAATATTTCAAGATGTCTGACGCTGCAACGCTTGCACTTCTTCACCTTGACGGTTTGAAAGTGTTCTATAACGTTATTGCGGTGGTGTTTCAGAGTATATTTTATGGTAAGCCCCACTGTATTCTGAGCCAGCACTCCGCTCATCATATTCAAAGGCACACACCTGTTACTTCTACCCTTCGGCGTGCACACCTTGCTGTATGCTGCAGTGCAATCTTTCCGTTATCTTAATTGACTTCTACCACTACCAGGAAACGTGATAAGGAAGCGCGACCGAATAAATACGTTATGTTTGCGATCATTGTGCCATTCTTGTTATCGTCCACATACTGGGCATTACAACTAGCCGAGCTCCTTGTACAAGTTCAAGTCTATTTCATCGAGCCTGCCAGACAATTCACGCCAAATTTTACCCACTATATCACACTGTTTAATGCGGTCATTCTGCTAAATGTGAGCTTCTTCCTTCTATAAATACCTCGATGCTCACTTACAATAAATAAACTTCAGTACCTCGTTTCGGACGTTGTCGTGGTATGGAGGGCGTGGGTTCTTTGCAGGGATGGGTTTAGCAGGCTACTGCTCATTCCTGGCTTCTTCCTTACGTTGACCACCCGTGAGTCTCGCCATGATCTGCTGTTCATTAAGCGTGTCGTTTAACAAGTGTCCTTATAGTCTCCATAGTTTCCACTATTGGAGTGAGGGTTGCAAGTTATTTTACTACCTTTGGGCCGGATGCTGCGGACTCTGTACCCCTCATCAGGGCGATCGACTTCTTCCAGGTTTCTAACCTGATTTGGTCTTTTCTGACGAACTTCACCGCTACATTTATCGTGAGTCTCAAAGCTTGGTCAGTTTAGGCATCACTATATGTCAGCGCTTTTGTTCAAATGGCTATGTTACAGGCGGTACCGACAGGTGCTCAAAGCCGGTTTCCGAGACGCACCGAACAGAACTTCGCAGGCAGAACAGGTCATGACACTTTTGATCGAGTCCGGTTTTTTGTACTGTATCTCTGGGGTGAGGCACCACTGTATCACCGTTTTCACATCGTCTAACTCTTGCCTTTGCATCAGGCTACAGTGTTAATATTCTCGATGGTCAAGCTTCCGTATGGGACTTTCGGCGATATCTACACCCCCATGAGCCTTCAATTCGCGGCAAGCATGTTCTCCAAGTTTATGCATGCGAACGATACTGACGAACAATTTGACTCGGCAGGGCATGTATCCAGCAGTTGTCATCGTGCTCACCAGTTTGCAACGGTCAAAGAACAACACGCTTGAGTTGCAAATGACAGACAGGCCTTCCAAGACTCTGGAAAGCATCAAATCCGATCCTACTGTGTCTGGACAAATCCAATTTGCGAGGAGTGCATCTCTGTATCTGGGGAGTGTGAGTGAGGAAGACTTAGAAGTCGACGGTAGGGTGACTGGATCTCTGTCTCTGTCGTCGTGAGGAACAGACAGAGGGCATGGAAATACTTTGAACATCACGATTGTACTTGTTCATCTTACACGACGAGATGTAATAGTATCCGGTACGAGATTTCTCTTAACGATACGACCAACACGATTTGAAGGTGCGCTATTTACCGGCTCTGGTATCTGCACCCGCCTGAAATCGTGCACGTTTAGGTGACCGATATACTACGTCTCAACGATGCTGTGCTGTTAGTCATCAAAGGATGATGCATTCGTTGTAGCATGTAGCAAAGGCGCTGCTCATCACCGCCGAAGAACCAGATGTGCGTGCAGATTCCTCAATCCGCTCGTCGTCCTCACTGCGCCGCTTTGTACATAGTGTCGGAAAGGCACCCGCGATTCTCTTGAATAAAGCAGAGAAGTGCTGCTGGATCTGTAGACATACGAATGGCCTATGAGATTAGTCGCAGTAGGGCCTATATTACCTCACTGGTACGTACAGTTAAGCAGGGCTCGAGCTCAACGTACCTGCGGTCCCGGCGGATCTGATACCTATCTAATAACTGACCGGACATGCTACGACAGTTGCGGTTTCGCCGCGGATATTTCATGATAGCGTCAATCAGTGGCCCGAGAACGTGCAAGCATTAAAGCACATTAAGCAGCTATAATACGAGCTCATTCACCCCCAGGTCTTTCATTGCGCTGTGCGTTGCAACCCTTGACAGTGTCAAGGTATCTTCACTCCTTTGTCTACGCTCTTTCTCCATTTTCCGTGGGTTTCGGTACTTCAGGATGTCTGACACTGTCACTCTCCCGCTTCACCTTGACGGTATGATAGTCTTCTACAACGCTATCACAGTAGTATTGCAGAGCATGTTTTATGGTGAGCCCAACGATCACCTCAGTCATTTCTTGGCTGATTCTCTTCTGGAGGGATACACCTTCTTCTCTTACCATTCGGTGTGCACGCTTTGAAGTATGCAACAGTCTACTCTTTCCATGACTTTTTATTGACCTTGTTGATGAGCAGGAAACGGGGTATCGGAGCACGTCTAAACATATATTTCGTGCTCGCGGTCTTTGTACCATTCTTATTGTCCTCGGCTTTCTGGGCGTTACAATTCGGCGAGCTTCTTGTGCAAATACAGGTTTATTTTCTCGAACCGGCCAAGCAGTTCACCCCAAACTTTACCTACTATATTCAGCTCTTCAACGCTATCGTCATCATAAACGTGAGTTCATATCCACCCCTTATAATACCCTGAAGCGTGTTGACGTGCCACTTATTCTCAGCTGCTCGTTTCAGATGCCGTCGTCGTATGGAGGGCCTGGGTGCTCTGCAAGGACGACTCTAGGGTGTTACTGCTGATGCCAACATTTTTTCTCATGTTAACCACTCGTAAGTATTAGTCGAGCCGATCATTCTCAGAATATACCGCTAATAAGTGTATTTATAGTCTCTATTACATCTACGATAGGGTTGAGATTTGCCAGCTACTTTACTGCTGCTGGACCAGTAGCCGATCATACAGTTCCCCTCATCAAAGCGATAGATTATTTCCAAGTTTCCAATCTTATTTGGTCGTTCCTAACCAACTTTACCGCTACATCCGTTGTCAGCTTCAAAGCCTGGTACGTGGCAACCATGTATGCTATGTGCGGCCCCTCTGTGAGACTTCGTTTCAACAGGCGATACCGACAGTTGTTTGAGGCGGGACTACGGGACGCACCAAACAGGAGTACGCAGGTAGAGCAAGTATTGACTCTCCTCGTTGAATCCGGCTTTCTCTACTGCATCTCTACGGTGAGATAGTACCATATTACCTTCTTCCAAGCAAGCCTGAGCATAAAATCAGGTCATTCACCTAATCTGCACCGTGACCAAGCTCCCCTACGGGACCGTTGGTGACATCTACATGCCGATAAGCACAGTTTTTGCGGTAAGCGTCCTTAATTTGATGCAGACATATTCCTGATGCGCACGCCGTAGGGTATCTACCCGACCATTGTCATCGTACTCGTCGGTCTTCAGCGGCCAATGAATAACACGTTGCAGCAAATGACGGCCAAATCTGGTCGGACGGGAACAGGCGCAGTTCGTCCAACTGTCTCTGGACACATACAATTTGCGAGAAGCGTACCTCTGTACCTGGGGAGCGTGAGCGAGGAAGACCTAGATATAAATCCGAAGAGGAGTGCTTCGTCACTACCATCGAAGTCAGACGTTGCGTAATTTTATATCATATCAATTTTGAGACCTGCTCAGGACCTCCTTGCTCCGGCTGACCTGTATGATCGTATAGCCACTCATATAGCGATGTATAGCCTCGGAGGTATTTATCTAGGTGATTTGCTGACGTCGTTTGTGAGTGCGTAACAATGTCATCGGTTGCTGGTTTGTGTACGTATCAGCTTGAAATCGTCCACCTCCATACAACTATGTTCGAGATAGTTGTTAAACCGCGCTGCTCATGATGGTCGGTGTTATCGAGCTCACTAGTCATGATTAGCGATAATATATTACGAATATATTCATTATGCACTAATACGATGAGATCCGGAAAAGCGAAGTTCATGAACCTGGTATCTTCATCTTGGTCATCACGCATTCCAGATGTCAGGCTGCTGCGGTATCCTTGTTAGCGATATCGTTCCGGCGCCCTTTCCAACATATACAAAATTGCTAGTCAGTGACTGAAGCAATCACACTTATATGAACGTAGTCGGAAGTCACATCATTAACCATGATTATTACTGATGCATGATGTTGCACTCCCGGAATCATGTGGTAGCCTCGAGCCAAAATGGACAGTTTCTGACGTCCCAACGTCGTCCATTCAAAACTGCGCAGAACTGAGGCTTGTTCAGCAACGGAATACTTTGATACATACGATGCCATCTCCCGGACCTCTTCTATCAGGTAGGGCCTACTACAGCCTAGAGGGCTCATACCAGTTCTATCAGAGTCTGTTGGACAACTTTATGAGGTCTCGTCGTAGTCTTACATTTGACCGAACTCGGACTCGCGGCATAGAGGGCCCGCCCGTTCCGCCGATCCGGAGAATAGCCGGCGTCTCCCGGCCATCTTTAAATTGCAACTCGAATGATAGTTCGCCATCCTGCCAATAGTCTTACCATCACCACCGTGCGCTGACAGGCAACACTGGCTTACCCCGCATTTACACGTTTCGTTATAGCTTATCCTCCGAGGACTACCGCATCTATGGTGACGACAGAACTTGGTAACGCCTCCAAACGTGATGTTTTTAATTTGCATCAGTCCACGTCTGTTATGCTGCTGTATCAAGTCCGCCGTTGTAGCTTCCGGATCCCTCTCATGGAATTCAGGAAATCCTGAGTAGGGCGTCCTACTACATGGGCTCGCTCTCATCGTACGTATATACTTATAGTACGCGCTGCAGAACGATATTGTTGAACTCGTTCTCCTCAGTTGAGTTATCGCGATGAATGGAGTGTTCTACCGGTGTTAAGAATTAACACATAGAGGCCAGCCTTCTTACTATATGTCGCCGTTGATGTGATATGGAGATCCACAAGCCATCACGCCACCTCCCTCATCTTGGAAGAGCTGACGTCTATGACAACAGCTACGGCGGCACCGGTTCAAGCCACCACCGTATGCGGCATATATAACCGTGCTAATGTTATGTTGTAATGCGCCCCCATTTCTAGGAAGAGTGCTTCATGCAAACCTTGCCATACCAACGTGCCTAACCCACGACTGGATATACATCTTTTCTCCTTCTTGGGAATGTCGTCTTCTGCGTCATCGGCAGAACTCCATCAAGCGGGCCTGGTAGCTGAAGGCGAGGTTGTCGCCTTGGTGTTGCAAAGCTTGGTATTCGGTACGTCCGCGCGAGCAAAACATCACTTTTCATTGAACCGCAGCATCTCAAGGTGTACATTTCTTGCTCTTACCGTTTGGCGTATATATGCTACTGTATGCTCTGCCTTTGTCCTATTGCATACATTGATCAGTGCTAATGACCCCACCTGTAGAAAAAATGGGCGTAAAACTAGATCAAACCTATACATCTTGTTCATCGCTGTGTTCATGCCCTTCCTTCTGTCGTCGACATACTGGGCATTAAGGTTCAACAATATTCTGCGACGAATAACGCTTCTAAGCTCAGCCAGTAAAAACGCGCCAAGATCTGAAAGATATGTCGTCCTGTTCAATGCCATCATATTCCTCAATGTAAGTCTCCTGCGCCATATGCTGTACGAGAGCCCAAACGTTCAACATGTATTGCCAGTCGCTCCTTTCAGACGCTATTGTCGTGTGGAGGGCATGGATACTCTGCAGAGAAGACTTCAAGAGACTGTTGCTTATACCGCTTATAAGTCTTGTGTTGACCATGCGTAAGCTGTACCTCTCGAGAGCTCCCGAACGAGGCTCATTAAATACCTGCAGTCTCTATAATGTCAATTATAGCGTTGAGAATCACTATTGACTTAACTACCAGCGGAACCGAACCCCTCTTGGGCAGCCTCCTTAGCCTTTTCCAGCTCGTTAGCGCTATTGTCTCGTTCATCACGAATTTTACCGCGACATTTATCATCGGTTTGAAAGCATGGTATGTAGCACGTCCTAACGACCCTGTTTTCGTTTTGATTGAAATCGTCGCGTTGTACTTGAAGGCGGTTCCGAAACACGATCAAGGACAGCTTACATCGCGCTCCAAACCGCAGTACGAAGGTCGCACAGATCCTGGTCCTCCTCATAGAATCAGGATTTGGGTACTGCGTTGGTACGGTGAGAAACCATTCAATCGTGCACTATTCTTTTGATCTAAACCGTGCTGCCTAAGCTCATACTCTTGGCGGCGACAAGAATCAGATTGGGTACATTCGCAACCCTGGGGGATATTGTAACGCCCATGTTTATCGAGTTTTCGGTATGTATTACGCTGTGAAGTCGATTGGTTTCACTGACTATATATGCGCTGTGCACTCACGTAGGCCATATACCCAGCGGTTATTATCCTGCTCGTTAGTATGCAGCGATCAATGAACAACTCTTTCCAGAAACATACAGTACTAGAAACATCAGAAGCGGGGCCATCAGAAATGGTTCTTACCACCCAAATCATGTCCTCGCGGCTGGATGCTACCTCTGCGAATCGGAACTCTAGATATGCGGACTAACTAGTTCCCCAGTTCGAGACTTGTACGATGGATAAAAGTTTGACGTAGTGTAGCTATTCGGATACAAGATACCTTTATTAATGTAGATGTCACCTTAGACATAGTCATATAGTAACTGGTTGTTAGCCCATGCCTACGGCACGAAGCTCAAGTCATGATCATATTCCTCACCGCTGCCAATGGCCAGTGTCATATTGCTGTACTCGTTAACTGCTGTGCTCCGACCTGCGAGCGACGGCGGCGCCCACGCCCCCCGCCTCCATGTGAGCTCCTACCCATGGGAAAGCTTTTGAAAGTCAGCGTTGTTCACCTCCTACCTAACATGGCGCACGCCAGAGACTTTCTGGGGTGCTGCGCACCTTAGGCTGCTTGTATTGTAGATACAGTAGCGTCGTACCATCTGCTCGCTTTGTGATAGAAGGCGAACGTGAATTACCCGGAGTATCGAACGCGAACGCGGTCTACGACTGAACGGATCACGCCTTGGTCATTGATGTAATGATGTTACATCACGTGGAGTACTACTAGAAATACTGTCAATTGCTGAGGGATGTACGTTGGTAGATCGAGAGAACGACTCACCAGTTCGCTACGAGACCTTTCAATCCGCCGTCGGTCGTCGTCCAAATCTGGTCGCAGACCAAGATATTCGCAGACAAACACTCGTAAAATGAGGTTCCATCTCCGCATGGTGGGTATATCTAGTGCAGACGCATCGTCCTACGATACAGCTTTGTCAATAGCCGTATCAATCGAGCTAATAGGGAACCTGACCTTGAGAGTATGCCAAACCTTGGGGAAAGGATTCGCAATAACGTGCAGGATGTCTACACCCAGTTTCATGAAAGGTATATGGTCATCTTCCACATATCCAAAGGACGAGGCGCTGGTTCTCGGGGTGAAGAACGATGTCCACTTATCCTGCGTCGTAGCACTGTCGCCCTTGTATACGAATGCGCCGCTTTCGCCCAGCTTCTGTTCTACAGATACCATGCGATCAAAAAGCCATCCGGTAGACTGGAAGGAGGATCGAATCGTGGGACGAGAGGCGCCGAGAAGATCAAGCAGGATGAGGTGTTCGATACCCGCTATTTCGTTTGAGTGCGTATATGGAACCAACCTTCGTTTGACGTTTGGTGGAATATACGACGTTGCCCATTTATGTGCTAAATGTCTGTTGTCGTGAATATCATTATTCATGAAGGCAGTGAATATACGCATACCTTGCACCGTATATGGAGTCCGTAGCAGTCCAGTCTTTGAAGGCTTCCTCTCCGTCGAAGAAGACGAGCTGCAGTGTAGTGTCCAGTAAGTCTTCGTCCTCCTCCTCATCCTCGTCTTCGTCTTCTCCGCTGTCGCGCTTCGTGAGTCGGTCAAGTCGGTCATTGAGCATAGGGTTCAAAGCTTCCGCCAAGTCTAACATGAAGGCACATGGTGCCGCCGAGTCTGTCGCGCCTAAGAACTACGTATCGTCAACTCACATGGGAAACGATGAATTCAGCCATTGCGCTTACTTGGTTTTGGGGATACGTAGGGAAGTATTTACTGTCAAAATGCGCCGCCAGAATGACGCGTCTAGAAGCCTTGGGATCCTTCGTCGCAATGACATTTGTGAAGCGCTTCACACCGTACGGCGTGTTGTCCTCAAATGTGTCTTCTTCTACGTCCCAATTTAGTTTGCGCAGGGTCTCGGCAATGTAGCTGCGGACGAAAGTATTGTTCTCAGTATCCGGCGCTCTCGGAATGAGAATCTTGGAAAGATGTGAAGACGGGTTGGAGGGGTCGATGTTTCGCACAGGGTCGGGCTGAGAAACAAGTGAGGCGATCGCTTCAGAAGACAAGGGAGTAAAGTCGCGTTCGCCCAGCGTCGAGGCCTGCTCCGTTGGCAATGAAAGCGAAAGAAGAAAGCATGTTAGTATACCGAGCGTGCATAGACTACATAACCTGAGTGGTGTCCGACGTGATGGACGATGAGCAGGCCGGGCGGTCGTCGAGCTCATCGTCGTGGCTGGGAGAGACCTAAGCTACCACGTGGGAATTCCTTTTCTGATCGGTCCGCTTTTGGGCGTCTGTGTTTGTCAGAGACGCTCCCATGTTCGAGGCCGCAATGGGCGGGGGAGACTCTCAAGAACACTGCCCCGTAGCTTTCCGTTTATCTTCTCACCGTCCACCATGGCGTTCTCTGGTGCTTTGGTACGTCTCTGTGTCCGTCAGGAGAGGGGGAGAACGTCGCTGAGAACACTTCTTAGACATTAACCGACCTTAATGACTTCATCACTCCCTCACAAGCTTGTATCAAACCTGTCGAGCAAACCAACGGTGTAGTTCATAAAAGCGAAGGCGCAGCATCCGTGAGTATCCTTATTTGAACTACCTACTTACATATCTAAATCGGGATTCATTGTAGACTGAAATTCGAGTAGATTCCTCGGGCTCGTACTACGAAGTAGCTGCGAATGAGCTGAAACCAACTCAGACAAAGCTAGAGACTGCTCAGATCAGTCTGAACGACTGTTTGGCTTGCAGGTGAGTCTGAGTTTAATTAACATTAACCTCCTCTCAACGTTTGCTTCAAGCGGCTGCATAACTTCCGCCGAGTCTGTATTAATCAGCATGCAGTCACATACGGAAGTTCTGAACTTTTTGGCCAACAACCCGGAGGACATCTGCCTATCACACAAGGTCCCAGTGCTGTCCATAGCACCTCAAAGTCTAGCGTCACTGGCCGCATCTATCTCCTCGTCGAGCACCTCTACACCTGTTACACTTCGTCAAGTCCTCCGACGGGTCGAGGCATTCTGCAAGACCACACTAGGCTTTGCGCACGTCTTCGACACCACATTTGCCCGACACATCTCTCTGCTGGAGCACACTCGTGAATTTACGGAGCGCAAGAACGGTCAAGGTCCGCTACCCATGTTGGCGAGTGCGTGTCCTGGATGGGTGTGCTATGTCGAGAAAACACATGCGGAAATGCTCCCATTCATCAGTCGAACGAAGAGCCCACAGCAGGTAATGGGTTCGCTCGTGAAGGAGTGGATGGCGACAAAGTGGGGCAAAAGGTACGTTCATACCGCTATATCCGCGACTGTCCTCACACCTTTAGAAAGCCCCAGTCAGGTCTACCATGTCACCGTAATGCCGTGCTACGACAAGAAACTCGAAGCCTCCCGCCAGGACTTCTTCAACGACGTCTATTCCACCCGGGATGTCGATTGCGTTATTACTACAGGCGAGTTGGAGCTCATGATGAGGGAGAAGAACTGGGACATCTCGCTACCGGTTGTCGGCGAGGATGAAGAACACGCACCTACCATTCCGCTTCCACAGAAAGACTACGGCCCCACGGCGGATGTCCATCTTCCGGAGCTTGTGAATCACCCTGGTACCAGTTCAGGATCGTACCTGCAAACTCTCCTCACGTCAATAATCGAACATTCACCACAGCCTCTCGAACTGGACGTCCGGAGCATGCGATCATCGGATCACGAAGAGTACACGCTCACTGAACGGGACGGCGGCAAGGTGGTCTTCCGAGGTGCTAAATGCTACGGCTTCCGTAACTTGCAAAACCTGGTCAGGAAGGTCGGGCGTGATGCGGGTGTACAGGTTGGTCGCGGTGCCGCAGGACGCATTGCCGGTGTGCGTGGCAGAGGGCTTAAAGCGCGCAAAGGCGACGCTACTGGAGGTGCTGCCGACAAGGGCTACGATTACGTCGAAGTCATGGCGTGTCCAGGCGGCTGTGTCAACGGCGGAGGACAGCTTCGGCCGCCCACAGCGGCTCCAGGTAAGGATGTCGAGGGATTTGAGCGGGACTGGGAGGCGAACGGCGTGAAACTTGATGGAGAGGACGTCGGGCGGATCCAGGGGCAAGGTGCAAAGTGGGGAGACAAGGAATGGACGAAGAAGGTTGAGATGGCATACTGGCACGGTATCCCAACTCCCCCTGCGTCGCCGTTGCCGGAACGCAACGCGACTTTGCCAAATAACGCGGCTAACGGAATTGATAACGCCGACTCGTTCGCGGTCCGTATCCTACGGGAAATGTGTGGTGTCGAGAGCGAAGACGACCGAGGTTGGCTGAACGACTTGGATGAAGCGGCAGAAAAGAAGCGTCGAAGACATTTCAGGACTCAATACCGTGCTGTGGAGAACGAAGTCGTTGGGTTAGCCGTCAAATGGTAGATCTAGAGCGGATTGTTTTAAAGGTTACTTGTCATGTGTGGCAATGCTACAATGTTACATAGCAAAACGCCGCGGGTTACAGCGAACATTTCGAAACGAAGCTATGATAGCGATTATGATCGTGGTGTTCTACTGTTGTGCTACAATGCGGAAGTTGGAATAAATAGGTGTGTGGTGTCGAAAACAGAGGTGACTGCGATGATACAGCAGAGCGAGCGTGGGAAAAGCAAAAAGGAAGCCATAAATATATCGTCGCAGACGACTAGGGTGGAAATACGATCTGTGGAGGCTATAGGCCCGCATCACTGCGGTCCGTAGAACCCTGAACAGGTGGGACAAAACCCGGGGTCGCGTTTCGTGACTGTCTCCTTGGAATCGGGACCCAGGAACTGCGACGTGCCGTCAGCATGTTATAGTTCTACGGTGATAATCAGCACTCACTTTTTCATGATGATCACAGTCAAAACACGGTTTTCTGTGTCTGCCTGAAAAGACGCAAAACGGACTCCCACAGTCTATTCTGCGAACCTTCTTTGTCTACGAGCAAGAGGGGCTTAGCCAAACTTTAGTTTGAATAGAAAACGAATTAGAAACTCACGATAACGTAGTGCTATGTGGGTGATGACGTCAGGATCAGCTCAGAAAATGTGGGTGGGGACAAGAGGCATACCCCGCATGCATATTGTGTGCCTTCGCTGTGTGACTGTTATCAGACCGGAGAACTTTCTCGGACGATGCAAGATAGACTTACGTTTCGAGATTACACATGTCGGGACGATGCAAAAGCTTAAAAGGTAGACGGCGATCAGTCTTCTTAAGTCCAATAGCAACGAAGAGGAATGCTCACCAAACGGGAAGGACGCTTAACCAAGAGGCAGTGAACGGTAAGATACGATTTGTGGGGCGTATTAGAGGTAAGGTAAGAGAAGGTGCCGTAAGACAGGGGTCCGGGGGTGGGGAGGATCGTCAGGAAGGAATGGTCGGCTTTATAGTAGAATCGGAGCAGAAAGGAAAGCAGTGTGAAAGCAGATGACGATTGAATGCAGTGGTCAAAGACGAGTGAGACGGTGGCCTTTGTGTCACAAGACGGTCAACAATGGGCCGATCCGAGCTGGAAAAGGGTTGATAAGAATCAGTCGAAGTAAGATGCAGAGATGGCAACTGTGGCCAGCATGAAGGAAACGGATCCGCGAAGGGTGATTGAGAGCGATAGCAAAGGCAGGACTGAAAGATTGGGCACGATTAGCAGCCTGCAGGCAGGAGATAGAGTATGCGGGCGATGGTTGTAGTGTTTCGGCAAAAGGGGACAAATTCGAGAATATATTCCGCAGCGCAGTCAAAGGCAGCCTCGGACAGAAACGTGCGGATCTCCGATCGGCTTCAGCCTACAGCGGCGGGTGGAAAACGAAATGGAGGAGCCAAGAGGACATGTGTTACACCCAACGTAATAGCCGTGAACACGAGTTCAGGTGTATTTCGGCCTCCCATGAGCACGACGTCGTTCAATTTTCTCGGAGATGATGAGGATGGAACGGAACATATCCTACGCAACGTCAGAGCTCGCTACGAGGCTCGAGAAAACACTGAGCTCAGATCTTTTTTGTTTTCTGGACCACTGACGTCGCCGCTTCAGCAAACGCCTCGGAGATTGGGAACGCGTCTATCACTGCGGGCGGGGGCAGATTCCGACTCCGATGATGAGTCAGCAGGCCATCTCCGGCCCGAACCAAGAGCTGGGCTACGCGCCTGGGCAGCAAGCGCATGCGGGCGCACGTCAGTGAGCGCGACGACCGCGATGGCCTCCTCATCGACCTCCTCGACGACCGCGACACCGACCACACGCTCGAGGACGCTCCTTTTCCTCTCCTTCCGAGATTCCCGCGCAAGCTCCTCCCGTTTCAGGCGGCCACGTACCCCAGTCCATTTCGAAGATACCGCCGGTGAAGACGAGCAGGACCGTCTCATAGATCCGAGTGTTGCACACGTCGCAATAGATGCAGACTTCCCACCGCGATGGTTCGGTTTCTCTATAGTTCCTCCTGTCACCGTCTGTACAATTCATCCTTGACAGGGCGGATGTCGCAAGCCAGGTAGAGGACATCCTCGCCGGTGCCCAAGCTAAAAGTACGTCCCAGTACGCCCTTTGACCATCTGTCTTGTCGTCCGAATTGTTTGGACTCAACTCATTCAAGTGCGATTTGCTAGTCTCTGCGCTCGATAAACTGCATGCAAAACATGCATTACCCGGTTTCGCGGACCGGTCAGCGGAGGAAAGGGAGATTGAGGCTGCGACCACAGAGGTCACGAAGGTGAGTTATCATGCCGTTTCTATACGAAGTCATGCTATGTCTGAACACCTTTCCTTGTTCGTAGGACTTCCGTCGATGTCATGCGCTGATTCAACAAATTGGTGCGGTCCCGGATCACGCTTTCCCGCCTTCAAACACACACCAGCAAGCATCGGCTGCAAAGAACGTCCAACGGGGGCTGGCTGCAAAGGTGCAAGAGCTTAGTGCCACCTTCAGGAAGAAGCAACGCGTCTACTTGGAAAGTCAGTATGTTCTGTTCAGGCCCACGTTTCTAAACATTCGCATGGATCAATCGATTAGACCCAATTAGCGACCCATTGCTGACATTGCTTGCCTCATGTCTTATAGAACTCCAGGGTCATGCGATCAAGAATCAAGACCTCCTTGTCGCTTCCGGCGCAATTTCCCTCAAAGGGTCCGAAGGTCTGACGGCCGTCGATGAAGATGTTGCCGCCGCGACTGCGGTACGTGCTTGAGCCATCATTCAGCGGTGACTATTCGGAATACGCCTCTAACTTCTGACTGCTGCTAGTCTCGAGGTGGTGCTCTAGCGCAAGACCTGCTCACAGCTGACATGGATCTTCGAGCTCGAGATAGGGAGCTGAGCGAAATCGCGAAATCTATCGCGTCGTTGGCCGAGCTATTCAAGGACCTCTCCGCCTTGGTCATTGATCAGGGCACGTTGCTAGACAGTGTCGAATACAACATCGAGCAGACGGCGGTGCAGATGTCGGAAGCAGTGAAAGAGTTGAACGTGGCTACACGGTATGTTTCCGTCTTGTGCGGTCTCGCCGCTGACCACATGAACACCGACCTCTCGTATCATGATTGTATACAGATATCAGAAGAACACGGGACGACGGAAATGCATTTTTCTCCTGCTCCTCATCATATTCGGTCTTATTCTCGTGCTCGTATTCAAGCCTCGACGACATTCCTCACCACCACCAATATCGGGTTCGTCTCCTGTATCACCAACACCATCTGCCTTGCCAGAAATGGATTCTGTTACTACGACACTGGCGAAGCGGATATTTCAACGAAGACGACCTCTCACATGATCGTTGACCCTAGCTTTGGTTATTTATTGTTATATCCCTGGATTATACACATTTGTACAGCTCGTAATCTCGGTCCGCATTGCTATTGTTTTTTCTTTGTCTCGAACAGCAAATCCCTCTCGGTTAACCCGACTTTGACTTTGCAAGGTCCCGGTCGTGAAGCAACGACGGCGGACGATATTTCCTCCGCTTGTCTGAACCCGGTGTTTGATCGCGAGCGGCCGTCGCGTTGTGTGAACTCTGTCTGATTCGATAACGTTTTCGGATGCAGTACTATATGCTTGGTTTATCGACCTCTGCGCTGTGAGCAGCACAGCTCAACTCTATACCGAATACCCTTTCGGCTGCACTGAAGCCTGGTTGCTTCGGACTGCCAGTGCAGACACCTCCGCTGTACGTTAGTCACACGCCTATACCAAACGCAAGAGCGCAGCCACCGACTCGCCTATCAAGCTACTGGCACTTCCATTCGGCTCGTTAATCGCACAGCACTCCTATTGATGTGGCGATGACTACATTCTACCCAGAAGGAGCTCCTTCAAAGCCCCCAGGGCACCCGCGATCGTCAGACTCCATGTCTATACGCTCAGACTCGCCACTCAGGTCGTCGCCCTACACGACCTACCCGCCACTACCATCGCAGCAAGCATCGTCTTCAAGAGAAGAGCTTCGCAACAGCAGACATGTGCGACTGGTCGACTCTCCTAGTCGAATGTCGCGTTCGTTGCGAAACTACGATACGAACTCGTCTGCGACGACGCCTATGATGCCGCAACCAGGGCAGAGCTCCGGGCTGCGTCCTGAGAGCAGGAGCAACAGCTGGGATGTTATGGCCGGCATCCGGAAAATCGAGCACTCGTACGAGGAGTTTGATTCGAGGAACGCGAGCAAGGCGCATTTGGCTTTTGCAGAGGGGGATATACCGAACAATCGAGTGAGTATCCTTTTTGGAGACAGGATGTGCAATCATATCATTGGTCGATGGGCGATCAGTGGATGACGTTCTGCGGTCATTGTTTACTGATGTTTCGCTTTTTGCTAGTTCGCCAAGTTTTACAACTATCTCTTGAACGTTTCGATTGTAACGCGATGGTTCTTGTTCATCGTGCCTGTGATGGGTATACTTTGGATACCAGGTATTCTTGGGCTCACCAATTTTCCGGACGCGAGGGTGCGTTCTATTCATTCTTACCTTCGGCTTGAAGTACTCACCGAGGAGCTAGGTATGGGGCGTGCAACTCCTTTGGTGGAGTGTATGGTTAAGCGTTGTGTGGGGAGGTAAGTAACGAGCATTTATCGAACGCGTGAAATGTCAACTCAAGAATCTATTTCAAGGATGGTGGACCGCTTTGGCTGTAGCGTGAGTTTCAGGCTTAGGACCGTTTGATGGCTATCTTGACTGTTCATATCATTCAGTATGATAATGCCGCGAGTTGCCCGCAATAGTATTGGGGTAGTCGCTGTTGCGGCGCGGCGTTACATCGATTGGCTGGAAGCGTTGCATCGGTGAGTGTGAATAGTGAAAACATTACTGGCTTCAGGTTCACCACATGCATATGTTTGTAGATATGTCGCCCTTTTTGGGTGGACCTTGGCCTGTTGGGTTGCGTACCAACCCCTCATCCTCACGCGACAAGCCTCAAATACGAGCAGTGGTTCCGTCAGCGTCATCCAGTTGATCGCAAAACTGCTGTTCGCCATGTTCCTCTGTGCAGCTGTACTGCTAGGCGAGAAGTTTGCTATCCAGTTCATAGCTAGCAAATTCCACGAACGTTCCTACGCCGGTACGTTTACGAGTGAGAAATCTCCTGTCGCACGAAGCTTACGATCTTCTACAGAGCGGATTGCGGACCAAAAGTTTGCTGTGGGAGTCTTGACGACTCTGTACAGGCATTCACATGATATCCCAGGCCGTACTGATACCCTGAAGGACGGCACCGCTGACAAGCGGGCGTCCATGGATCCCAAGCGCTTCTTGAAGAAAGCATTCAAGGGGGTCAAATCTGCCGCTACAACTACAACTACTGTTCTCGGGACTGTGGCATCTGAGATAGCCGGTACCTCGGTCCTGCAGCCTAACTCGCCACAGGCCAAGGTCCAGACGGCCTTGCAGTCGGCAAATAAGTCTCGATTGGTATGTAGCTGATCAGACCTAGTGCCATCGATGACACTAACCCTCCCGTGAAGCTAGCTAGACGTTTATTTTACTCCTTCGTGAGACCTAACGCAGAGTATTTGGTGATTGGGGATATTGCTCGCTACTTCCCCACGATGGAAGACGCAGATGCTGCCTTTGCCATCTTTGACCAAGACTCGAACGGC
The DNA here is from genome assembly GCA_005298045.1 of Pleurotus ostreatoroseus. Taxonomy (NCBI): domain Eukaryota; kingdom Fungi; phylum Basidiomycota; class Agaricomycetes; order Agaricales; family Pleurotaceae; genus Pleurotus; species Pleurotus ostreatoroseus. The sequence continues at coordinate 351,866 of SWBT01000148.1, read as the reverse complement.
GATGCGACTAGGGATGAGATCGAGATGGCCTGCCTGTAAGTTCGAATGAAACTTGCGTTTCAACCACGGCTGACGTCCCCCAGCGAGTTTCACCGTGAGCAGCTTTCAATCGAGCATTCCATGCAGGACTTGGATAGCGCCGTCGGAAGATTGGACAACATTCTCATGAGTGTTTACTTCGTCGTTGCCATCCTAATCATTGCGGTAGCCCTGGTAAGAACCCCTGTTTATATCTAAATTTCTCAGCTGACGGTTGATACAGGAGGCCCAACTTGCGACGCTCATTACCAGTGCTGGCACTCTAGTTCTCGGTAGGTTCATTGATGGCGACAGCTAAGACACTCTGAACGACTAATGTTTTCCAGGTTTAAGTTGGCTTATCGGCTCGTCGCTATCAAACGTCCTCACATCCATCATATTCTTATTCGTCAAGCACCCCTACGACGTCGGTGACCGCGTGCAGATCGAGACAGACGAATACGTGGTCAAGGAGATCAGACTTTTGAGCACAATATTCCTCGACTCGCGCTCGTGTTATGTACAAGCACCGAATACGGAGCTGGATGAGAAGGTGAGTATCTGCTTCCAGAACGTTTCTGCTACAATGTTCACGTTTGGTCCAGTTCATCATGAACATCAGGCGCAGTCCTCAGGTATGTAAAGTCCCGTCGTCGTGGGCATATCATTGACAGGAACCACAAGATGTCTGAATCATTCACATGGGACGTCGTAAGTGCGATCCTGACGGTTTGAGCGTAGCCGTTCTGACATTTATGCTAAGGCCTACTCAACGACATTCGACCAAATCTCGCGCTTGCGTGGGCTCATGCTCGCCTACCTCGATTCTGAGCGGAGAGATTATCAGCCCGCGTTCGATGTCGTCGTAGTCGGTGAGTTGATCATCTGTATAACTCAAACATGGCTTCATATCCGCCTAGATATTCCCGACCAGACCAAGATGACCTTGAAGGTGGATATCAAGTACAAGAGCAACTGGCAACAAGGCGCACTGAAATGTATGCTTACTATTTTATCGTCTGGTCGTTCTCTAACGTTGTTGTCGTAGCTCGAAGAAGGAACAAATGGATCTGTGCCCTCAAATCGGCCATGGTCCAAGTGCGGATGTTTGGTCCCGATGGTGACCCTGGTGCTAGAGGCGCACCGACACCATACACCTTGGTCCCCTGGGAGGAAGCAAAAGAAACGTTCCACCCTCCGCGTGCACCATCTCCAAGCCCTGGTGGCCTGCGGGAAACAAAATTACCGGAGACATGGTCTTTCTCAGATCATAATGCGATGATAGGTAAGCAATGCAAGCGAAGGCTGTAGCTAAGTTATTGACGGCTCTGACTAGTGGATGACTCGCAAGACGTATTCGGGGAAAAGGACGAGGTATGTCCTTCCTGGGTCTATTCCGATCTTGAGCTGACCTGAATGCGTTAGTTATACATGAAGCAGCCTGTCAGACTCCCATCAGGGCCTGACCCAAGACAGCGACCTGTGCCGGTGTCAACGCCCTCCATGGATTCTATGCTCATGGACCCTCTCGAAGAGGTCGAACTGAAGACCCCTCGTGCTCCATATACCTTCACTGACCAACAAGTATAAGTCATGCCCACATTCGTTCATAGACTTGGATTTATCTCTTCATATCTCTTCATATATTTACGAACCTTCATGATGTAGCCTGGATATTATATCGACGTTATAGTACTGTGCAAATACAATTCCTGGAAGCATATAATACATGCAGAGTAAGGAAGCAACTCTAACGAAGTAAGCGTCGCTATACGTTCCAGCCGTTCGCCTGAGGATTAGGGCTTCCCCATCCAGCGTTTAGTCCCGCGGTTGGACTGCCCCATCCCGCGGCCGAGGGACTGACTCCCCAAGAGCCTGCCGCGGAGCCGGACGACGCAGGGTTCGGCGATGTGCTCCAGCTGTTCGAGCCTGCGTTGGGCGAGTTGCTCCATCTTGCACTGGCGTTTGGGCTTGAGCTACCCCACCCGCTTGCAGCTGGGCGAGGACTAGAACTGCCAGCACCGCCGCCGCCTCCTCCCCATCCCGCTTCAGGTCGTGGACTACCGCCGACATTCCAGGCTCCAGCCGCGGCTGGGGGCACCTCTGCTTCTGGCTCTTGCTTCAGTCCCAGGATCAGACCAGCCAACTTCCCTTGGAGTGATTGCAGGCCCTACCAATCCATTATGTAAGAAACGAACTTGGCGAGAGCCCGCGGGGCGCACGTACCCTCATGACGACTTCTTGAGGACTGAGATTGCCGACTGTCTCTACCTCCATGTAGAACTTGTTTGCTTTCGCGTTGAAGTCGAACGGTTCGTCGTCTCGTGGGGGCTCCTCCTCCTTCGCGTTTTCGCTGAGGGGCCATTCGGCCTTAGGGTCGGATTCGTACCAGTAGGATGTATGGCGGAGCTTATTGTGAGGATCGTATTCGTATGAGACGGCGGCACATGGCGACCACTTGGCGTGCTCTTTTGCAACGCCCTGAAACAATATTATGTGTGAGCATGGGTACATACAGTCTCCAGGTTCCGTAGCGTACCTTCTTGGCAAAACATTTCAACTTCAACTCTTGACCTATACGGATCTTTCCAATTAACACGGGAGGTACATCAGGGTTGTCTGCGAGACGTTAATAACAAGTCTATCAAAGATAGTCATAATCACATACTTTTCCCCACAGGCCATCCGAAGAATTCTACCCGTTTCGCAAGCTCGTCGCCGTCACTTTCCGGCTCAGCGTAATCCAATCCTGACGTTAGGATTTCAAGATGATTGCTGGTAATGTTCACTGTCGTGTCCGCCTCCGTACACGAGATGTTCAAGGTCAAGATAACGGAACAGTATTTGCAGAAAGATGTACATGTGCAGTCCTGTGAACAGGTTAGCAGCAGCGCGTAGTCGAAGAAACTCAACGACTTACTCTTGAGTATCGCATACTCTCTTCACACCCCGTAGAGACTAATGGTATCATACCCAGTCGATGCGCAATGTACTCGTCGGGCAAGACCGTCGTGTTTGTCTCGATTTCCACCAGGTCAATGGCTAGTATTAACATTAGACAAACGCATTGAATGTTCATAGTAGATACGCACCGACTGTTGACACATCCGCCATCATCACACGGCGAAAGGAGTTGGCGACACTAATTGCTTATGAGTGCAATGACCGTATGAAGCGAAAGGTCGACCTACGACATGTCAACATTCTCCAAGACGAAGTTGACTCTGTCTTTTTTGAGATCCCTGATGCGGACAATCGGTTCTTGTTCCTGTGCCATGTTGTGCGGGGTCGAATAGAGGGTATAAGTTACTTTCTGGTCGTGGTCGAAGCTCAAGCCGACGCGAACAGATCTGTGAAGACTTTCTGGCGATAAGTGTCCCGCAAAGGGTGTTATCGTAAGCAATCTAGTCTGAGAAATACAAGAGGCGCCCTAGACGATGGTCCATTGAAAGTAAAATCGGTGAAGGGGATGCATGATTAAATCTAACAGGTACATTGTGGGGTATTATTCTGCAAACGAAAGAAATCGAATACATGAGATCAAGTAATGGAAGTGATTAGGATGTCCATGAAGTCCAAGTTCGTGAGAATGATACATTGTCTCGCCGTCTCCTGACTACAAAAGACCGCCAAACCACACGGCAGCTACACCGGTGACGAGCGAGAGTAGCCATTGAGAGGTTCCCGCAGCTGTATGCGGCGCAGCACTGACTGTTTGTCCGGTGAGATTTGAGGCTGCTGAGCTTCCCCACAGCTGAATGTTTCGGAAGTAGGTGTGAGTGGTTTGTGGTGTAGCCCAGGATGAGTTATCTCCACCGAAGAAAGTGCTAAGGAGGACTTAGATCATAGTACAACACTGTAATGATGTAGTCACTTACGAAAAGTATAAGCCACCGATGTTGATATTGTCGCTTGTACGGAATTGTACCGCCTTCTCGTCAATGGCTTTCACGTTATTGTAGCTAAGGAGACGTTAGCAAAGGGAAGGGCCTCAGCGTCATGAGATACATACTACAGCGAGACTTCGCCGTTAGCAGTCGTCAATGGACTATTCAATCTCACGAGCATCGTCACGAGGTTCCACCTATAATTATTCAGCGGCAAATTCGTAGAGACGACCAAGAATATCTCACTGTCCAGTGAGGAAACCAAAAGCACCCCGGTCTATGCTGGTACCAAAGCCATCGTCGTTGCACATGAAGTTTGACTGAGAGCACATTTGGTCTGTCTCTGGGATATATGCGTAGACTAGTTGCGATTGTGAGTTATCATCGGCGCGCATGGAACAAACCAGGCGCACCTTCACCCTGTCCTTTCTTCCTCCACATGAGACGAGAGCTGAAGCAGTTTGACCCGGTTGACGCGTTGCCCCCAGAGCACCCGTCGGGATCAGGACCTCCCCTAACTCCAGGCAATTTCCCACCTAGGACGAAATCGAAGTTGGTGTCGAACGCGACCTCGTACGTGAGGAGCATCGTGTTGAACTGCGAGCCATCGGACGTGTTCCACAGCGAGAATAATTGCGCTCCTCCGGTGTCGTGTGAGAAACTGCCCGAAGGGTAAGTCACTTGGAGCACAGGACCACTTGTAGAACCTGTTGAGCTGGGAGCTGTCGCGTTCGGAAACGGATCGTCGACAAATTCAAGATCGGTAGCTCCATTCTGGATGCGACCTTTGCTCAGAGACCAGCCGGAGACGATGAAGGATTGTGTGTCCGTGTTGGAGAGGGTGGCCGTAGGGAACGGCATGCTCGTACTCGTCGTCAATGAGTACAATGACGCAAGCGTAGCAGCAGGTGTGATCTGTGCATCCACTCCGTCATTGCGCGACAGAGCGAGTGCGAGTGCAAGAATGCAGCGGAGTAACATGGCGAGGGTGTGTGGGACCAGCCCGGTTGCGAAGGCCTTGCGAGTGCTGCGAAAAGGACTATCAAGGATATTTACGAGTTCTCGAGGCTCTGTCACAGCAGATCTGCGTAGTTCCTGCAAGAAAGTGGGCAAAGAGAACCGCACAGCAGCCGCAGTCGAGGAGGAGGAAGACAAAACCCGCGTCGAGCGTCTGCCAAGCGGAACGATGGACCGTGGTTTCTGGTCGTCGCCGGCGCGGCGCGTGCACACCGCATCCACGCAGCATCAGTTGGCCGACAACGCCCACCACGACAGCAGATATACCCTCTCTATCTCCATGCATCCTCGACCAGCATGCTAGGACGGAGCAAGAAGCAGCGCCAAGAAAATTCGGGGGTCGCACACGACCAGCAGCCTTTGCTGAACGGGTCGGAAGAGGACTTGCATCACGGAGAGTCGAGCAGTGTGCTGTTCAGTGTCAACGATGACGAGGAGGACGACTATGCCGAGGTCTCAGCCCTCGATGCAGAAGCGGAATCGCCGGGGCCTAAAAGTGGGCACAGTGTACGGTTCCGCGAAGAGGTTCAAGTTATTGGACCTCCACTCCGATCCACGACAGAAAGTCGCGAGACAGGTGTGTGCACCTCTTGTCTCGTATGACCGCTAGTCGACTTAAACTTCTTTCCTGGCAGAATATGACCTTGATACAGATGATCTGGATGATGCTGCCTTGCGTCAGCTTCAAGCTGAACAGAGTCTACCTACCTCAAGACGAGATCGGGAACAAGCCATGCCATTACTTGTCGGCCTAGTCGATACAGCAACAGCACGACGCAGCATGGACGGCACGCTGCAGCTTGAGAGCCGAGATGGAACTGACGTTGAAGCCATGACGGATGACGAGCTCGAGGAACTAGCATCCAAGCGCACCGCAGGCGGCGGGCTGCTGGATTCTGTAGCGAATATGGCGAATTCGATATTGGGAGCAGGTAGTACCGCCTTTGAGGTGCACTTCACCGTTCAGTACAATCATTACTTACGCACATGTATCGTAGGGATAATCGGTAATACACAATATAAACTATCTATGTGTTTAACCTCAAACATGCCGCTTTTCAGGATTGCCCTATGCTGTGAGACAAGCGGGTTTTGTGATGGGGGTCATCTTGTTAGTTGTCCTCTGCGGAGTGACCGACTGGACTATCCGGCTGATAGTCATCAATGCGAAACTGAGCGGGCGCAATTCCTACATCGAGATTATGCACCAATGTTTTGGAAACAGCGGTCGGGCAGCAGTGTCCTTCTTTCAGTTTGCTTTTGCATTCGGAGGTATGTACATCACATCTCTGTCTTTCCTCCTTTTCGCTCAATTATAACCTACAGGCATGTGTGCCTTCGGTATCATCATCGGTGAGCTCCTTCCTCTCATACCCTCGTTTTCTGCCTAACACTACGCAGGCGACACAATACCACACGTCATCCGCTCCGTCTTCCCGAACCTCTACAGCGTGCCCGTCCTCTCCTGGTTCACGCACCGCCAATTCGTAATCGCCTTCTGCACAATCTGCGTCTCCTACCCGCTCTCTCTCTATCGCGATATCTCCAAGCTCGCACGCGCCTCGGGGCTCGCCCTCATCGGCATGGTCATCATCGTCACCTCCGTGCTCGTCGAGAGCCCGCACGTCACCGCGGAGCTCAAGGGCGACCCCGGCCAGCGGTTCACCGTGCTCGGTCCGGGGGTCTTCCAGGCCATCGGCGTGATCAGCTTCGCGTTCGTGTGCCATCATAATTCGCTGCTGATTTATGGGAGCCTGCGGACGCCGACGCTGGACCGCTTTGCGAAGGTGACGCATATTTCGACGGCGATGTCGCTGGTGGCATGTTGTACGCTCGCGATATCGGGGTACCTCGTCTTTACCGACAAGACGCAGGGGAACATCTTGAACAACTTTGCCGCTGTGCGTCCTCTTCACTTGTCAATTACATTGGTGTGGTACATTTCTGACCTTAAATGTTTGATAGAGCGATACGTTCATCAACGTCGCGCGGTTCTGCTTTGGGTTGAACATGTTCACGACCTTACCTCTAGAGCTCTTCGTCTGCCGAGAAGTACGTCTACAGCTTTTCAAACAGTATTCGTATTCAATCATTTAATCTTAACCTCTTACCCAGGTTATCGAACAATTCTTCTTCCCACACGAGCCCTTCAACATGCAACGTCACGTCTTCTTCACTACCGCCATCCTCTTCGCCGCCATGACGCGTACGTACCCCATTCTCTTTTCGTTCCCAACCCTAACCTCAATCTCAACCCCACGCCACTTACCCACCCCCTGTCTCTCCTTTCAACAGTCTCCCTCATCACCTGCGACCTCGGCGTGATGCTCGAGATCACAGGCGGTGCCTCCGCGACCGCACTCGCGTTCATCTTCCCCGCCGCGTGCTACCTCAAGCTCGCGGACCCGCACGTGCCGTGGTACGCGCGCACGAAGCTCCCCGCGGCCGTGTGCGCCGCGTTCGGCGCCGTCGTCCTCGCGATCTCGATGGGCCTTGCGCTGGGGAAGGTGTGGACGCCCGAGGGTGACGCGCGGATATGTGCGTAGTGTTTGTAGGAGCCATTCACAGTCAGAGTTAATGCTCAGACGAGACGTGGATGGACACGGAGACGGAGATCGAGATCGAGGCGGAGGTGGCGCGTACATTAAGACGAGACACTGAGATACACATATGTAAACGAGATACCACGGACCCTATATCAGACGGACTTGGATATATGTTCGCCACAAGTAGACCTATATCATATAATATATTCCTTCCTTCTCCTCCCCTCCCTGTCTGTCGCTTGGGTGTCTACGTCCGTTCCTTCGTATTAACGCCTACTCTTCCCATACCCCAGGCTCTTGCTCTATTGAGTCGATTAAATCTAAAACACCAGACCGTCAAACCGTCACGCCGCAATCGCCTCCTTCAACCCCGGCACCCCATCGATATCCTCCACACGCACCCCGCGCCCCGTGCTTTCCACCGCCGACAACGGCGACACGCGCAGGCCCGTCCACGCGCCCCACAGCGCCTCGACGCGGTGCGCGGGCAGCTCCGTGGGCGGGCAGTCCACCGGGTCGAAGACGAGCAGCCAGAGTGCGTCGTAACCACCAGCTGTGTCGGAAGCGCGTCAGACAGTGGTGTAAAATGGCAAGGAAGAGTGCTACAGACCTCCGGGGACGCCCCCGCCGATGACGCCCGCGACAGACACGCACGCGTCGAGCAGCGCGGTCTGCTCGGGGGGCTCGATCGGCACGCCCGCCCGCGTGCTCATCTCGCGCATCTTTGCGCGGATGTCCTGTGATACCGCGCATACATATTAGTCTAGCGCTTAACAAGGGAGGCAGAAAGCGCAAGGAAACGCACCTCGGCCGCCTGGCGCACTTGTGAGAATGCCTCGATCATCGGAAGCTGCTGCGGGGGTATGCTGGGGTGTGCGAGCCACTGTGCACGCGCAAGGGAGCGCCACAAATGTGAACATAGATCGAGAAGGGAAGAGGGAGGGGAATGCACCTGCACATGCTGCAGCGTCGACAAATACTTGACGACGATCGCATAGTCTGCCGGATTCGCGGCGTGCATCTCGTTCAGCGCAAGTATCGTCCGGCTGAAGAGCTGATTACTCGCGTTCAACGCGTCCCACAACGCGTTCGCTGTGCGCAGCCCACGATTAGCATATATGCATATATGCAGACAAACAAGCAAGACACACACCTTCCACGCTCTGCTCCTTACGCCACTTCAGCACCTTGCCCACAAACGACGGCGTATCTGTCCCCGCATCTACGTCCGCGAGCATCAGGCGCGTTTTGGGCGGGAGACCGAATGGCGCGACACGGTAGTCCCACGCGGGATTTGCAGGATCTAGCACGCGCGAAAGGCTCTGACCGGCCGCCTACAGTATCAAGCCAGAACCGAACGCGTGTCACTCGTTAAAAACGCGGCTAATAACAGGGTGAGGAAACGTACAAGCGAGTCGTGCATCAGCGGCTCCAGCACGCGCGGGCCAAAGCGCGTGTAGATCTGGCTCCCGAACACGGCGGACGCGACGTCGAACCCGCTGCCGACCTTGCCTTGCGCGAGGCAGTGCACGTACTGCGCCGTGTTGTGTGCGAGCCGCCGACCGTCATTTGCGAACGCGTCTGCACCGCTGGCGGGCTCGGCGGGCTGGGGCGAGAAGGCGTCGCGGGGGATGACGCGCAGATGAAGGAGGAGGGCAGAGACGAGGGACGTGATCAGCGCTGCAGATGAGCCGAGGCCGGTCTTGTGTACGTCGGAGAGAGGGACGCCGGTGTGTAGGAAGGGCGGGAGCTGGGAGAGGGAGGCGAGCGTCGGGGGAAGGTTGCGCGCTGCGAGCTGTTATGCCGGACCGATCAGCCGTTCATTGAAGTCCATTGGAGTGATCATCAATGCATGGATAATCGCGGTGTCAGGCCATAAGGAAAGTACATGGACAGAGAGAGCCTCATTAGCGCGTCGTACGACCCACGGAGACAAGCGTCTGCACGAATCGGACGACGTACCTGGGCCCGTTGCGAGTAGAAATCGTTGTCGCCGACGATTCGAATATCGAGCCCACGACTGAGCGCGGCAGCGAGCGCAGAGTGGCTTATGCGTTCGCGCGCGAGGCGAAGTGTGCGCTCAAGCGCGAGTTGCACAAACTTGTTCTTCGACAGTGGAGTGCTGCTTCGTGTGATGTCCATTCCAGTATCCGTTTTCGTTCCGTGTGGAGAGCAAGCGCGAGAGACATAGCGCAAAGAGTCAACAAGCAGAAGCAATCGACGTTAGCGGAGGGCGCGCGACTGTGATGAGCGGTCGGTACTCTTACTCGTCTGCGTTTGCGACCTGCTCGACATGCACGCACGCGTCGGACTCCTCGATACGTACTGTATATCGGTAAGACGCGCCGACGAACTGAGGTGAGCGAACGCGGATCTCGTGTTCATGTTCAGCCGATGACGGTGAAGGAAGATCAGAGACAACAGTGTAGAAGCGTGAGCTGGTAGAGACTACGACGCCGGAGTAGACAGGATCGAGGACAAGGTATCCGCCAGCCAAGAGGACCTTGCCAGGGGACGAAACGACAGTCGGTGGTGGTGACATCGAGGGCGAGAGCGAGGAGGACGTGGGCTGCAGTGAAGTGGAACGGCGCGCTCGCTGTAATATTGCTGGTCCGTTGCTTAGTCAGCATGACGGCAAGCGAACAGCCCGGCCCGCGTCGTGTCATGCCGTCCAACTCGCGACAGACGTTCGCTTCAGGATGGCCTCAGATGGCCTGCATCGCGAAAGCGTCGGATGTCCTCCCGGATTGCAGGCCAGCATCGAGCCGAGCGAATAAATCCACAAGCATACAGTAGGCGCAAGCCTTGCCGGCAAGAATGGCAGTCGACTCGGACATATCGTTATAGACTACGCATAGATACACTCAAGTAGTAGGATGCACCACAAAACTAGACCCAGAGCGATGGGGGTGGGGATTAATGTGACATGAAAACTAAAGCAAAGAGAAATCCAGGAAGGACTGTGAAAATAAGAGTCCGAGGCAGACGTTGGCTTTGGACCGGAAAGTATTGAACGACGCCGATAACAGGTCCAGTGAACAGCTGTCCGCGTCACAACAGGAGTGTGAACGGAGGTCTATATGCATAACATCGGCGCTTGACACAGGTTACAGCCGGTGCTTAGCCAGTGCGCGGGAGTAATTACTTGAGTGCTGAAGACCTGAGGTAGAGTAGGATCACAGTAGAGCGTCCGTTGAAAAAAAATCAGACTCCCGTTTATGATCGAGATGATCTGTCAAACCAACGCAGTTACTAGTAGATATAGGTACAGCCATGCAAGCGGCCGCTTCGGACGTACCTGGACCCTATTCATGTCCCGTACAAGCTGTTTGCGCAGTTCGTCACTATCCTGGCGGGCTACACGTTGTGTATCGTCTAGTTTCGAATGAACCTGCAGGGTCAAATTAGTTTATTCTATATAGGCCAATAACTGCTGAAAACACTACCTGTTGTATGCTGCCCTGTGCTTGCTCGATGACCAACGCCATACTTTGTACACCAAAGACGGCTTGACTGACATAGGCCTCGAGGTGTCGGTCACCGTCATAGATCTCACGACGCATATTCTCGATATCTCGCTGAACTCGACGGGTAGCCGCACCAAGTTCGATTCGAATTGTATTGATGCCGATATTAGTCTGCAATATGCCGGCACCCAGGTTTGTCTCGACTCGAGCAGAGTCCTGCACAAGGACCTGAACGTTCTCTTGGATCACGGGGATAACTTGAGCGATGTCTATCGTATGCGCTCTGGCCTCCTGCGTCGTCTCTTGGAGTTCCTGTACGTGTTGCACCATGATCAGCTCGTTTGCGAGCTGATGAGGCAGTCAGCTAGACAGTCAGAATCATAGATAAGGGTATCTGAGCTCACGTTGAATCGTCGAAAAGAATGCTCAAGCTTCGTTTTCGCATCGGCGATGCGACGCTTGTCCTTCTGGTGCCGGACCACCCGTTTGACCAACTTGCGCAGTGCAATTTTCTTAAGAGTGCCCAAGACCTCCTCAAGGGTTCTATACAATCACAGTAAATACTATATCGCACGACAGAACAAATAAGCGGGAACTGACTCGTTGAATTGCTCAACATTCGCATCGAACGGCCTCAAATCTTGGCTTTCGCTTCCCTTGTACATCTCAATGATGATCCGCGTATATTCGAACGTCTGCTGTCCCATGTCTAGCGCGCTGCTCTTATTCTCGCGTACGGTCTGAGGAGTGGCGCACAACAGTTCATTAGTTCTGGAATTCTGTATTGAAGTATAGATCATTCTCACCTGTATGACCTCGATGACTTGCTTCGTTAGTTCCGCCGCGAGCTTCAAGTAAGGGACACTGATCCTGTCGGCGACGGTAGCGAGAGCGTTAATCGCTGTATTAGCCCAATCCAGAACATCGTTGCTCGTGAGCCACCGCCCTGTCGAGCGAGTGTCTTCACGAGCGGCGGCGACGAGAAATTGTTGAGTACTGCTTGCACTCATCGTGCGGGCGAAATAGATTCGAGCTGGACAGTGAACGGTATTTGGGGGTATGAGGAAGGCCGTACGTGTAGAGTGGCGTGTTCGTCCGCACCTCCCCGGACTGCGAGTCTGTGTACAGCTTGCATAGTATCACCGCCATGAAGGGCATTTCCTACTACCACAGCCATGAACGACATATAGGACGCTGGTCATGCACCGTAAAAGAACCGCCATCTACCAGCAAAGACGCTTGGTTAGTCGTATTTCGAAGCTGCTATCGCAAGCAAAGATATACCAAGATAACGGCTACTTGCGCAACGTATAACACAATAGGTAAGTGTAGACGACAAACACAGATGTCGTCCAACTTGATATTGCCAAACACGGCTTGAGAAAATTTGCTTTGAATGAATCTTGCAGACATGCGTGGCCGATAATGGGCAACTTAACAGGATATATTCGATTAAAAATGTTGAACAGGGTACAGCTGAGAGCTAGTAAGACTATGAAATCAGGTAAACATTGCGTCAATGGTGAAAGAAGTAGGCTACTCACATGAATATTTCTGGGTAAGGGGGTTTTGGGGATCAGCGTAAGCTGCGAGGTAAGAACAAAAGGGCCCCGTATTTATGCTCGACGCAACCTTTCGTATAACAACATTTTTCGCACTGAACCTGAGTATGTCAACTTGTGCTGAACCATGGACACATCTAAATGCGTAATAACATTTTTAAACAAAGTCTCCTGCGTACCATCCTGTACATACCTAATAGCCTTTGTTAGGTGACGGACGTTCAGAACGGCCGGACTATTTCCGTCAATGTACTCATTACGTCCTTAGGAGCTCTGTATTGCTGTATTGAAAGCACAACGATCAGGATTTGAGTCGTGTGCCTCGCATTTCAGAGGACCACTCATCTATCAAATTGACGCTCGTTTTACAAGCTGAATGTCCTGAGCTTTCGATTTCGGCGTGAGCCTCAGCGAGAGCTAGCATGTGTTCGTAGTCCCGAAAACCCGGAGACTCTGCTCTTGTTCGGGCGCTCTGAGCAGTAGGGCATGAGGGCTATCTCTATACTTCAGCGTAAGAATTGCTTACCAGGAGAGTCTACATCAGAATCACCGCAAGCTTCAGATTGGAGGCGCTGACTCTATCATCGTTGCCAGCGTGTCACTAGCCCAATTCAAGGCGTTGTCTTCCATAAGTCGACAGACCGTGTGCGTCAGCATTGGTGGTAAATGAGCGAAACTATAGATGACTGAGTGCTGTTGCCTGTGTCCAATATGCAAGTGGGCAAGCCGAGTCGAGCAGACATTGATGTCGTCCAAGTGGAAGTGGCGGTAGCCTTAACGTTCAAATCTGCTTAGTCAGCAGTGAGGACGCCGTCCAGGCCCAGTCCGACGTTTCTCCGCGTTGATACTGTACGCTTGACAGCGATATCCATCATGCTGCCCCGGCAACTGACTTTGGTTTTAGGCCGCTACCAGGAGATGCATCTACTACCAAGCATAGCAAGTACTGTTAGAATGATTGTGCATTGCTAAGGAAAGTAAGTTTCTCGCATAGGACTCGACTCGACATCCATTCGTGACTACTGACTACCTTCCCTAGATAATGATTCCGTGGAGTCTCGCTTCTACGATCGATGTCGAGTTGAATATCTCGTTCGATCCAATGCGCTCAGTGACAGTCTGTTGATCGCTCCTTTGACTTGATACACTGATAATGTTATAAGCCCTGGTGCGAGTCGCCCTGCCTTACTCTCTCCTAGTCCGAGGCTTTCTCAATATTGTGATGTCCGATACCGTACTTCACTCGGAGTCAGTGCCTCAGGCATCCTGTATGTTTGACGAAATCATCTCATTAGTGCTGCAAAGCACGGCCCTCGGTATGTTATTGTAAGAATTCTATGTCATGTTATTTGTTAATCCTTATACTGCCTTTCGTCTGCAGGGATGCATTTTTTACTGATACCTGTCGGTGCACACGTGTTGCTGTGTGTCTAATATCTTTGACTACTTGAAACCAAAAGTACTTATAACCCACCCGATAGTAAGCAAGGCTTCCAACCCAGATCCAACTTGTATATCCTGCTTGCTATGTTTGTGCCGTTCTTGCTTTCATTAGCTTACTGGGCGTTACAATTCGCCAATCTCCTTACTCAAATCCGCGTATCCCTCCTCGAGTCGAACAAAGTGAATACATCAAGTCTGGCTTATTACATGCCGCTCTTCACTGCTATCGTACTTGTGAACGTAAGTCGGCATCATTCGCTTTTGTCTGAAAAGTAAAATATTATCGTTCCAGTACGTTATTTCCGACTGTATCGTCGTGTGGCGGGCTTGGGAAATTTGCAAGCGAGACTTCGCAAGGCTCTTGCTGCTGGTTCCGGTATTATGTCTCGCCATAACTACTGGTACGTCGTCTTTTCGTAGTAAGAACAGAGGAAACTGAATTCTGTCGGATAGCATCCTCTATAACTACGATATGCTTAAGAATCACTCTCTACTTTACCGATGCGGAGACCGAAGCGAACACGTCTTCGCCGGCTATCAAGGCATTGAACTTATCCCAGATCTCGATCTGTATAGGGTCATTTTTGGCCAATTTTACTGCTACGTTCATCGTCAGCTGGAAGGTGTGGTATGTTTATCCTGTTTTATTGCCTTGTTGCTTGATTTATACACCATACTTGTCCGCTACAGGCGAAATAGGAAAATGATTCATCATGGCTTACATGACGCCTCGACAAGAAATACAAGGATAGAGCACGTTTTGATTATATTGATTGAATCCGGAGTTATCTATTGTATCACTGGGGTGAGTGCTGTACTAAGCTGACATCCCTTTTCTGAAATTTGTATTGCCCTAGGCAGCAATGCTGGCTTTTCAATTGATTAGACTCCCGACTTCGACGACCCTCGGCGATATCTACAATCCGATGAACGTTACGTTCGCAGTACGTGTCTTCATCGCTATACTTCGGTTAGTGTTAGATCTAGAGCTTCTTTTCGAACAGGGGATTTGTCCTACAATTGTCATCGTGCTCATCAGGCTGCAAAAAACGTCAGGAAAATATGCAGTACAATGGGACACCAGACAATCATTTGAACCTGTGCTCACGAGTCACATCCATTCGGCTTACGACAGCCAAGCGCAGATATATATGGAGGAAGGGTCAGATGAGATGTAGCCTAACATAGCGGCGTCCTTGAGATTCCATGACCTCGAAGACAGTTGGAGATTTTACATTACAGACAGCCTATGTTTCATACACTGGATTTATATCACAGTGTGGAGTAGCATACACTAAACGGTAGATTCTGTACGGACGGCATGGACAATCTCACCACAATCCGAGTCAGTGAGAGTTTTATAGGCTCCTTACAACCTTGCCTCCAGCTTCGCAGCATGTTCAGATACCTGCTTCCGACTCTGACGAGCATACTACATATGACTACGAAGACAGACAGTGACACATGTATCGGAACATCATAGGTTACCTATGCTGTCGAACTTCAGTACTCAGTCACCAACGCAGCGCTTGTTGGGTGTGCTGGACACACCCAAGTAGAGATGTACTAAGATAACGGCTCCTCGCGCAGTATGCAACACCACAAGAAAGTGCAGACGACGAGCATAAGCGTCGTGTATATCGATGTTGTCAAATACGGCTTAGGGAGCTCTTTTTTGAGTGAAGCTCTCAGAAATGCGTCGTCGACAGCGGGCTCATTAATAGAATATACTGTGGAAGATGTTGGACACGGTACACATGAAAGTTACGACCACGAAGTCAAACGAACATCACGTGGACGTGAATGGTAAGTGGAATGGACTACTCACTTTAAGCTATGTATTGACATATAAGGTTCGGAAGATGTGGCAGCAGTGACTCTACCTTAATGCTCATTCAAGTTAAAAAAAATTAGGGTCCCATTCATGATCGACAGAACCTGTCAAACCATCACAGGTACCGATTCTTATTAACACAGCCACATTCACAGCTGCTTCGGACATACCTGGATCCTGTGGGCGTCCTGTACACGCTGTTTGCGCAGTTCATCACTATCCTGACGGGAGATACGCTGAGAGTTGTCTAGTCTCGAATGAATCTGCAGATATTATGTCGGTATACCTCATATGACCAACGATCGCCTAACTATACGCTACCTGTTGTATGCGGCCCTGTGTTTGTTCGATAGTTTGGCCGACATAGGCTTCAATGCGTCGCCCACCTTCGTGGACATCACGTCGCATATGTTCAAAGCCTTGCTCGACTCGGCAGGTGATCGTATCAAGTTGAATCTGCACGGCGTCGATTCCCATACTGGTTTGCAATATGTCGGTGCCTAGGTTTGTTTCGATCCGAGCAGAATCCTGTACAAGGACTCGAAGGTTCTCTTGGATCGTAGGGATAGCTCGAGCAATGTCTATCGTTTGTGCTCGGGTCTCTTGTGTCGTCACTTGGATTTCCTGCATGTCCTGCACCATGATCATCCCGTTCGCGAGCTGATGTAGCAGTCAGCCAGAAAGTCAGAGCTATAGATAGGAATAGCTAAGCTCACGTCGAATCGTCGGAACGCATGCTCGAGCTTCGATTTCGCGTCGGAAATGCGACGCTTGTCCTTCTGGTGCCGGACCACCCGTTTGACCAACCTGCGCAGCGCGATTTTCTTGAGGATGCCCAGGACCTCCTCAAGGGTTCTATGGAACGACAGTCAAGATACCGCACGATGGAGCAGATAAGCGGGAACTGACTCGTTGAATTGCTCAACATTCGCATCGAACGGCCTCAATTCTTGGTTTTCGCTTCCCTTGTACATCACAATGATGATCCGCGTATATTCGAACGTCTGCTGTCCCAGCTCTAGCGCGCTGCTCTTGTTCTCGCGTACGGTCTGAGGAGTGGCGCACAACAGTTCCTTAGTTTTGGAATTCTGTATTGGAGTATAGATCATTCTCACCTGTATGACCTCGATTACTTGCTTCGTTAGTTCCGCCGCGAGCTTCAGGTATGGGACACTGATCCCGTCGGCGACGGTAGCGAGAGCGTTGATCGCTGTGTTCGTCCAATCCAGAGCATCGTTGCTCGTGAGCCACCGTCCTGTCGAGCGAGCATCCTCACGTTCCGCGGCGGCGAGAAATTGCTGGGTGCTGCCGTTTGTACTCATTGTGCAGAAGTGTGGTTTGGGGCGGGCAAAAAGATAGACAGCGTATGAACAGGGAAGGGGAGCAAGTCAGAGACGCAAGGACCTAACGGTATGCATGTCCACTCACCACCGGTCTGCGCGCCAAATTCCAAGTATCATCGCCTCAGCTGTCGTCCAAGACGCTGTGGACTGCCCGCAGGTGGGAACCCAATACCACAACCTCTCTTGCACCTCAAATGGACGTTTCTACAGCAGCTGTTACTACAGAGTAGAAACACCGACGAAATACTGCTTTTTCAGCTTGGATGATTACAGTAGAATGCCAGAAATACGACTTACCGACTGTTTGAGCAGCGACAGGTACGCATCATCGGACGGTCGGGATAATCTTGGAGCTATCCTAGGGAACCTAGTATCACAGCCCAGCCATTCGTTATGAGCTGTAATAGGGCTAAGCATCTTCAAAAGCCCATGTATGCAAACGACCAGAGTTACCAACAGGGCGTTGTGAATGGGGGACTAAGCTCTGGCCGTCGCGCTTCGATAAAACAAACTTCAATAGCAAAAAAAGAGCAATAAGAACACACACAAAACCCGCTATCGACCCCCGCGCGCAAAGCGCACGTTCTGCGTCGCACACGTCGCGTTTGTGCACTCCGAACACCTCCGCCCCAGCTGCACACTCACTGACCCCCGTCCCTCCTCACACGCCCTCAAATGCGCCGCCGCAATATTCGCCAGTGCGCGCACGAACACAGGTGAGCCGTTCAGCGACTCCGCGCGGACGATCTCCATGCCGAGCTTACGACCGTGTTTGACGTACTCGAAGTCAATCTCATACAGCGTCTCGATGTGGTCGCTCGTGAACGAGACGGCGTTCTTGCAGTCGAGCCGTGCGAGGCTCTCGATGGCTTTGCCGGTCTGCATACCCATCCATGCAGAGGGCCCGATTTGGGACGGCTGGGCGAGGTGGTAGGGGTTGGAGCGGGTGAGGCAGAGATGGTCGCAGAGACTTCGAGTACGTAGAGGTCGCCGCGGTTGACGGCAGACGTGAGGAGTGCGTGGTCGGGGAAGAGGAGGACGACATCAGAGAGGGAGGATTTTGGGAAGCCAGCCAGAGCGCGTTCAATGTTTCGCGCGACGGCCTGCGAGTATCAGATGACATTAGTGTCGGAAGTCGAGTACTCATAAGTTCACAAAATATTCACACACGTCGACGAAGCCAGAATGTGTCCCCCGCTACTGTGTCACCGTGAAGAATATGGGATGGACCTTGTCGTGTATGGCTCAAGCAGGCCGTTTAGAAACGGTTCCATTGGCAGGGAGGTGAAGGGCGTGCATCAGACGCATTGTCATCGCCTCAGTAGAGAGGTAGGCCTGTGTGCAGAGCCACTCGGAGTGGTCGAAAGGACGTGGGAATGGGCGGCTGGGCAGAGCGCGCTTTGATGCGCGCGCGCTGTGGCGTCGGCGCTTGAGCCGTCCCCGAAGAAAGTTCATCTGCCATCGCGCTGGCAAGCACTTTGTGCACAATCCACCGCCGGCGAATATCCTACGACGCTAGATAACGACGCGTTGGTTGTCGGTGAAACAGGGATACATGATTCTTTACGCCAAGTCTCTCTCTCCGCGCATCTACATAGCAAGCCCTGTCTTGGGCTCAGCCAGACACGCATGCGCCTAGTTCCCAATTCCCAACCCGAGTGGCTAGAAGACAGAGGACTAGGTAAGATACGATGCGCGGATGGATCGGCAGCCTTGGGACTCTTAATATCGTGTAGGACCCTGTCATCGTCATCGAGGGTGCGCGGACGTCCGTCAAATGGTGAGATAGCCGTGGACCGAATCAGAAGGTGCCCTCTGCAACAACAGACTTCAAGAGCGTCTCATGAGAGTCGGTGCGAAGATAAAATACGTACCAGAGGCGAAACCATCATCACAGGAAAAGACGTACCAATATGGCGGCTACCCGCGCAGTATGCAACGCCATGGGAAAGTGTAGACGACGAGCATAAGTAGCGTGCAAATCGGTGCCGCCAAAAATACGGCTTGGGGGAATTCTGCTTTGAGTGAAATGCACAAGAATGCGTCACCGATAGCGGGCTCATTACCTTACAATATATCGGGGAAGGTTCGACAAAGTAAGCATGAGAGCTACGCCCACGAAGGTAAACATCACGTTAATCTGAATGGTGAGTGGAATGGACTACTCACATTAAGTTATAGTATGGCAGATAAGGTTCGGAGGAAGTACTAGCTATAGCGCCAAGGTAAAGGGGCCTCAGGGTTCAATAGCCTCGGGGTTCAATAGTCTTGATCATTATGCAGCTTGCTAAGTACTGCGCGGACTATCGCGGTTCCAAAAAAAAGAAAGGTCCCATGAATGATCAACAGAGCCTGTCAAATCAACACAGCTACTGGTTAATATGGTACAGCCACATATTACGCAGTTAATTCGTGCATACCGGGCCTCTATGTACAAGCCGCTTGCGCAATTGGGCACTATCCAGGCGGGAAATACGTGAATGTCTCAGCTTCGAACGAATCTGCAGAATGGTGTTAATCTACTCCATACGAGCAATTGTCGCTCAAATATACGCCACTTACCCGTCCTATGCTGCCCTGTGCCGCCGTGATATTTTGGATACCGAAGATGGCCTGGTCAACATGGGCTTCAATATGCCGGGTGCCTTTATGAACCTCACGGCATATATTTTCAATACCTTGCTCAACTCGACAGGTAGCCGTCCCGACTTGTATTTGAACAGCGTCGATGCCCATATTGGCCTGTAATACGCCGGTGCCTAGGTTTGTTTCAACCCGAGTAGAGTCCTGCACGAGAAGTTGAACGTCCCCTTGGATCACGGGGATAACTTGAGCGATGTCTGTCGTCTGCGCTCTGGTCTCTTGTGTGGTCACTTGGATTCGCTGCACGTGTTGTACCGTAAGCATCGCGTTCGCAAGCTGATGCGGCAGTCAGCTAGATAGACAAAGTTGCAGTTAGGAATATCCAAGCTCACGTTGAATCGCCGGAACGAATGCTCGAGCTTCGACTTCGCGTCCCCGATGCGACGCTTGTCCTTCTGGTGCCAAATGACCCGTTTGACTAACTTGCGCAGGGCGATTATCTTGAGAGTATCTAGGACCTCTTGAAGGATTCTATACAACGACTGTCAATATACATTGTACGACAAAACAAGTAAGCGAGAACTGACTCGTTGAATTGCTCGACGTTCGCATCAAACGGTCTCGGTTCTTGGTCCTCGTTTGTTTTGTACGTCTCGATGATGATCTGCGTGTATTCAAACGTCTGCCGTCCCAATTCTAGCGCGCTGCTCTTGTTCTCGCGTACGGTCTGAGGAGTGGCGTATCACATTTTGTTAGTACCAAATGTCTAGATAATAATTTTAACCATCCTCACCTGTATGACCTCAATCAGCTGCTTGGTCAGATTCGCTGCGAGCTTCAGGTAAGGAACGCTGATCCCGTCGGCGACGGTAGCGAGAGCGTTGATCGCTGTGTTCGTCCAGTCCAAAGCGTCGCTGCTTCTCAGCCAGCGGCCCGTTGAGCGATCACCCTCACCAGCGGCAGCAGCGAGAAATTGCTGAGTGCTGCCTGCATCCATCATGCGGGCGGGATATAATCGTATGCGACAGTAGACAGTGTGTGAGGCGACGAGGAAGAACACCGACTAGGCTGGGAATAGCGTATGCGTGCGCACCCCCAACTGCGCGTGCTGAGCCTGCACAGTACCACCGCCATAGATGGCATTTCCCGCTAGCATTGCCACGAACGACACCTAGGACGCTGGTCAAGCGCCATACAAGCACCGCTGTCTACGGCAAAGACGCTTGGTTAGTTGTATTTGGAAGCCATTGCAAGTAGAGACGTACCGAGGCAACAGCTATTCGCGCGATATGCAACGCAATAAGCAAGTATAGACGACGAGCATAAGCATAGTGCATATTGGTGTCGCCAAATACAGCTTGGTGGATAACTTTGCTTTGACTAAAACTTTCAGACAAGCGGCGCTGATAGCGGGCTAAGTCACAGGATATATTTGTAAAGATATTGGCTACGGTACACATGAGAGTTACGACTACGAAATCAAGTGAACAACGTGTTGACTTTGATGGTAAGAAGAATAAATTACTCACATTAAGCTGTGCATTGGCATATAAGGTTCGCATGATGTGTCAATGATGGGAAGGGAGAAAAAACAGACAAGCAGGCCGTCCCACAGAATGACGTAGGTTGGTCTAGGCCTGATCTCTGATGACCGCCTGAAGGGCGGGGCGCTTGTCCTGATTTGGCCATCAGTCGGGATAGGCGCGCCATCAGCGCGCGCTCGAAATTTCTCCGTGGACGCGATCCAAATAAGCATAAACAACGTCCTGTCCGCTACCCCCACGTCCCTCGACTCATCCGACCCGTTTAACCGCGCCCCCAGCCTAAAACGAAGGTGAGTCGATTATGATCGAATATAATTGTATATTGGAAGCGAAAGGTATCCATTTTACTCGGGTTTGACACGCTATTTGAGCGTTTTTGTCTTGATATTCATTGTAGAGCATTAGATACAATTTGTAGTTTCATTTGACGTGTTTATGGCGTGGAATACGTGTAAATAGTATCTAGAGTGTACTTTGAGTGATAATATACGTTTCCCTACATGTTTTTTCGCGTGAAACTTCGAAAATCACTGTGTCATGATGTTGTCTTGAAAGCTCTAAAACATATTTGGTACCCCATGGGTCTTCACACACAAAATACCAATTGTAATACCATATAAAATAAGCAAACTTGCTAGCAGACTCGAAAAATACACGGTTTCTGGGCTGTAATACTTGTGTATGCGAAGCTACAAGCCTCCGGCGTCGAGGGCACCATAGGCGCCGTCGCGGAGGGCCTTACTGTTCAGGGAAATGCGTCGGGACGCTCAAAAACGCGTGGCTGATGGGACCATGCGGCCCGTCACCGACGGTCTTCTACTTCTGGATTTAGACGCTAAATCACATCAAAAAATTGCGTCATTCTTCGAGACGGCCTTCTAAAACGGCCTCGACGTACTTGGGTTTAAAAAAAAAATCAGAGTTCCATTAACGATCGATAGCACCTGTCAAACCAGCAAAGCCACCAGTCAATATCGGCACAGCCACCTAGTATGCGATTACTTCGAGCGTACCTGGACCCTTCGAATGTCCCGTACAAGCCGTTTGCGCAGTTCTTCACTATCCTGGCGGAAAATACGCTGTGAATTGTCTACTTTCGAATGAACCTACAGAGGTCATGTCAGTATATTTCGTATGACCGGTGACCGCTGAACTATATGCTACCTGTTGTATGCTGCTCTGTGTCTGCTCGATAGCCGCCGCCATGCTTTGTACACTAAAGACAGCTTGGCCGACATAGGCTTCAACGCGCCGGTCGCCTTCATGGACCTCATGACGTATGTTCTCGATGCTCTGCTCAACTCGGCGGGTAGTCGTGTCGAGTTGTACTCGGACTGCATCGACACCGATGTTAGCCTGCAGGATTCCGGTATTCATGTTTTCCTCGACCTGAGCTGAGCTCCGCACGAGGACATTGACATCCTCGTGGATCGTGGAAACAGCTTGAGCGATATTTATCGACTGTGCTCTGGTATCCTGCGTGATCACTTGCATTTCCTGTACGTGCTGCACCGTGATCATATCGTTCGCGAGCTGATTGGCGCTTATTTAGTTATTCAGAACGATAAAGGTGTTCGAGCTTACATTGAATCGTCGGAACGAATGCTCGAGCTTCGATTTCGCGTCGGCGATGCGACGCTTGTCCTTCTGGTGCCGAACCACCCGTTTTAACAACTTGCGCAGAGCGATCTTCTCAAGAATGCCCAAGACCTCCTCAAGGGTTCTGAGAAATGACAGTCAAAATACAACACGATGGAGCAGATAAGCGGGAATTGACTCGTTGAATTGCTCAACATTCGCATCGAACGGCTTCGGTTCTTGGTTTTCGCTTCCCTTGTACGTCTCGATGATAATCTGTGTATATTGGTACGTCTGTTGTCCCAGCTCTAGCGCGCTGCTCTTGTTCTCGCGTACAGTCTGAGTGGGGTATCATATTTTGTTAGTACCGGACGACTAAATTGTAATGTTGAGTATCCTCACCTGAACGACCTCGATTAGCTGCCTGGTAAGATTCGCCGCGAGCTTCAAGTAGGGAACATTGATCCCGTCCCCGACAGTAGCGAGAGCGTTGATCGCTGTATTTGTCCAATCCAGGGCATCGTTGCCCGTGAGCCGGCGTCCTGCCGAGCGAGCTTCTTCACGTTCGGCAGCGGCGAGAAACTGCTGGGTGCTGTTGTTTGTACTCATTGTGAAAGCGGGAAATCTGGACGAGCAAAACGATAGGCAGCGTGCGGAGAGGAGAGGGGAGAAAGTCAGAGATGCAAGGACCCAACGGTATGCGTGTCCACTCACTGCCGGTCTGCGCACAATCTTCCTAGTATCATTGCCTCTGTGAACTGCCCTCATGTCAATAGCCATGTGGCAAGTTGGGAACCTAATACAGTCGCCTCACTCGTACTTCAAGCGGACGTTTGGAGGGAACCAGCCGCTACCACACTGTGAGACAACGAACGGGCTGCTGTTTTTCAGCTGGATGATTGTAAGTTAAAATGCCAGAAATGCTCTTGCAATGTCGACGTACCGACTCTTTGAGTAGCGGCAAGCACGCATCTCTGGACGGCCGGAATAATTTGTCGCTGTCCTAGAGAACCTGATGTCACAGCCCGGTCCTGCATCACGAACGCAATCGTCTGTAACACAGGCGCTTCTAGGGCGACATGTCTAAGGTATATCAACGCATTACTATATATCTACCAATATGAGCCAAATTTTGTATTTTAAGACGACGAAATAGACATACCAGGTCAAACAACAGTAAGCGATTTAGTCCCTGAAACCATTAGCGATTTGAAGAAATAACCAGTCTGTGCGAGACGTCGCCGCTACGACAAGAAAAGATCAGTAAAGATATCGAGACCCATCTTCCGAGTTGCAGACGGTGTCCATGAGTTCATGTATGCGAACTGATCAAGTACCAACAGCACAACTGGAATGCGAAACTGGACTCCTGGCCGCCGTGCTTGGAGAAAGCAATCTTCAATAGCAAGAAAGAGTAGTAAGGACACACACGAAAAATCAGCTATCGACCCCCACGCGCGAACCACGCCTTCTGCGTGGCACACGTCGCGTTCGTGCACCCAGGACACCTCAGCCCCAGCTGCACGCTCGTCGGCCCCCGCCCCTCCCCACACGCCCGCAAATGCGCGGCCGCGATGTCCGCGAGCGCGCGCACGAACACGGGCGAGTCGTTCAGCGACTCCGCGCGGACGATCTCCATGCCGAGCGCGCGGCCGTGCTTGACGTACTCGCGGTCGATCTCGTACAGCGTCTCGATGTGGTCGCTCGTGAACGCGATGGGGACGACGACCGCGTTCTTGCGGCCGAGCCGCGCGAGGCCCTCGATGGCCTTCCCGGTCTGCATGCCCATCCACGCGGAGGGCCCGACCTGGGACTGCCAGACGAGGCGGTAGGGGTGCGCGTGCGCGAGGCGGTCCATCACGGCGGAGACGGTCGCGGAGACTTCGAGCACGTAGGGGTCGCCGCGGTTGACGACGGACATGGGGAGCGAGTGCGCGGAGAAGAGGAGGACGACGTCGGAGCGGGCGGATTCTGGGAAGCCGGCGAGGGCGCGTTCGATGTTTCGCGCGACGGCCTGCGAGTATGAAAAGATGTCTTAGCGTCGAATATTCATCAAGCCGCGGAGCATTCACGTACGTCGACGAAGCCAGGATGTGTCCCCCACCTATCGATTACACTCCACTCCACGTCGCCCAACTCGCCCGCTTTACCCAATCTATACAACTCATTCAGGCTGCTACCTGTTGTACTGCAGCTGTACTGCGGGTACTGCGTGAAAGCGACGGCCCGCTTGACGCCGTCCTTCTTCATCTCCTTCGCCGTCTCCTCCGTAAGCGGCTTTGCGTAACGGAACGCGACGTACGACTTGTGCGGCGCCGTCGCGGGATGCAGCTCGTCGAGCAGCGCCGCCATGCGTTCACCCTGTATTTGCGTGTATTTCAGGATGGGCGACCCGCCGCCGATGTCGGTGTATTGCTGCTCGATCTGTGGTGTACGCCGCCGGGCGATCCACGACGCGAGAACGGACTGGACAGGGAGCACCATGAGATCTCTGTCAGAGAAGAGGTTCTTGAGGAAGTCATGGGTCTCTGCGACCTGATTAAAATCTTGTGAGCGGGTAAGAACAGGTAATGGATTGGGTACGTACCGTCGAAGGTCCTCCCATATTCAGCATGACGATTGCTGGTCATTTTTCAAAAACTTCAACATCGGTCAAAGCGCACGGCGAGCGACAGCGACAGCATACCTGTAGGACTGTATACGTGTCAGTTATCGCAACCTAGCTCACAGTAGCATCTCAGCATCGCGGGAAGGACGTGCCTCTTTCCGGTAGGCGGCGCGTTATTTAGCGTCGCGAGCGTGCGCGCTGCAGTCTTGACACTTCGGAGGACGTTCGCCATGACCTGCACGAGTGTACTAGAGTACGCCGCGAGAAGAAAAGGCCTGGCGGACGTGGAGGACGGCGAGGGGATATGTAGGATGGGTGGACATGTCGTGCGAAAAGTTGGAGGGCGCTGACGCCGCGGATGCACACGCTCCGGATGCCGGGTGCGCTTTTGCTCCCACCACTCTCCGCCGGTGTATTTCGCAGAGTGCGCGTTCCAAGCTCAACATTGTGCTAATGCCCGTCTGGTATGTTTCTGAAATCACAGGAGACTCTGAAGAGAGCCCCTCGACCGCACGCCCCTCCACGCGACGTCTCGAAAGCGGTTTCTCCTCAACTTGGCGACGGGCGGGTATGTTTAGCGCCTCGCTGTGATGCACGCGCTCGCCCTCGTGGAGGACCCGCACTGCATTTTTACCAGCTTGCGCCCCTCGGACGCTACTTATCGGCTGGCGACTATCGATTCCCGCTAACCCCGCCCTCAGACCCTCTCTACCCCTCCTGCCCCTGCTCAGCCCGCCCCTATGTTCGAATCTTGCTAGGAACGGCCGTGACGACCCCCAGCGCAAGCGCAACCGCCTCTTTGTCGACGTGTATTCTATCTCCCTCCCAAATCGACATCGACATCGCGTTGACTTTGATTGCGCACTGGGGTTTATGAAGTGGACGCCGATCCCTCTCGTCGCGAACGCTACAACCTATATTGATCGTGAGAGGCACGCGCTATACCCTATCCTCGACCCGCAGTCCGCTGCCTCTATTTCGCCTTCCCCTTCAACGGCAGAATCTGCGCGTGCGGCGAGCCTTAGTGCACCCGAGATGCTCTCTTGGCCCAAAGGTGCGTCCTACATCCTGTCCCCCCATTCCCCCGCGCCTCAATCTCGCCACAAACTCTTTCTTATGACAATATATGACAGCCCTCGGCCTCCTCGCATCCCGCGAGGTGTCCCCCATCGTCGCCTGGCCTGCCCTCACCCATCCCTCGGCATCCGGCCCGTCCGTGGTCGTGCTCCTCACGATCCTTTCGATGCTCCTCACCCTGGTCGCGCTCCTAGCCAGTCTCGTCTTTCGCTGCGCAGCCCGGATACGGTTAGGCCGCGTCCTGCCATCGTGCCTGCCATCCCTCGCCCTCGCCCAGCCCTCCTCATATACCCCCACATATACCTTCGCCCTAATACCTTCCTCATTCACACTCACACTACCTACACTACCTTCGCCACCGTTGCAACGATACACCCGGGTCCTCTCTTCCATACTCGCTCGTCTACGCACGGTCATCGAAAACTCGCACTATACGTACGGTCTAGAATTTCTGCGGGCTTACGACACGTACAAATATTCCCTCGACGACTTTCTGAACATGACACGCTTGTGTCGAGAACTCCAAGAACAACTGAAGGTTTGTCTCGTCCTCTTTCAAGCTTACCATCAGCTCCCTCTCTAGAGTATCTTTTTACACTCCGCACCCACGTCCTCGCCTGTTCATGACGCCATCCTGGCCAATTAATTACCCCACTTCATCCTCCATTAACTCGTTTCATCGTCCCGCCTCTCCGACCACGCACTAACCACGCACTCTGCCCTACCCCCACAGGATCGCGACGCTCGCCTCCTCCATCACACAACCGCCTCACACGACCTCTCCGTCCTCAGCATGCAGCACGCCGCGCTGACTGCGCACAACGAGGCGCTCCGTGTGGACAAGACGCGGCTCAAAGCGCAGCTCCGCGCAGAGCGCGCCACGCACGCGGACGACTTACGTGCGTTCCAACGGGATTTGGTGGGGCTGGCGACGACCGTCGAAGCGTTGGAGAAGGAGCGGGAGGTTAACCAGGTGAGTGGGCGTTGTTCTGCGGTTCTTGTTACGGCGGTTACTGATCGATGCTTTGTATTTTTCGTTGGTTATGCGTGGTGCGCTTTGTTGGCGTGTTTTGTGTATTCGTTCATTGTGCACGCTTTGGTGCGCTTTAGAGAAAGTACGACGACGCGCTGAACGCGCTGCGCGACGAGAACGCGTCGTTGCGCACGCGGCTCCTCGCCGTGTCTCGTTCCGACTGTCCCACACCGTCCGTTCCCACGGTGCCTGAAGCGCACGTCACAGAGCTGCAGCGCCGCGTCGCGTCCGCGGAGCGCGCGGTGCGGCACGTCACGAAGGAGAACGACGCGTTGCGGGAGGAGCTGGTAGTCGCAAAGCGCTTGAACGAAGAGAAGAGCGCAAGTCAGCGCGAGGAGCAGGAGAAGGAGTCAGAACAGCGGCTCAAGGAGCAAGAGCAGAGCCAGAAAGAGCAGGAACAAAGACAGAAGGAACAGGAGCAGCGCAAGACGCAGGCGGCGTGGGTGGATGCGCTGGAGAGGTTCAGGAGCCAGCTTGTTGAGCAGCAGGCCGAGTATGGGCGGCTGCAAGCTGCACATGCGAGAGAGAAAGAGGGCAGGGAGGCCCTGGAGAGGGAGAGGGAAGCGTTGGCGGCGAAGGTCGCGAAGGTGAAGGCAGACAAGAGCAAGATAAAGGTTAGCTTTCTTTCCTTTCTATCACAGCATATAGGGACTAACCCATTGTATTACCTACACAGGCGAAGCTCAAACACGCCCGCGCAGATGCAGAGAGCAAGTCCGCCGCAGCCGCACGCCTGCAAGACGACCTCGTCGAGCAGGCCGCAAGCTTTGTCGAGGACCTCCGCTTCGCGCACCTCGAGTCGCACTTCGAGCGCGCGGCGCACAGCGGCGCGCTCACGCGCGCCGAGGCCGAGTCCTCCGCGCTCCGCACCGCGCTGCAGGACCTTTTCGCGCGGCACCGGGCGCGCGAGGCCGCGTGCGAGGGCGCGCAGGGCCGGATGCGCGCGGTGGACGAGGAGCGGCGCGTCGCAAGGCACCTGGAGGACATGCTGGTGGAGGAGCTGAGGAAGCGGCGGGATGAGTACGAGACGCTGGAGATCTCGTTTGAGGTGTTGGAGGCGGCGTATGGGTTCTTGGCGCGGGAGCTGGTGAAGACGGAGCATGCGCTGCGGGAGGCGCTGGGTGGGGAGGAGCCGTGCATTGAGCTCGAGTTGTTCAGGAGTGCGGGTGGGGAGAAGACGGAGGAGGATGCGCTTGCGGAGATGATTGCGGAGGCCGAGGCAGAGAATGCAGAACTCGAGAAGGATAGTCCGGGGGTTGAAGCTGTTGACACGAGAGCGGACAAGGGCAAGGGCATCGACTACGAGCCTGAGTACGAGCCCACGGACGTCGAGGCAGACACAGACGCGGAAGACGACATGCGCACGTCCGCCTCCCGCGCGAGCCTCGCCTCGGTCTCCTCCGCCTCCTCCTCCGCCTCCACCCGCTCCTTCTCCCTCCGCCACGTGCGCACGCCCTCGCGGCGCGACACGCTCTCCTCGCACTCGTCCCACTCCTCGCGCTCGTCGCTCTCCTCGCTCGCGTGGCCCGCGACGCCCGCGCTCGTGCGCACGCCCGACGGCTCGCGCGCGGGGTACGGCGGCAGCTTCGCGTCGGGGTACGACTCGCCCGTCGTCGCGACGCCGCCGCTCCCCGCGCTGCTGCTCCCGCGGCTCCCACGCGCGCCGGTGAACTTCCTGGACGGGGACGATGGGGCCGACGGCGACGGCGATGTGATCGAGGCGGAGGGCGTGCACTGCGCGTCGCCGTTCCCGCGCTCGCCGGATGACGACTTGTTCAATGATCGGTGGTCCGATGTGTCGTCCCCCTCGCCGGGTGACTAGGGGGTGTCGCTAGGGGACGAACGAAGATAGGGAGAAGCGAGCAAGATCCGGCAGATGCTACCCCTGCGCAGGTCCCTGGATGCCGCCGCGGGGGTTGTCAGATCCGGGGTCGACGCTGAGAAACGGAGGCTCTCCGGTGTAGTGTGTCGGCGCGCAAGGCACGGACTGCTGGGGGCCCCGAACACGAGAAGGACTGCACGAGTGTATGGACTTGGAGACGATGCTCCACGCGGCATCCATCGATATCGGCCACCAAATTATACCGCCGCTGCGCTTGCGCACAAGCTACTTCACCTACAACCTACAACACAAGCCCCGCCTCGCCCACAATCATAATCCCTCACGACGCCCCGCGCGGACGCCCCGCTCCCGACTTACCCACGAGAAGCACGCAGAACGCAAGACCCTGCAACTCATTCATGTTTACGTTTGGAACTCTGGCTGACTAGACTGACAAGGATGTACTGATACCAGGGACCGGCCGCGCGCCGCGTCCCCGTAATTGTAACACACCGCATACCACCGCGTTACTATTCCTATGGCTAACACTATCCTTTGCAATAGTATAACTAACAAAGACTCGCACAGTATGTACATATGTACTCTTCGAGCCGCAGCTTGCTCTACGTGTTTGGGCAGCTGTGTACAAAATTCCACGTTTCTTTCGGCTTGTTTGCATTGTCTCTATCTCTGTTTGTTGAATCACTAATAATACACTATGATTGTTACACTACTACATGTGTCGCAGACACAAAGTCAGGCCGCCGCCGTGCGTATGGTGCGCTACGGCGTGCAGACGGTGAGGTCGCGCTAAGCTTCTCAAGGGCTTCTAGCCTTCCACGCTTCCGGCTGCATCCTTCGCATAGCGCAGCTCGTCTGCCTTCGTCGGCGAAGTCTCGGGCTGCATGTACGCCTCTTCGCCGATGCTGATGGGGCGCTGCGACACGCTCCGGGCGAATTGAATATGGCTGTGCATGGTCCTGGTCGTCGCGATCGACGGCTGCGGGAGCATTGTAGCTTCGGTCCAACTCTGCAGGTTGATGAGCACGATGACGATCGTCGGGTACATTCCCTACACAGTATGAAGAGGGGCGTGGGATCAGTGCGCGTTCATGAGGCTGATCGCGGCGACTTGTAAAACGCACCGCTACCTGGAGGCTCATAGGCGAGTAGATATCGCCGACTGTTCTGTGCGGTATCTTGACCACGGAGAAGAGTATGCCTATGGCCTGAATGCTTGTCAAATGTGTAGGGTACACATGACGTCGCGGAATACTTACGCCAAATATACAGTACAGGAATCCGGACTCGATGAGGAGGGTTAGGATCCGCTCTACCCTGATGGTATTGTTGGGCGCGTCCTTAAACCCTTCTTTAATTGTTCGTCGTAATCGCCTAAGCACGGATGGGAGATACCTGTCTTGAGAGTAGAACAAATGAAGGCACGAAATAGTAATTACCAGACTTTGAGACCGACAACGGAGGTCGCCGTCAGGTTTGTTATGAAAGACGTCGTCAGGTTAGAAACCTGGAAAACGTCAATGGCCCTGATAAGGGGTGAGGCCATGCCAGCATTCGGTCCAGCAGGAGTACAATAGCTAGCAATCCTAAGCCCGATAGTTGCCACATTAGAAACTGTCAAGGGAGATAATCAGCGTTGTTCTCTTTGAAGCTTTGAAGGCAAGCGACTCACGAGTAGTCAATATAAGCCAGAACTTTGGGATGAGCAGAAGTTTCTTGAAGTCGTCCTGACAAAGCACACACGCTCTCCACACGACTACAGCGTCGGATATAATAAGCTGGAAGGACGCATTTCAACATCCTTTGGGCCAACGTGACATTGCCAGGGACTTACATTGATGAGGATAATGGCGTTAAATAAGGTAATGTAATAGGTGTAGTTGAAACTTAACTGCTCTGCTGGTTCGATGAAGAATACATGAATTTGGTCCAGAAGCTCAGCAAATCTCAGACCCCAAAAGGCGGAAGATAGGATGAAAGGAGCAAGCATCGCAAGAAGGATGTATGCATTTGGCCTCATCTTGCTGCTGCGTTTACTGCCAAAGGGCTTATGAGCATCGAGTGTCAGACAGCCCGAATATCCCCCAACAACATACAATAGTACATGCAGCCCGAAAGGTAGCAATAGGAGATGGATGCCTGGGAAATATTCTAGAAGCGTTTGCAAAGATGGGTAAGACATAGACGCACCGAAGAACAAGCTCTGCAGTACTAGGGCAATCGCATTATATAAAACTTCCTGACCGTCAAGGTGGAGATCGATAACCGTCATCGAGACGAACACGAGAAGGGACCTGGAAATGAGAAACGCCCCGACACAGTCGAGCGCGAATGACAAAGTGGGCGAGAATACGCACGACGTGAAGCAAACATCTCCACTTTAAAAGCAATTTAGCAGGCAGTAAGTGCATTCCAGCGCATCTCAAGAGAGTGTTCTCATCCGTAGCACAGCCTGATCGTTGACTTCGACATCTCATAATCATTCTTCTTCCAAAGCAAGGCTTTCCGCCGCCTCTATAGCATGACGAAGGTTCTTAGATTGCTCTAGTAGGTAAACATTGATCATGTCAATGGCAGCAGCAAATCATCTAGTATCTGAGTCACCAACTCGACTCACTTCACTGACTCCGCTCGTGAACAGGACCACCTCTTTCGTCAAAAGCAAGTAAGAGCAAGGTCAGGAAGCACAGTGCTCCGAGGATAGCATAATCAAAGTGATGAGCTGATAGACAGATAGCCCTGCCGGTTGTTAGAGACCCGGGTCTGGGAGTGATCATGATGTGGGTCATATCCTAGTGCTACTTGTCGAAGTAAGTTCGCTGGTGAGAAAGGTATACAAACTACCATCGTAGAGCAAGGGGTCTGTGTCGCAGGCTTGGGCAATGTCAGTCGCCTTGACTCTGCTGGGGTGGTTCCGAATCCCCCGTGATTTGGACTTTACTACTGGGAACGGGGCTGCCTCGGGCACGTGATCATTCGAGACCGAACTACCTGTTTTCATTTTATTTCTCTTCGCCTTCAGCTTCGTTTTGCGTTCATATTTTGTCCACAGCTGATCCGTACTGCTACATTTCCCCCATCCTATTTTTTACTTTTTTTGTTCTCGTATTTCTGCTGCTATTCTCTGTTTAACGTGATCGAGTTCGTACGCATGGATCTGATCGGCGCTCTGATTGCATCTCGCTGTCTGCCGTGTGGCCTGTGCCTTCTTCCGAGCCCCTCTGCGCTCCTCATCCTCGACGTCCATGATGTTGTACTCTGCGCTGATTGTTGACACGCTTATCGGTGAGTTTGGACTGCCTGTACTCTATCGTGTTGTTCCTGATTTCGTTTCCGTCCAGTTCTCAACTCCGTTGCCTTCCTCTGCTTATGTTTCCGGGCAGCGTTCCTCATAGGGGCTGGCTGCGTTCATGACCTGGTGCGGTCGCTTGTGCCTTTCAGGCATTGTTTCTACAGCGTCGGCTCTGTGCCGCGACGCTCTTTTGGTCCCCGGGGCGGTTATGCTGCAAAAAACAGATTACTGGTCGGTTCTGTGCGTGAGATGGAAATTGTTAGTGGTGGACTCGCCGGTTTATTTCCCGAAGATGTATTAGATCTGGAGGCAATTGTGAGTCGCCGTTCATGTACGGAATATTGTGCGCCGTATCAAATTCACGTTGCTGTCCCTTTCCATGTTATGTATCCCGTCTTGACAGGTCCTTACTTACGCCGCTTCATGTCTGTCCACGGTATCGCTGTCGGTTCGCGCACTACCGTGGCCAAATGTCTGAAGTTATGTGAAGTCCATCAGTGTTCACCTAAGTGCACTCGAGTTGTTTGTCGGTTTAAGAGACCGGTATTCAGTGCTGTCAATCCGTTCGGTGTTGAACACTATCACCGCCGTAGTGTCGCCACTGAAGTCGAACGTGTGCATGTCGCCTTTGTCGCGCAGGAGGCGGCGATGGATAGGGTACGCGGTTCGTCCACTGCTCCCATGCTCTCTGATCTTCGTCCTGTTGGTGTTAAGCCTGCCGCGCTGTTCCCTCCTAAGCCCTTGACTAAACCGGAGCTGGCTAGCATCGTGCACGACTTTGTTACTGCCTTATCCGGCCGTGTTCTCGAGGAACGCTCCTGCGCTTGCTGTGGACAACTGAGTCGTGTTGCTGAAATGGAGGACGTTCGGCTCGATTGTAAGGATTTACTCTGTCTCGTGAACCCTTCAGCTACCCGTCTACCACGCGTTTCTTCTAATGATCCTATTCTTCATATGGAGGGACCTATTCTTGATGAGGCTGGTATCGATCGTGTGCGTGGTACTTGCACTATCTGCTCTACGTGTTTCTGCAGTTTACGACATCGTCAGATGCCCAAACAGTCGTTGGCCAATGGTCTATGGACTGGCGAAGTCCCGGACGTTTTGTCGCAGTTAGGATTTATTGAAAAGCTGCTTGTTTCGCGTTACCGTCATAATGTATGTGTCGTAGATGTACGTATGGGTCAGAAGAAAATGAAGGCTAATGCCGTATTGTTTGCTCAGCCTGTCGCTCGTGTACATGCAATGTTGCCGCCTCCTCGGGAGGAACTGGAAGAATGTCTACTTATACTGTTTGTGGGTAAAGTTCTTCCTACCGAACTCGACTTTAAGCGTACGCCGCTCATCGTCCGTCGCGACCTTGTGTTGAATGCGCTTCGCTGGTTGAAGCTTAATCATCCCGATTACGCAGACGTTCTCATCAGTGAAGACCATTTGGCTCAGTACCCCGATAACGCACCCCCCGTCGGTGTCGTACATGTCGAAAGTGACGGTGAGGAACCGGCCGAGAATGTTCCTGTATACCAGAGTCCGGCTACGTCTACAGGCACAGAAGAGGGGCTTTGTACGTTTGCAGTTAGTGGCTTAACCGCGGACGGCTTCACGCAGATGACCTACAACGAGCGCAAACGCAAAGCCTTGGAGTTGTTGAGAGCTGGACACGATATGCTAGCTGTCGGTCATGCTCCGCAACCTGAGAGTATCTTCCACAATCCCCGATTGTACCCCGGCCTGTTTCCCTGGCTTTTTCCTTACGGATTAGGCGCGTTCGAGAATGAGAATGGCTGCAAGAAAATTGGCCGAGAGCTGCACTGTAGAGCGCTGTTAATGAATCACGATCGTCGCTTTCAAGAAGACGAATTCTTCCCTTTCCTGTTCTTCAATCAGACACAGATTAGAGAGAGTTCTTCAGGTGGCTACCTGATGACGCACAAGAAGATGTTCGCAGACGTCGCTGATACTATACTTAACATTGATATGGAGACCCTGTCTGATCTTATCAGTCGTGGGGAGAACGGTGAAAGTATGAAACCAGAGACGGAAGCCGAGAAGAAATGTTTCGAGCTTCTACGTGCGATAGATCATGTCTCTGGTCATGTACCAGGATCTGCGACTCAACGAAAGTATCAGCGTAACGAGATTCGAGCCTTGATACATAAGTATGGCGTACCCATGATTTTCGTTACTTTTGCCCCCCTTGACATTAACAATCCAATTTGCATGTATTTCTGTGGCAAAAAGGTAAACCTTTTGCAACCTGATCCTGATCTCCCGGACGCTGCTGAGCGCAAACGTGCTGTAGCTAAAAATCCTGTCGCATGTGCACGCTTCTTCGACGTTGTCGTCAAGGCTTTCATCAAACATGTTCTCCGCGCGGACAGCGAACAACCCGGCTTGTTCGGACCTGTTGAAACCTATTATGGTACCGTTGAGTCGCAAGGCAGACAGACCCTACACTTACATATGCTCGTATGGATTCAAGACAGTCTTTCGCCTCAACAAATTCGTGACGCTGTCTTAGATTCTAACACAGAGTTTCGTTCTTCTTTGATCGCCTGGCTCGAAGGCTTTCATCAAGGTGACTTTTCCACTGGAACGTTCGCTCAGATCGCGGAACGGATACGCCTCAAACGTGAACAACCTACCGATTGTGACGTGTACGCTGATGACAGTCAAGATACTTCTGATGGTAGCGGTGGTGGTTATCGAAACCCTACTACTGAACTTCCGCGTGAGCCCCCCCTCATGGAAAGCGAGGAACAGTTTGCGGACTGGTTTAACTACGTCTGTGAGGTGACGGATGAACTGGTGTTCATGTGCAATAAGCATGACCCACGCCATCGGAAAGGTTGCCTCAAAGGTCGTCCGCTGTACTGCCGTGCACGTTTTCCCCGCGATCTGTTTGAACGTACATGTATTGACGAGGATACAGGGGCGGTGAATCTGAAGAAGGTTGAGGCCTGGATCAATACATTCTCAGTGGTTTTAACGTACCTTGTGCGCTGCAATACAGATGTCACATGCCTACTGTCCGGAACTGCGGTGCGCGCCGTTATGGCCTATGTCGCCGACTACGTTACTAAACCCGGTTTGAAAGCGCACAATGTTTTTGACTGTGTCAGGGCTGTTTTGCGTAATAAAACTCAGATCATTGCAGACGTACCTTCACGGGAAGAGGCCGCTCGAAAGTTGCTAGTAAAGGTGGTGAACGCGGTGTCCGTGCGAATGGAAGTTGGTGGCCCGATGATTTGCGCTTTCTTGCTCGGCAACGGCGACCATTATACCGACCAACAATTCAAAGTGGTGTTTTGGTACGGCTACTATGCTCATGTTACTCGTAGATGGCAACATGAGATACGGGCTGCACAGGATGACATAGAGATGGAAGACGACGAGCACGAAAAAGTTGTGATTTCGCGTGGCGCATCTCAGGACGATATAATTCCTGTCAACAAGGTAAACGATTATGTTTACCGTCCGAGTAAGTTCTCCAAGATGTGCATGTACGATTATCTGGCTCGCACCGATGTGAAACGTGCTCGGCGCAAACGCGCGTTTGGGTTCGAAGATTCTGATGAGTCTGGAGGTGAATACAGCGAGGCAGAGGACGAGATGGATGGTGGTGGTTATCAGTTTATTAACGGTCATCCGTCGCGCAATACTCACCGTGTATTCTTCACTAAGCATTCTTCGGAGTATGTTTTGAACTTGGTTGGTGCCGTCTTGCCAAGACGTGATAAGGGCGATCGGGAGACGTACTGTCGCGTGATGTTAACTATGTTTGCTCCGCAGGGTTGGCGAGATGGTGGCGAATTGAAAGACGACGGACAGAGTTGGGAAGATGCATTCAACCACACTCCATTCGCCGACGAGCATCGCCGCGTCATGGATAACATGAACGTGCTGTACGAATGCATGGATGCGCGCGATGATTACTCTCGTCAGCGCCACAAGCTTGCAGCCCAGTTACTTGCTTCTGGCGTGCGCGGTCCAGGCGATATGACTATACTGGATGAGGATGCTGCTCATCTTGATACACTCAACACCTGTATAGACGACGACATGCCTGATTGGTTCGATCAACTGAATCAGATGTCGTTGTTGTCGGTCGGTAACCGTAAAGCTTTCTTACAGATGAAAGATCGTTTGCGAATGTTTTCGATTGAAGGGCAGCTTCTGGGCCGAGGCGGTACTCGCTCTTCCGTGCGAGAGGAATTTGTCTGTTCTGATCAGCCTCCCTCGTTCTGGAAAGAGTTACTTCTCAGTGAGCGAGAAGCCGTTATTACTGCACGCGACTGGGGAATCTCACCTTCGCGTGCCGTCGACGAGCCCCGCGGTACCAGTCCGATTGATCGCGTTTTTTCTACTGTACTGAGCGGCGTATCGGACGGCCCCGTTTTTGTTACTGACGGTGCTCGTGTGCTCGCGGATTCCATGCAAATTCTTGGTGATTGTCCTCTGTCGCGCTCATTGGAAGACCAGATAAAGGCTGTGAACGACCGATGGAGTTTGAATGAGGAACAGCGTAGAGCCTTTGAATTGATTGCTCACCAGGTATTGTCTGAGAACGAGCGACCGTTGAGGATGTATCTCGGAGGAATGGGCGGCACTGGAAAGTCTCGTGTGCTTCATGCTGTACGGAATCTCTTCAGCCTTCGCGGCGAACAACGTCGATTACTAGTCGTAGCTCCTACAGGTACTGCCGCAAGTCTGATTGACGGGTCAACTTACCATTCCGTGCTTGGATTCACAGGCACCGATGACTTCAAGCCTTCGCCCACCAAGCTCGCTAAAGTTCGTGAACGACTCCAGCACGTGAGGCTAATTTTCCTCGATGAAGTCTCCATGGTTGCTTTGAGCGAACTTTACAAGATTAGTGCCCAGTTGTGTTTGGCGTTCGACGAGACTGAACCTTTCGCTGGTCGTTGTGTCGTACTTGCCGGCGATTTCGCACAGCTACCGCCACCGGCCAAAGGCTGCTCGGCGATGTACAGCCCTACCGAACGCTTGACGACTCCTGGAATGAAAGACTACCATCAACGCAATGCGATGGGTAAGGTCCTTTGGCATATGTTCACCACTGTGGTGATTCTTCGCCAAAACATGCGTCAGAATGGTCTGTCAGAAGAGGATCAGCGATTTCGTACAGCGTTGGAAAACCTTCGTTACGGCGCATGTACTCAGTTCGACATAGATCTACTACTCACCCGTTTGTGTCGTGTCACTCCTGGATATCCGCACATATCTGATCCTGAATTTGACATGAAATCTATCATTACTCCGTTCAACATTGGACGCGACGCGATAAACGAGACCTACTCGGAGCGCTTTGCGAGAGAAAACAACGTTGAATTGGTAGAGTTTTGGTCCCGCGATCAGTGGCCCGAAGCCTCGAAAGCATCCTCCTTGACTGCTGCCGTTCGTGAAGCTCGTGAGCAAGGTGAAAATGTGCGCACGACTAACCGCATTGGTTCTTCCATGCAAGACGCAATTTGGGCGTTGCCCCCTGCTCTGACAGGTCACCTCGCTGGCTGTTTGAAACTATGTCAAGGCCTACCTGTCATCCTAAAGCATAACGAAGCGACCGAGCTCTGTGCGACCAACGGAGCCGAAGGTTACGTTGCCGGTTGGGATGCAACGGAAACAGTGTCTGGCAAGCTGGTGTTAAATACTCTGTTCGTACGACTGAAAGACCCACCTCGACCCCTGCATCTCGATGGCTTACCGCCCAATATCGTTCCGGTTACCCCGTGGACCGAGACGGTTACTTGTGTGTTCCCAGGAAAGAACGACAAGCGCGTTCGTCGTACACAAGTTCCTGTCTTGCCTGCGTTTGCTGTAACGGACTTCGGCTGCCAGGGTTCCACGCGTGAGTTCAATCCTGTCGATCTTGCACCTTGCAACACTGTACAATCTATATATACGTGCCTATCGAGGAGTTCGAGCTTGCGAGGTACATTACTCGTCTCCGCATTCGATCAAAACAAGGTAAAGGGTGGTATTGACAGGGCGTTGATGCGAGAATTCAGGGAGTTAGAGATGCTTGACGATTTAACTAAGGATGCTTTCAATGGCCGACTGCCGTTCTCTCCCGTCGGTCTGCAAAGGGGAATGCTCATTGAAAAATATCAGACGTTCAAAGGTATACGTTACGTACCTGCCTGTGTGCATCCTGCTCTGGATTGGTCGCATCTTCCCGAATACATCTTGCGTCCCACCATGGTCCCTGACGAATGGCGAGTATTGACGCGTTCCCGCCCCCTCGACAAAACTGTCCCTGCAGAATCACAATCCGTCCTCAGCAAAAAGCGCAAGAGGCCCTCACGCGTACCTCGTCCTGCCGCCCCTTCTAACCCTTCGCTTGTCCCGAGCGGTTTCTACTGGGATGCCGCCAACTGGAGTTGCAGTTATGATTGCATATTTGCCTTACTGTGGAATCGATTCCAAGAAACCCACATTGACTGGTCTTCTGCGGTTAACCATAGTTCTCCAGCTTTACAGGCTTTGGTCCGCGGCTTTCAAGATGTTTCGTTAGGATCGAGGTCTTTAGAACAAGTGCGAGATTGCGCTCGGGACGCATTATCCGCTCTTGCGCCGGCCCGCTTCCCACGCTTCGGTCACGCACTTGTCGATGTCATTGAGCTGTTCGATGCCCTATTTCCCGTCATCCACCCTTTCCTATCTCAACGCCGAACTTGCTCTTCCTGTCA
The DNA here is from genome assembly GCA_005298045.1 of Pleurotus ostreatoroseus. Lineage (NCBI taxonomy): Eukaryota > Fungi > Basidiomycota > Agaricomycetes > Agaricales > Pleurotaceae > Pleurotus > Pleurotus ostreatoroseus. The sequence goes on along the minus strand of SWBT01000148.1, from coordinate 312,481 downwards.
CCAGATCACTGTTGTCCCTCGTACATGGTCATCTTATGTTTTTCGACCTTACGCAGGCATCTGGGATGCCACCATCCCTCTACCGAACTCTATCACCTCTGCCGAGCTCATCAGCAGAATCCTTCGCCCCCCCTCGACCCGTAACTGCCCTCAATGCGGCCAAAGAAATACCGTAAACACAGAACGCTCTCTAATCGCAGATATTCCTCTGCTTGCTCTCGAACTGCCCGCAGACGACCCGACATTCCCTTCGGTGCAGGTTTCACGTGAGATACAGCTCCCACACACTGCACGCTCTCGATGGAAGCTGTTCGGAATAGTATACATTGGCGGCGGTCATTTCACTAGTAAGTACATCGATTCCAACGGCACAGTATGGGGTTTGGACAGCGCATCTCACATACGTGATTTCTCCAACTTCGGTCCAAGTTCTGATTTGCGCACGTTCACTTCCCGAAAGGCTTGCCTACTTCTTCACGTACCCTACTGATCGACGTTCATCTTCGCCTTAGAACTGGATCCTTCCGGTTCTTCATCGAACTCGTATCCGATAGCTTGTTTGTCGCCCGTGCTGCTGTGATTCAGCGGACTAATACCCGTTTTCTAGTTTTAGCACGTAAGTCTCACCGCTAACCGAATCGTACCCCGACGTCACTGACCTTTACTTCGCTTCCTGCCATCAGTCGCACTACTCCTCGTAATGCGAAATGAACCTGGATCCTTCCCGCTCCGTCCCTTTTGGTCTTATCTTCCACTATTTCAGGCGCGATCAATGCATCTACAAAGTCCCCCGGTCGAATTTCTTCAGGCAAGCATACTGTAAACTTTCCGTTCTCCTTCATCTTCCCCACACTGAGTCGATCTTCAACAATCCACATGTGCTCTACGCGTTTCGCATCTCCGTTGGGATCTTCATTGGCACGTAGTACCGAATTCTGAGGCGCAGTGGGCCTCACCTAGATGGATGCCGGCTTGTTTCATCATCGCGCTCGACCGATGTGTACACGTACCTTACTGAACACGCGACGTTGCGCGTGTAACATCCTCTTCGTCTCTGCGACACCTTCACTGTACTTGCAGCGGTACAGGAAATTACGCAACACTTTTAATGCCTCATTCTGAAGGGCAAATGCTCCATTTCCCGTGCACTCAGTCAACGTCAAAGATTGCACAGCTCTCGGCGCCGTGTGTGCGTTTCTGTTCGGTATTCAGCTCGATGTGTTTGTTTCATGAGGTTCACTTACCCGTTCCAGTTTCCTAACACACGCAGATCCACCCGCGCCACTATGCCCTGTACGCGAAGCGAAACAGGTTCGTGTTCGGTTGTGCTCAACGACCCGTACAAGACAACTGATCTTCGCTTTGGATCTTGTGCTTCTCTGGCCATCTGGAAAAAGCACATCTGGTCAAATAGAACTAGCTAATCTAGCAAATAATGAAAATAGTAAAAGATACAGTAGCTTAGTGGTCTATTATTCTTATATCCGCTATAGCCAGCTATGTTTCACTATTTTTTACTATTTGTCACTATGTTCTACTATGTTCACTATTTAAGTATCCGCTCATAGTGCAAATAGACAAATATAGGACTATTAATACTATTTACTCTATAATATAATTGTTTTAGATAAGAAAGCCAACTAATAATCTATATATGAGTAAGCAGTCTGATAATTGCTAATAAATGTTCTATATATTAGTATTACTACATGCATATATAACTACAAAATAGACTATATATTGGAATAGAATCTATTACTTGTTATTCACACTATAAATTAGCAAATATAGTAGCTAATATTGATAAGTAGAGTCAGATATTCAGGCCAAAATTTTACATTGACACTGTTATATAGCTTGCACAACTCACTTCATTTATGTATCAATATATATAGTAGCATTTTATATTTTTCTGAATAATCACATATAAATATAATATATATATTGAAAATTTAAATCATAGTACGACGTGCATGTCTATCTGAATACGAATTTAGCCAAAAATCATCACAAAGATCAAGAACATTTTCACTAGTCCAATCGTCTGGCACATGACCATCAGGAATTTTAGGGAATAAATGAGCGCTGCGTCGAATATCTTTTAAAGGAATAATAGCAGCTTCTCGATCACCAGCAATGTAGCAACGCTTGATACCATACAATCCATGATCTACATCCGGCTTTGTGAATTTACTGAACCATTCCACATATGCAAGATATTGTGGAGGCTCGTAATCACTGCCCGGCCATGTAGTCTTGATTGCGGATTTTGTGAGAGAAAATATAACTCGCACCTGCGCCACTCGATAGCCAGTCAAGCCAACGTATTCGCCTGTACCTGTATTGACCAATGCAGTATCAAAGCGACCAGCAACAAGCTCGCCTTTGGCATTATCGTATTCATGCCGACAATGAAGAACGTCCCATTCGTCGGCCATTATACGATGATTGTTGGGATCACCAAGCCAAAAGCGTGCCTTGTGATAGACTGAGACAGTGTTGAAAGGTACAGGTGTCGTAGTTGCCAATTTTTGAGCCTGTTTGTTGGAAATGCCTGGCATTTTGGTTTTGACAATAAATTCCGCAAATGCCTCGAGGAAAAATGTGGCACCAAATAACTCCTCCAGCTGCTCAAATGTGACACCTCTTTCAGAAGGCTGTTTGGTCATATAAGGTCTCTGTGGCTCCAATGGTTCGCCGCGTGTATCAAATACGTCATCGTCTTCATCAAGTATTTGAATTTCACCTGTACGCTGGGCAATATACTGTTCATGGCGCAGCATTTTTTCTTTGCGCTCCATATACAGTGTCATCTGGTCATATTCGTCTTTATGATTGGTGGCACGATAGGCATCTTTCACATAATCGATATGAAGACGCTCAGTGTACTCCGTATTGAAGTTATCTGTCGTGCCAAGATATTTGATAGCTTCGACGTAATGACGTGCCCAGTGTAGTTTTGGCACATTCCAGTTTTCACGAATGCCAAGGTCCACAAAGATATCTTTGTTCTCATGGAACAACGCTAAAGCCGCCTCCATTTGCTGCAGTGAGCTTTCAGAATGCACAGGATATTGTGCAAAATATACGAAGTCAAGTAAACCTCGTACAGCTCTGAGCAAACGACGTGGCCTTGCAATTCGAGTCTTCAATGGCAGATCAGCAATCAAGCCCATCAAGACACGAGCAATGTCAGCATGCTCTGAGCCTGTCAGCTTTGATAGCTTGGAGATGCCATTGAAGAAATGTCGCACATGATGATTACGAGGTAGAACGCGGCAGCGTGCGTCCAGCTCGTCTGTTGAATATGCACTTTTAATCCAGCTAACAAGATGTTTGATGAGGCCTTGGTAAAGTTGATGGAGAACATCAGGAGTCATTGCAAGATATATATCGCAGTACGGCATATCATGCCAATATGGACGATAGATTGGCTTGATGCCTACTGCCTTGCATGCTGCCTTATATTCTCCTATATCTCCTTCAACTTTATCCAAGGCCTCCAACACCCTTTCTAAATCACGAAAGGGGTGTGCTGGCTTCAAAGTAAAATCATCAAGTGCGTCTCGTGGACATGTACACAAAGGGCATTCGCCATACTTAATTCCAGTGACAGTGACTTGCTCTTGGTAGTCAGCAGTATGACCACACAAGATTGGATAGCAGCGATACATTTGACCAAAGCCATTGGCTAAGTCAATCCCAGATGTACCAGGTTCGACTAATGGCTTTAGCATCATGCGAACGGCTGCATGCATCAAATTTTGAAGCACTCGTCGCCGAGCAGCTTTATTAGTGATGCGATCCAACTGTGCCACAGGAATATAGCCCAAAAGTACATATGCTTGGCGTGATGGCTTGCGACGAATCTCCTTGGGAATGTTACCAATTGTCATGTATACAGGGTAGGCAGCCTTGTTTCCAATCATTGTGAGTTTTGTTTTATCTGTATTCACAACGATGGGCACAATGGTACCTCCCTGTGTACGTACATTGGCTTCCAATTGCTCTTGTGTGGCCCATGCCCATGTACCATAGAAGATGTCATGGTATAGGCGCTCCTTTGTACCTTTACTTTTATGTATCTCAGGAGCATAGACCATATGAGGAGCAAAGATCGGGTTACTGAAGAGTGCAGCGACACATAGCTCTGCATCACGATGGATGCATTCGAATTCAAGACTATAGTCGTCGACTTTCAGTAATCCACGACGGAATCGTGGACGTACATCCGGCAAAGAGTCAATAAGAGCATTTAACTCTTGAACACTGGAGAATTGCAGACCAAGTGTATCTACAAGGCCTGGAATGCGGAGTAGTTCATTGACCGCATTAGACCCTGCAGCACGTCTTTTGGCCCATCGTGCAATCTCATAGTTCATAGCAGAATTCCAAGGATAATACCAAGATTTGTCAGGGCTTAAATGCTTCTCATAATCCTCATGAGCATTGACACCAGTCTTGTTAGGGATAGGACGTCCTGCAGTTGCGCTTGGAAATTTAATAACTTCAATTTCCTCGCGCAAATTATTTTCGATGCGTGTCCTACCCGCTAAAGACTGTGCATAGGCTAGCTCTGACAAACGATCAGGTTCTGACATACTACCTGACCCAGGATCAGACTCTTGAGACGATGCAGCAGAGCTTGGCGCAGAGGTATCAATGCGTTCAGAGGGTGTATAATCCTGGTCACTATCTGAGTCACCATAGCCTGACTCAGGAGCAACGTTAGGATTGTCAAAATCCTCTGCATTGGGCCGTGGAACAACGTCATCGTCTGAGACGATAGACTCGGCCTCCCAAGCATCATTCTCATCATCGTCATCAATGTCCTCATCCTCACCAGCAGTGGCCGGTGTTGGTTCTTCCTTGGAAGTATGAGAGTGCACACTTTGCATGTCAACATCGTCTGATACAAGATCAAGACCAAGGGCCTCATCTGTGTAATCTTCAGAAGATCCAAACATGTCTCCGGAAAAAGGTTGAGACATGACATCATCACTAAAGTGGACCTGCTGTGCAAGTAAATTCTGCAGCAGGTCAGGATCTTCGTTGACATGCAGGCCTGGAACTACAGAAGCAAGTCTGGCTTGCCTTGCTTGCATAGTTCGCTTGTACTTGTCGTACAAGGCGCGGCACTCTGCATTCTTGCTTAACCGGATGTGGCTATAGTAACCCGATCCCTTGAAATGACGAGTACAGCCTGTACAGATCGTCATTCTGAAAGGAGATTCTATCAAGCAGCGACGTGTGTGCGGAACCTAGGAAAAGGAAGTGAACACCTGTTGAGGCAACCAAGCTACCAATCTGCCGAGGAGACGAGTAACCTGGGTAGAGTCGATAGGACTTTGTGTGCACAGACACAGAAGCTAGAAGAATTTATAGTGAGAAGAGACCATGAAGGAACCACTGGATGACATACCTGCTGCCACTGAAAGAGTACAACACAATGCAATGATACGTTATTGAAGGTATAAAGTAGCCTTCATAAATGGTTATCAATTTGAAGTCTTGAATGTAACTGAACAACATACTTTATAACTCTATCAAGGACAGGACAATACTGAGCAAGCGAGTGAGAAAATGCCTGCGGGCGGGAGACGGTGCACGAAGAGGGATGATGCACAAAGTTGGACGGCGTTCACAGTCAAGGCGGCAGGTGAGTGAGTGATGTTGACGGGAAGAAGACGGTGCGCGGCCGGGAGACGGTGCGAGTAGGCGACAGTGGGCAGGAGGACAACGGTGGACGGGCAGGCGGGAGAAGATGGGCGAGAAGGACGCGGCACGCCGGAGGGTGATGGCGGGCAAGCAAGTGACAGCGGGCTGGAGGGCAATGACAGACAAGGAGGATGCGACGGGTGAGGAGGATGCGACGGGCGGGAGGGCAACGGCGGGTGGGCAGGAGACGACGGACGAACGAGTGACTACGGGTGAGAACGGTGCGACGGGCGGGAGGGCGACGATGGGCGAGCTAGAGACGGCGAGCAAGGAGGGCGTGGCGGGCGGGAGGGCAACGATGGGCGAGCAGGAGACGGTGAGCGAGGAGGGCGCGGCGGGCAGGCGGGCAACGGCGGGCAACGGCGGACAAGAAGGACGCAGCACATAGGAGGGCAACAGCGGGCGAGCAGGGCACGGCGGGCGAGCAGGAAACGGCGGGCGAGAACGGCGCAACGCGTAGGAGGGCGACGGCGGGCAAGAACGGCACGACGTGCGGGAGGGCGACCGCACGCGAGGAAGACGCGGCGCGCGGGACGGCGACGGCGAGCGAGAAAGACACGGTGGGCGGGCGGGCGACGGCACGCGAGGAGGATGCGGCGCGTGGGAGGGCGGCGGCGTGCGAGAAGGACGCGGTGGGCGGCGAGACGCGGTGGGCGGGACGGCGACGGCGGGCGAGAAGAACACGGCGGGCGAGAAGGACGCGGCGGGCGAGAAGGACGCGGTGGGCGGGAGGGTGACGGCACGCGAGGAGGACGCGGCGCGCGTGACGGCGACGGCGTGCGAGAAGGGCGCAGTAGGTGGGAGGGCAACGGGGCGAGGGAGGGCGGCGGCGTGCGAGAAGGACGCGTGCGCGGAGAGACGCGGTGGGCGGCAGGGCGATGACGGGCGGGTGGGCGACGACGGGCGAGACGGCGACAGCACGCGAGACGGCGACGGCACGCGAGGAGGACGCGGCGCGAGGGAGGGCAACGGCGCGCGAGGAAGATGCGGCGCGCGGGACGGCGACGGCGAGCGAGAAGGACGCAGTGGGCGGGGAGACGCGATGGGCGGGAGGGCAACGGCGCGCGAGACGGCGACGATGCGCGTGAGGGTGACGGCGCGCGTGAGGGCGACGGCGGGCGAGAGGACGACGGTGGGCGCAAGGACGTGGTGGACGGGAGGGCGACGGCACGCGAGGAGGACGCGGCGCGCGGGACGGCGACGGCGAGCGAGAAAGACACGGTGGGCGGGCGGGCGACGGCACGCGAGGAGGATGCAGTGGGCGGGGAGACGCGATGGGCGGGAGGGCAACGGCGCGCGAGACGGCGACGATGGGCGGGAGGGCAACGGCGCGCGAGACGGCGACGATGCGCGTGAGGGTGACGGTGCGCGTGAGGGCGACGGTGCGCGTGAGGGCGACGGCGGGCGAGAGGACGACGGCGGGCGAGAGGACGACGGCGGGCGAGAGGACGACGGTGGGCGAAAGGACGACGGTGGGCGAAAGGACGTGGTGGACGGGAGGGCGACGGCACGCGAGGAGGATGCGGCGCGCGTGACGGCGACGGCGTGCAAGGAGGACGCGGTGGGTGGCAGGGCGATGGCGCACGGGAGGGCGACGGTGCGTGAGAGGGCGCCGGCGGGCGAGAGGGACGACGGCGGGCGAGAGGACGACGGCGGGCGAGAGGAAGACGGTGGGCGCAAGGACGTGGTGGACGGGAGGGCGACGGCACGCGAGGAGGACGCGGCGCGCGGGACGGCGACGGCGTGCAAGGAGGACGCGGTGGGTGAGAGGGCGATGGCGCACGGGAGGGCGACGGTGCGTGAGAGGGCGCCGGCGGGCGAGAGGGACGACGGCGGGCGAGAGGACGACGGCGGGCGAGAGGACGACGGTGCGCGAAAGGACGTGGTGGACGGGAGGGCGACGGCACGCGAGGAGGATGCGGCGCGCGTGACGGCGACGGCGTGCAAGGAGGACGCGGTGGGTGGGAGGGCGATGGCGCACGGGAGGGCGGCGGCGTGCGCAAAGGACGCGGCGCGCGGGGAGACGTGGCAGACGGGCAGGCGACGACGGGCGAACAGGAGACGACGGGCGAGACGGCGACGCCGTGCGAAAAGGGCGCGGCGTGCGAGAAGAACGCGACGCGAGGGAGGGCAGCGGCGCGCGAAAAGGAGACGACGTGCGGGCGGGAGACAGTCGACGAGAGGGCGACGGCGCGCGGGTCCAGCGAGCCGGAGATGGGGGACCAACGGGAGCCGGAGAACGTACGACAGAGGGTGCGCGAGCAAGAGGACGGCGCGCGTGGAGAGGGCGAGCGAGCGGGAGGCGGACGCGACGCGACGGTGCGCAGAAGACAGAGGCAGCGCGAAAAATTCGGTGGGTACATAGATAATGAAGTATTAATTAGTTCAATTCAAAGCAGCGAGAGATGGGTATAGTAGACGTACCGGAGCTGTAATTTCTTCGAGGTTTCGGGTCCCCCAAATGATAATCCAGTGCCTCTGCAAAGAAGGGTCACTTCATAAGAAGTTACCAGTGAGAGCTTCGCGACTTACCTGTAGGTTGTAGCTGGGGACGAAAGCCAAAGGACAAGGTCGCTTTGTCGGCGCGAGCAAAGCGCTGGCGCTTGGCGCCCGTTGATCGCTGTGAGCTGGCGGCTTGCCGTTGACTTCAACTGCGACTCACCGACTTCTACAACACTCTATACCCTCCCTTATTTCTTAAACTCTTTCATCAGTCTTTTATTTCAATATTTCTTGGCAACTCACCGCTTTCTAATGGGCAATCACAACCAGTCTCAACACAGCCAGCTTCTGGACCAAGACTTCGACTTGCAAGACGAGGAGCAGCGCAACCGGGTGCTGTCGCGCGAATTCCAGGGGGCACCAGCGCAGGAACAGGAACAGGAGGACGGGGAAGAGGACGGGGAAGAGGACGGGGAAGGAGGTGGAGATGGAAATGGAGATGGAGACCAGCAGACACGGAAAACAAGACATCGTAAGTCATGTTAGACTTCTCTCATACACTTTTAGACTCACCGATCTTCAGCGCGGACGGCAAGTAAAAATGCGCAAGGGCAGGGATGTGAGTCGTCCGTCGTCTACGGTTTGCTGCGCGGCTCACCACTTGCAGTTTATATCCAGCTATCCGGTACCAAACGGCGTCGAAGCGATGACAGTCACGGCGTCCGGCCTAGCCAGAAGGCCCGTAGGTCTGTAGCCCCCGAGAGTAAGTCTAGTGGGGTGGCGGTTTGCGGTGGGCTCACTATCGCAACAGGTCAGCCCAACGTTCCCACCTCGAAGCCATCCAAGGCCGCTGCCGGCCGATCAACAACTGGCGGTAAGTCATCCAGAATTTAAGTTTATTGCTATAACCAACTGTTAACCGTGATTTCTACTACAGATATGCCTGTCGCCTCTCGTCCTACGGTCTCGCGCTCTCGTATCAAGGCCGCGGAAGAGTATACTCACGGCGGAGAGCGGAACAAAACCCAAAGCTCCGGCCATGCCAGTCAAGCCACGGAGGCTCCTGCTCGCCCTTCCCAAGCCATGGAGGCTCCTGCCAGGCCCTCCGCCTCGCAATCCAAGTCACGCTCGACCTCAGACGCAACCCCGCACTCGGCTGCGACACCACACCAGAACCCGGCGTCTAGTCAGAAGCCAACCTCTGCTGCTGACGACTCGGACGAGGAGGTACCCGTATTGAAACGGAAGCCATCTCGGAAGTCCTTACCTGTCATAGTAGAGGATGAGGACGAGCAGGAAGACTATCCCGCCTCTGATGACCCAGCAAATGCCGTGGAGGACAACCTCCCCCAGGATGGTAGCGAGGACGAAGAAGACGAGGACGAGGACGAGGACGAGGACGAAGAGGAGGAAACGGTATGTGTCCTGATCTAATGCTCCTCTGATCTATAGCTGATGCCTTGGTAGGTTCCTAAAGTACACGAGGTGCCTACGAAGAAGACTGCGAAGAAGGGTAAGACACCGGCTGTCTCCACGGACTCTTTCACACCTTTGGATGATTGGCCAGGAGCTCTACGCAAAGATCTGCTAGATTGGGACAAGAGTGCAGAGCTTGATCATGCCTCGGACGATGCTGGTATGTCTTCTGTCTTTACCATTGCCCATTACTGAGTATTGTGTAGACGAAATTCCGCCAATCAAACGTGCTGTGCGGACTTATGGCCGGTCAAAGGCAAAGTCTCAAGTGAGTTATCGTTTGCATCACTGTCTATTTCTCTCAACGGTTCACAGGAAACTGTGCAGTCTCAACCTCAACCTCAACCTCCGTCTCAACCTCAGTCTAAACGGCGTCATTCTTCTCGTTTGGAGGCGCAGCGAAAGGAGGTAGTTTATATTTCCTCATATCGATTTCTGAAGCTTAGTTTTTCCATTTAGCGTCCTGTATCTATATCCGCGGAAGAGCTCGAACAAGCTCGAGCTGCCAAGGCGTGTTCCAATCCTCGATCTTCTGGCTCTCGGTCTACATCTCTCCGTGCTTCTGCCTCTCGGTCCCGGACTGCTTCACGGTCACACACTCCTGCCTCTCGGTTCCATACACCTGCTTCTGGTTCTGCTGCATCGTCTCAACCTCAGGATGACGTATCAGATGATGAGTCTGATGCAACACCTGATGGCCTGGACTTTAGGATCACCAACAGCGGGAAGCTCACAACTACTGGTTCGTCTCGGGCCTTACAGTCTTTCGTGGATCTCTTCATTCAAACTCTTGTGGATGAATGTCTCTTCGGCAATGGCTTTCGTGAGGAGAGCGGTGAGAAGCATATGGACTGGATGCGAATGGTCGCAATGTGTACGGCTGAAGCACGCAAAAATGAAGAGATCTTTTATCGTGCTCGGAACGACAACGATTGGATGGCTTGCTTGGCCAAAATCGTAGGTCTTGATCATTTATCAGTACATGTGCTTACTGTGTTTCTTTGCAGGGTGATCAACGTGTCAATAATTTCCGATATGAGGTTAAGAAAACTTGGGCTGTCTCCATCAAGAATGAATATCAGTTACATGAGCAAACCGCTGTTCGTGTTGCTGCACTCACAGGTCCAGATCATATTTTCATTTATCCTGGAGATCATCTGAAGGTAAGTTTTCCTTATTTCATGTTTACGATGCTAATATTTATCCTTCAGTCCAACACTATCATTCGCACCAAGCCATATGGTCGCACAATTTTTGTTCAGATGCTCAATTGGATTTGGAAAACCAAGCAAGCTATGATCGCACGCAAGAAGAAGCATTGCCAGGTGGAACGTAACGGAAAAATTGTCATGGTTGTGCCTAAAGCAGTTTTAGCCTTTGTGGCCACTATCGTAAGATTTATTATGAGTTTAGCTCACTATGCTGACACTTGAAATTCAGATCTACTCTGGAATTATATCGGCCTGTGAACAGAGTGGCAACATTGCACTGAGCATCAATACTCACTGTCACATTTACCAGGGCCATCTTGCTATTCTTTCAGATCTAGAGAAGAACCACCCTAAGAAATATTACAAGCTTATGAGTGACTTGCTCACTCAAGCCAGGTATTTACTTCATGTATAGCATGTCAAAGTGAGCTTACTATTTTTGTGTAGTTCTGGTGTATTCTTTGGCCATGCTCAAGAAGTGGCTGAGGGAATTATGGGAGGCCTTGATCTGGATGGAATGGCTGAAGATCCTGACATTGCATAGCTTTCATCTTCATTTCTATGTGCTCTGTGTCAAACTACTATGCCTCTCTTTTTATACTCTATTGCACAGTCTAATGTTTAACACACTCATTGGGATCCTAGTAGCTTACTACCTTTGCAATTGATGCATTAATGTTGCTTCCATATATAATTAGCTGGTGTGAATCAGATATGATCATAGAATGCTAAATGTCACTCATTCTATCTATTAGGTGATATATATAGCTAATAAGAACTATCATTGACTATTAAATATAAGAGTAGTAAATTATAAGCACTGATAGTCGGTTAAAAGAAGAGAATAGTATTATATAGTCCCAAATAGTAAACAGATAGTGCAATATATCTGAATATAGTAGATTATAGTGATAAATAGTGCAGTGCATCCTATAAATAGTAGGTAATAGCGAAATATGAGTAACACAATAGATCTTAAATGATTATGCTAGATATATTTCACGAACATGTAATCTCCAATACAATATAGCTTAGTAATCATTAATATACTATTTATTAACTATTATCTTCCTATATATATATACAAGTACTAAATAATAGTGTTAATAGCGGCGAGTAGCAATAAATAGTAGGCAATAGTGAAAGATAGTAGGATATAGTGAAATATAGTGAGATATAGTGTAACATAGTCATAAATGAAGACAGAAAATTCAAGGGGTAATCTATTAATAGTTCATTTGTATCTGTTCATACTAATACAACTCTTTGGACTTTTTGAAGCTATGATTGACTATTTAATACTACAGTAAAATATCACTTCTCTTATAGTTTCCACGTCCAATTGAGCTTTTTCCAGATGTGTCTGTCGTCACGTAGCACCAATGAGGCTCGATTTCTCCATCTGAAACCACTAGCTCTGTACGCCTTTGCTGCCCTTGCCTTGCTGTGCACATCGCGACTGCTTGCTTCAAACCCTCATCCCAACAGTCCGCGGTGATAGTTCCTTCTACTATGATCCAGGGTAAGCATTCCACCCTCGATGTACCGACTGTGTTCATTTACTTACTTCTGATGAGCGACATGAATACTGTTTCGTTCACTTCCAGTCTAACTGCCCGCGGATGATATCAGCGCCTCAAATACTCCTCGCACCGTCGATGATGTAACGTGGTACACCCCTTTCGCCGTTCTGTATCGGTACGAGATCTCACGCCTCCTTTTCGTGCTTACTTACTCGATCGTTCACCGATCCCCTTATCTACCACTCTGTCGAGCCTACCCATCGGCTTCTTCTCATCCTTTCGTCTCCCACTCCCACTCCCGCTCCCACTCCTACTATCCCTTCATCTTACATATAACATGCCTCCGAAGCGTGCTGCCGAACCTGCTAACACTCAACCCAAACGACTACGGTTCGTCAATATGATCATCCCCTTTACTACTACTTGATATCCCCTGCCCAGCGTGGACTCCGGCTCTCCGACCCCTCCCTCCAGAACAATGTCGCCCTCAGGACGGACTACTGAAATTGAACAGTCCGGTGAGAACCTCGACCAAAGAAACGACTCTTCCACCGGTCCCGTGGTCCCAGCTGCCACTAATTCGGTACGCTCTCGTTCATATTTTGTTATCATGCTACTAAACCTACCGATAGCCGTCTGAGCCGACCCCCTCTGTGCGCGGTCTACGAGTCCCTCTCGGCGATCCAGGCAGCACCCCGCAACCGATCCCCGTCGTACGTTTGATCTTTCCAGATATGATAGTTTGCTAAGCGCTGCCGCAGCTCGACGCTACCTTCAGGAGCTTTTGGACACCCGCGCTCGCCGGTCGCATCAACACTCTCCTTTCTTACCAGAATAATGCGCACACCTGTTATGCTGTTGCTCGTCTCCCTGCCCTTGACGCATGCTGGGGACCCACTCTGGGTGGTGCCGACAACCTCGACAACTACGTGTGCGTGGATGGCAAGAAGTTGACTGTGTATCTTGTCGGTGAAATCGAGGCCGCTTTCTTATACGACCAATCCGGCCAGACAAACGCGAGCATTGCAATCATGGTCAAACCCCTGCTTGCATCCGATAATGTCATCCTACATCGCTTTCTTACGGTGGGCTGCATGCCGTCTCAGCGTACGCTCTTGTTAGGTCTTTTATCTTCCTTTTTCTCATGACTCGTAGGTTTACCCGCAGTCTTACCTGACTCTGTTCCCTGCCGGCGCTTTCAAACTCGTTCATCCGGGAGACATGCTCCCCAAGACAACGTATGTGTTCCCTATGTCCGTATACTGTGTTCTTACACTACCTACTACAGATCATCCCTTTCGATCGCGGATGGGATGCACGCTACACGAAAATTGCAGACCGCACCCACCTCCCTGGACGAGAGTTCAAACAGAACGACTGCGTATTGATCGAGGCGTACCTCAATCGTTACAGGGTCACTGATGATCCCCGCCCTGCATCCTCCGGTTCGTCCGAGAACCCTTCCTCTTCCTCTACGAAGCATTCCTCCAATTATTCCCCCAAGAAAGCTGGGTGGAATAAATGGGTGACGAAGGTAGAACTCCAATCTGTGACGATGTTGAGAGATGCTCCGCCCCCGCCTCCGTCTAACGCGCTCGATGACCTTAACTTCTAACTTACTGTACTGTTGCCCGCCTAGCTTATGTGTATGTACTCGTGTACTTATAGTCTCTGAAATGCTACATACACATGCGTCTCGACCTGTTATTCACGGCACCTGTACTCATAGACTTTTGTCGACTGATATGTCATGCTTTCACCCACAAGACAACTTCCGTCTCGAGCATCATTTGAGGTTGCCTGCGCGGCTGTCTGCTGATCTGCCGGTACCTCGGACTTGATCTATAACCGGTGTCTCCTCGCCGAGATCTGAATCGAGTTCAGAACTCTATCATGTAATGTCTTGAACCTTCCCCCTTGTGCCGTCGTACCTTCCCTTGCGCTCCCGTTCCTGTTGTCGCGTTTCTCTCGTTCCATGTCTTCGTCCAACATACTTGCTAACGCCTACGCATTCAGTTAACACTACTTAACGTACTACTTGCGTTCAGATCTTTCCTTCTCCTGTTCGCGCATTATACCGATTCCCTCGTTGAACTCAATCGCTCACTCCTAACTCGTCCCACCGTTTCACATTCGATAAAGTTTCGTTTGGGCTCCCGCTACTGGCCTCACATGTCCCTCTCCACCCCATTGTGCCAGTTCCGGTCACCAAGATCGACCTAGTTTCCGTCCCTTTGCTAACCCATGCTCAGGCCACCCGGTCCAAGTCATTGTCTCTGAGAAGGTGTGTGCTCATCGTCCGTCCTGATTCCTCTGCACGGTTTCTGTCTCGTAATAAATTCCTTTGTCGTTCAAATCCGTGTTCTCCCCAGCGCTCATGCACTAAACTGCGCTCGTTGCGCCACTACGCTAACGCCGCGCCTGCGTTTTCGATCTCGATTTCAAGTATGTCTCAAACCTTCTCCGTACTATTTCCGTAGTTCCCCCTCCTCTCGCATTGGGTTCGCGTACTCCTCCACGGTATGTACCGCATTCCGCACTCGAGGTACGACGTCTTTCACATCGTGACCTTCGAGTCCAAATTTTAAGTACAGAAACATACACAGTACGCACACCAGAATGCGTATCAGGTCAAACATGAAGTACGCGGGTGCGCCGTGACAGTACCAAGCCAGCTCGGAGAGCCACCGTACTCGATCAAACTTATTCTTGGCTTCCAAACTGAACCTCTTACACCGCTTTCGTCTTAGAAACCCACTGCGCCTACGCCCGAACGGTGCCTCGTGCCTGCGTACGCGCCATAATTAACTCATGACCTTCACGTGTTCATCAACGCTCCGTACTTTTCACAGACGCCTATAGACCTATACACTACGAGGAGAATTGGTAGAGCGTCCGCGAGAGGATAACTCGTACATTCTCCGTAGCAACGTTGCAGACGACGTACATCTTCTCTATACGCCTATCAGTATCATGGCATCCTTATTACCTACTGAGATGGTCGAACACCTCGGAAAATTCCTCCCTTCACTCCACGATTGCTTGTCTTTTGCGCACACTTGCTCCAGATGGCGGTCCACAGGTTTAAAAAATGCATTCCGCGAACGGACCGTGCAACTTCAAGCTCACAGCTTTCTCCCTGTCGAAAAGCACGTATGTTTCGCTCGCGGTTGTCCTGAAGCTGCTAAACACATTCAAACTCTTCGCCTTACCGGTCCTCCTGGTTTTCCTCATCCGACATTGTCCATATTCACTGTGGCTTTATGCATCGCCGACCTTCCCAATCTCACTACTCTAATTATCACCCACGTGTACTGGTACACCGCCCGCCATCAAATGCCTTGTGCAGCGCCCCTTCCGTCCCTGAAAATTTTACAGCTCGGCGATCTGCATCTTCCCGCACGCTTACCCGCCCATCAGCCTTTTCAGGTACTCGCTCTAAGTCCATTGTGGACATCTGTCGAATTCGACGACATTGCAGTCACTTCGCGCGAGATCCTACCTCTCGACTTTGTCCCACGTATTCAAAAACTCATGATATTCAACCACCGGTTCCGGTCCGAAATTCACCTCCTTCACTTTCTACCAAACATCGCCGACCTCGTAACTCTCGAGTGCTTCAACTACGCACTTCATCTCTCCACTCCCTTACAGGCCTTGGTCAACACCAATCGCGATACTTTGCGCACTTTGACCTTAGACCTCTCAGCGGACGAGAAGAGTACGTACAATCTATTTCCTTTTCATTCTCTTCAACTTATGGCATTCACAGGTGACGACAGCTCAGGTCTCCTCATCACCTTTGTCCAAAACGCCGACTCGCTAGAACAACTTACGTTGTCTATACCTCTATATGACTGGATAGAAATTGATCACGAGCCCGGACAGACTCCCCACAGCACCGCGCTCTCCAGACGTATACTGATGGATGCGGCGACACATGTACCCCGCTACCTCGACACCCTTCGCATCCATGTTTCCACCATAGCCACTTCCCTACCGGACTGGAAAGACTTCGAATCCAGGATGGCCTTGAACTGGAAGCGAGTAGGCGCTTGTCTTTGCGAGCATCCCTTCCTTCGCGCGGTCGAAATCTCAATCATCTCCTCATCAAAAGCTCGTCGAGAAACTGTGTGGTCCCCAAGCTTACTGATGTCTGTCACTGGCACATTTGACGCCTTCCACGTACACTATTGTACGTGTTTTTGCCTGGCGTGTGAGCCTTTCCTTTACTCATACTTTCACAGGCTATGGATGCACCGTGTACATGTACCGAACATTGAATGATGCAAGAAACCTGTTTTCTCCGGTAACTGATTCGATATGTTCCTCAGCGCCGTCTCATGCGTGTATTTCAGGCTCAATTAACAGTCGCCGCTGAAGACCTTGTCCCGCCACTTACACCGCCTCCCGACGACTCCGATGACGAAATCCCTCCCTTAGAAGCCGTCTGAGCCCGTTCGGCATACCACCGTGAACCTTGTTCCATCTGCCGACTGTCAGATGACCATGACGTGGAAGCACCCCTATCTTCGCTACAAAACTGTCGGAATTTTCCCTCCTCCCTCTCTGGCTCCTCTCTCAATTCACCTTGCTCAACGGAAGACTCCTCGCACGCAACGCGCTCTATGCCTTTACCTGGTCAATTTAATTCGCCCGATTCGTTACCTCTCTTCCATCACACACCTCGCTCCTTCACCCGTTCTTGTAACTGGGAGCGGCCATCGCCTACGAACCCTATCAGCCACTACCTCGCTTGCGGAGACGAACCGCTTATCTTTTCCGTATTGTCTATTGTGAGGGACGTACACATTGTCGGAAACGCCCGCGACCATCTTCCGGACACTGTCCACGTTCTGTTCGAACCCGTTCACTCTAGCGATGATGAAGCTGTCAATCGTCTCTGCTGCAAGTTCGCACAACCGGCAAAAGGTTTGAAACTCACTTACCG
This sequence comes from Pleurotus ostreatoroseus, assembly GCA_005298045.1. Classification (NCBI taxonomy): domain Eukaryota; kingdom Fungi; phylum Basidiomycota; class Agaricomycetes; order Agaricales; family Pleurotaceae; genus Pleurotus; species Pleurotus ostreatoroseus. The sequence goes on along the minus strand of SWBT01000148.1, from coordinate 295,160 downwards.
CCTCGCTTCCTGTCACTTAATGAGATCTCTCACAGAGTACGTGCCTGATCCCGCAGGACTGCTCGAAGCGTTAAAGAACATGCAGATACGGCGGACCATATATGAACCTTTCCAAGTACGCACTCAATCTCACTCACAGTCCGCTATTAACACTTCTCACCATAGACTATGCCGTTCAATGACGTCTACGACGCTCAGTGCCGTCCATACAGCGGTCACTGGGACATGCAGCGTCTCGACCCGGCGGTAATTGAATTTGGAGATACCGTCATCGTTGAATGTAGCGTCGCGAAGAAGGGAAATCCGCAGTCAGCGGTATGGGACACTCAGCTCGAGCTAATGGGCATTGCACTTGTACTGAAATCTGACCTGCCTCGCGTATAACTTATATTTCCGCTCTGCCTGTACTGTATTGCATAGTTTCAGAATAATGTATCTTCTAACCTGCTCTCGGGGGATTCGGAAAGGAGCGGTAGCGAACTTTAACTGGTTGCAACTTGCGTACAGCCTGCTGCGCCGATGTCGACGGCTATTATCGCTTACGTGAGAGACGCGTCGCGCTTTGTTGGCACGTGCGATGTGACTGTCACAGCTTTACACGGCGTCGAGACTCGAGAGACGCAATTTGGACGCAACCGAGTCTTGTATTTGGGTAAACAGCTTCCAAAACGCCTCTGCAAATCAAGGCGTGAGTTGAGTCTAGATACAGAAGGTACGTGGCTATGATACATGACTATGGTACAAGCTGACTTTTAGAACTCGACTTCTGTCATAGGTGCGTTTCTCGGCCCTTCAGCCTGACTGCATATGATATGACTGGTAAGCATGGGTACGGATGGACCTGCCGTGTACCACTGCATACTGTGTCTGTTTGTTTCCCGTTTCCAATTTACCAGGACGATGACGATTGTGGGATATATACCCTGTACACGGTGAGTACTTATAGCTAATTGACCTAGTGTGGGCAAACTCGATCTACATACCGCAAACTGAGTATTCATGGGTCTATAAATGTCTCCGATTGTTCCAGAGGTCGGGATTTTGATCAATGTAAAGGCAAGAATCGTAGCCTGTCGAAGAATGGGTAAAAGAGGTAGGCACAAGCCGATGTATCACTGACCCCGGAGACGCAGTACAAGAATCCTGACTCAATTAGGATAACCAAGATATTCATTGCTCTTGTGGGTCTGCTTGAGAGATTTCGCAACTCAGATTTTATCAAGCGTCGATATTGCCTAGAGGCATCGTCAGAGCAGCGGGGTACAATGAAATGATGCTTACCAGGCTTTCATGCATACAATGATTGTAGACAAAAGGTTGCTCAGGAACGAACATATAAGATTCGAGACTTGAAAATAGTTGATTGCTTTGATGACTGGAGAACGGGAATTGGCATATGGTCCGGCTGCCGTGAAGAAGCTAGCAGTTCGCAGCCCTATTGTGGCCGTAATGGAGACTGGTGTGTAAATAGGATTAAACCGTTAGTTAAGGTATAAATGGAGTCTGATAGAAATACATTACCGATTGTCAACATGAGGCAAGCAATTGGAGCAATTAGCCATCTGCCATACTTATCTCTGCAGATTTCCCAGGCTCGCCATACAACGACACAATCTGAGATTATATACTCAACATCAGCGTAGGCCAACCCATGATTTACCAAGCGTCAATCAACTGGCTCACGTTAACAAGTACTACGGCGTTGAATAGTGGGATATAGTAAACGAAATTCCGCGCCTTTTGCTGGACGGCAACAGGAACGAAGGAACGAATTTGGCTGAGGAGCTCGAGAAACCGCAGCATCCAGTATGAGAAAGACAGTATGGATGGTATGAGTACAGCCAGTAGCAAATACCAGTTCGACTTCGGAGTAGTCCCTTGCCTTCTAGCGAGTAACTATGAGCACCGCTTTTGTATAGTTAATGAACAAACTCACAGTAGAATATATATAACGACTGGTACAAGGAAGAGTTGAATGCCTAGAAGTACACGAGAATGTTGAAGATAGTAACGCAAAATCTGTATTTGACGTACCAAATACCGTGCTTTGCAGCACTAGTGCGATAGTCTCGTTGAAAATGTGGAGCCCAAGATCGGTATCGGAAGGAACAGACATTTTATCACGAGTACTTCACCGTTGGAATACAGAAAACATATAGGTCAAAGGGCGTAGAAGCGGCTTAGGCCTCCGAGCTCTTAAGTTGCCCTTATAGTCGCAGCAGGACACTGAAACTGATGGAACAAATGAGACTCACTAATTTACCAATTTACCAGTAGTTACGACCTGTGCCGGCAGGTACTTTTAGACACGATTTCCTGATGACGATGTTCCAGAAGTCTGGAAAAGATACCTTCAAGACAGGTTTCACAGAACGTTCGGATATCTCATACCGATGCTTATCGACTCACCTGTGCGTATGACAGATGCATAGGCTGTTTCTGCCGTGCCGCTCGGAGGAATGAGACACAGAAGTAGCTTACCGAATTCCTTGCAATGCCCACAGGACGGTAGGCCGTTTCATTATATCGCAGAAGCTCTTGCTGAGTGCGAGCACGTATTCTCGTATGGAAGGGTCCGGGCCAATAGCACCCTGAACGATTCAACACTATAAATAGTCATATAGAGATGGACTCACTGTATTCGAGAAGCGTCGCAGAATGTCTGCCTTCGTCGCGCAGATCACCTTTACGACATGACCGGAAATCAAGATACGATGGTATACCGATCAACGATCATATAACCTGTGTACGGATGCAGTGCGATGCCATCGAGCTCTGAACAACGAGGCCTTCCAGGCCAGGCCAACTGCGCCCAACAACAGAGCTACACATGGTCAGAGCCGCTGGACACAAGGGCACTGGAAGCCTACTATGAGGAGAGGTGAATGGGGGACAACGAGGTTGTAATCATCTTTGAACGCATGATTTGAGTGATCTTACGCTCCACACCAAATGCAGTCGTACAGTGAGATCAATTCCCATATATTGTCTTGACACTGGTGCGTATGTCATCCCAGTAAGGCTGTGATGCGAGTATCGAAGCCCTCTGAGCGTATAGGCATTTCAGGAGTGTGGAATGGATTCTTCATCACGGCATCCGCGTAGATCTCATAGACCTTCTGAAGGACGGAGTCCGCAGTAGGTTCAACGAGAGACGTGAGCAAGACGAATTTTGTACCTTGATTCGATGTCATCGATCGGAAACCGTGCAACAATGATTGCGAGCGATTGCTGTAACGCACCAGTGGCTGTGAGAAATATATTCATCTTGAAAGTCTCGCCTTCGATTACATGAGCACCGGAGCTTGTGCCAGTCGGCGACAACCGGCTCGTGATGGCATGAATGCCATGTAGCGTACCCGCTAACACGAGATATTCATTCGATGTCAGATTCGGAAGACCCTCTGCGACAAATGGTGAGCTGTTCATATCCTCGTCGTCTGATGGAGTAGACTGACCTCCGAAATTCCGTTGGTACACAAGACCGCCGGCTTTGTTGATTACCTGCAAGAATATGAGTCTCTTTTCTGGGCAGGATTGCACATCACATACCCAAAGACCGTATATCGCCATGAATCGAAGTTACGGAAAGAACGATGTCGGCGCTTAAGTTGATATTACTCGCCACACAGCGGAGTCTGGAAGCTGAGCTCCGATCTCACTCTCTGTCACAGTCCTCTACTCCGACTCTACTCCGATATCCTCGACTTTGCTGCGACTCTGGTTCTGCTCTTTTCATCGTCTCCGTCTTCTATTCACCATGCAGGCCCAAAGTATCAGAATAGAGCAGGCTCAGGTGATATCGTTTTTCTTTGTTGTTAGAATAATACACTAACTCCTCGTATAGGACACCCTAACAGCACAGCAGAGTTTACAGTCGATTCAGACGCTACTGAGAGCAGGTCTGGGATGTATCACATATCTACGGTATGTATGCTATATACTTTAATCGTTTCAAACTCACAGTACGGACATAGTAACCTTCTACCTACAGATAATTTCTCAGAAAGTACAGCAGTCCGGCCGTCAATAGTTTGCCTCCGCTGATTATATGCGCTTTCATGCAGGCTATTTAACCTCCACTAGCACATCGACCTCAAGCGTAAACAGCTCTTTTGCGTCCGACAATAGTAAAAGAAATGTTAGCGGCTTCAAGATTATGACGGTAACCAGGGGCTATACGGAAGAGGCGGATAAGCTCCTGGACTATCTGGTACTCGTGCATAATCGGCAGCCTCCAGTGTCGTGCTCACGCTTCTTCGCTAGGAGAATGGTGTTTTTGATGCCTTACAGAAACAATATTTGCGAAGTTTTATATTTGCCGTATACCTGGTGAGACTTCACGATACCCCGGTGTATGCCTTACGAGAATTAACAGTCCTGCTAACAGGATAGTCAAGACCCGAATAAGTAAGGCGCATATATGCTCAGGTTGATATGCTGTTTACGCCCGCACTCACAGCATAGTTGAAGCATATACTTTCAACTTCCAGGTAAGCTGTGATCCATAGCACCGGTCGCTTGATGCCTCATATTGTGCAGTATCATAATATACCTGGCACGGATGTCACTGTTCCTGTCATGACCTTAGGAGAAGATCTCATGAAACTTTCAATATCTGGACCAAAGCAGGCCGATCCGGTCGCCAATGCTTCTAAACAGGGCAAAGTTCCCACTCTAGGAGAAGTGAAAAGGAGTCTCAAAGTGGGTAAATCTCTTGGCATGAGTTGATCCCGTTTAATGTTGTCTCCATGGACAGACTCTGATCAAGAATCTCATTCAAGCCACGACACAGATGGACACATTGCCTAGTATTTTAATCCTTCTGTGCCTGTTGAGAATATACTGACGCTATTTCCAGAGAGGCGATTCGCTACTTTCAAGTTATTCTACTACGATCACACGCCTGACGATTATGAACCGCCTCATTTTCGTGCTGGGGACTCCCGCAAGGACAAATGGTTCTTCACGACGCATGATCGACAAGAAGTTCCTGAAAAGTGCAGTATAGGCCAGATCCAGACCGGCTGGCATGGGGTTGACTTACATGTCTCCTCTATTGCTGGATACATTCCTTCCTCAGAAGACAATAGCGCGCCGTTCTGCGGCATAACGACCAAAGGTGGTCATGCAGCACCTCTTACGCCCGCAGAAGAAGCGGTGCACCGGCTTCAGCAAATTGAAGTTCAGAAAGAGGATGCAGAAAGGCGTAAGGTCGTATGGGACGCTGAAGGAGGCCTTGGAAGTATTGAGACAGATGCTGATGCTGATGGTGAGATTGAAGAAGACAGTACGTTGTGTCCCTGTCTGTCTTGTGGCTGAACTAACAGAAGTTATCAGACCAAGTTCTCGAAGTTTGGAGAACGTGTACCGCAGGCATGGAGTATGTCGGCCCTATTGGAATCCGAGACGGGGACGGCAACATTGTGTCATTGTCCCATGAGAAGAGCAACCCAACGACGCAGGCTCCATCCTCTGCGGAAGCGCTTTTCCAAGGTGTCAAGGAGAAAATACCTCATCACATTGGGCAACTCGTAAGGCCATCTTCATTATTTTCGGCAGCCACAGAACTACATATTACCCGACAGGAGTGTCCAACTGGTGCCATGGATTGTACGCAAACACAGCGGATTGACTGTCCTGGTACTCGCAACTCGCCCTTTGTTCCCGACTCACCCCTCAGCTCCTCACTTCCATCACCCTCTCCGTCGCCATCTCCGACGCCACAGCCTAACCGCTGCCGCATGACGACTCGTTCAAAACGGAAGGCTATCATTTCACCGACACAGACGACGGCGGACAGCGTATTACCCCCTTCGGACCCTATAGAATCATCAGAACCATCTCAGGCCGCAATTGATGCTACGCAACGATGTCCATCGCCCGATACTGGTTTGATGAGAGGCGCGAGCATGAAAAACCCAGCTGCTTCACTTGCCCGCGAAGACACAGAAATGTTAGGTGCGTGTGCTGATCTGCTTCCAGTCGGAAAACTTGAGTTTGTACCTTAGATATGAACACACAACTACCTGGGTATGCGGTTGAAGATGGTGCATCACAACCACTTTCTGCCCATCCATCTATGGATGCCGTAGTGGCATGCGAGTGTGGTGTTTCTGTACGTGATTTTCGAGGTAGTCGGCTATCTACTGACTCCATTCTAAGCTCGAAGACTGTGACTTACTGTTGTGCGAAGGAGGCTGTAAGACATGGTTCCATATCTGGTACGTCATTCTATCGAGTAACATAAGCGAATAGAAATCACCCCCTTCAATAGGTGTATGGGGTTCCATAGCGGCAGAGCGAAGAATCTTCCAAAAAGGTTTATTTGTTTCGATTGTCGCGTAAGGGCGGACCAGAATTGGGACCTCATTATGGTCCACGATTTACATCCGCGTATGATGGCAAAATTCAGGGATCTCGCTCTCTTTCGGTATGTCGCCTTCGTATATGTGGACACTTGATTTATTTTTTTTCAGGCGAGCTATCAAGGTCTGCGAGACCTGTAACCCGGAAAGTCTCTCGGCCTTCACCAAGCTCATAGGTGCATTCCTTTCCATACAGGCGTCTGCGCGACTGATTCATTTCTTAGGGTGCGAGTCGATTGTCGCCGGACAGCTGTTTAAGCGGCTCGAGACTGAGGGTTCTCTATTCCTAACCTGTTCTAAAATTTCAATGCTCACAAATCGACAGGATTTATTGCGCTGGAGAGCAAGGAACAAGACGACCTCGGGATTATGGAAACAAACACGCGGGCGTCGAAGAGCAAGAACAAGAAAGGGAGTAAATCAAAACAAGCGCGCCGCAAGACAATGCAGAAATCGCGGTATATTTTTGTTCGTGAAATTAAAAAGACGCAAGAGTACAAGGACTACTTCAACCCCAACCCGGAAGTCGAAAAGCGGATTCTAGGATTAGACGATCTGGCATGTTACTTCGTGACGAAGAGACTCTGGACACGGACTGACATTGAATTTCCTATGGTCAAATAGAAGCCGACGAAGAAGTCTAACCACAATCACGCTAGTAAAGCCCGGAACACGTATGTTTCGTTTACTAAGATGTGCAGCTCTGTTAACACAATCATACCAGCGTTACGGACTCTGCTGAGGTTGTTCCTGAAACCCCATCATTTTCTCAGCACGACGACGTCGAAATGGTTATCCCAGCGCCCGATCCTATCGACGGCTCGCAGACGCAGGCTGAAACACAACTCATGCTCGAGACCCAAGAAGAGGATATGGACGTCGACGATTCGGAGCTGAAGCGCAAGACCACTGATTCCTCTGACGATGACGGAAGGAAGACCAAGAAGATCAAGATTTCCATTGGACCTGCTGTCGATCTTGGTGACTAGGCGTCCTTGGACCGAGACTCTGGATGATCGTAGCCGCTGTTTGCTCGCTCTGGTGCTACGGACTTCTACTCTCTGGGCTGTATCTCTGGACTACTGTTGCTCCGCCCATGAACTTTGCTGCTAAGGATGCCTCTCGACGGTTAACTATATTGTGTTCTCGCGCTGGTTATGCTCCGCATCGCACTTCGAACTGCTTTCTGATCATGTCTTCATCTTTCCTCGGCTGTCGTCTTCAGACAAAGCTGACAATGTTTCCGGTACCTTACTGCACCTGTATTCTATTTAGCACGACTAGTCAGATAGACCTTGACTCTTCAGAATTACTCATTTGCACTGCGACACAATGCGTGGTACTCTGATGAAATCAGCATAACAATAACCCTCGATTCCTTTCGTCCACCAAAACGAGCGTTGCGCCCTCCAATAGCCTCGCAGACTTAGCCTTCGTTGGTGTGCTTTCAACGCCGTCTCCGGCACTGGGAGTATTGGGACCAGTAATCTGAGCGTCCATTTCATCGTCCGAGTCCAAGTGCAAACCCACACTACTGGTACGAGCGGAGCCATCCTCTCCATCCGAAGGCACGTATATCGGCGCGCCCTCGTCGAAATCCCACTCGCTCTCCTCCTTCACACCTGCTGCCGCTGCATCGCCGTCCGCGTATTCCCAGCTTTCCAGCACCCGCCTCACCTCGGCTGCACGCGCGGCGTCGAGGTGGATCTTGATGTGGTCGATGGTCGTTAGTGCTATCCGCGGGTCCGGGTTTACGGTCGTAGACTTAGGCTTAGGGCGGGGTCGCGCGGCGTTGAAGGATATGCCGAGGGGGCCGTACGAGCCTTCTTCGCGCATGAGAAGGAGCATGTCCCAAAACGCGAGGACTGACGGAGGAGTCCATGTGATCTGCTTCGTGTCCGTGTTTGATGCTGTCCCGCTTCCAACAGCTGGGTGAGGCTCTGAGACGAGCACGCCGTCGGATCCACCTGCCCACGGCATGCGGCCGCGAACCGGGATGAGCCATGCCGCGCGTGCGAAGGGGAGCTGGAGGTGAGCCAGCGCGGTGTCTGATGTGTGCGGCTCGATTGGAGTGGGTGCCGCGATCGATCCGGGAGTTGAGAACATAGCATCCAGCGATGAGAACGCTGGCGAGGTCGGCTCGAGATCGAACCTGAATGGGACGTCACCAGACGGGAGAGGGACTGTGTAGACATGGGGCTAATTCCGCGTGGGATGACGAAATCGTGGTGGTCAGTCAGGGGGCGAAGTGTATGATGAACGGTGACTTACTTGTGGAAGGAGGTCATAAAGAGACTCGAAGGGCGGCTCGCTGGCTTCTCTGCCTGCTGGAGAAGCTCTGTGGCTTATAGCGGATTCGACTGTGGAGAGATTACGGGGCGCTGGCTCATGTGGCTCTTGTCGGATAGTACGCTGCGACGCGTCCGAAGCAGCCTCAGAATCCTGGTCGCGACTCGGGGAAGGCTGTTGTGCCGAACTGCCTGCGGATGGCGGTTTCGTCACGTAGGACAGTGCGTCGGACGCGTCGTCCGGAACGACGGCTTGAATAGCAGCAGCATTCAAGCTGGGCGTCGTGTCAGATTGATCCTGCATGATGCTGTCGTTGTCCTCCAGCTCGTCGCGCTCAGAAGAGTCGTTGTGCACGATCTCCGCCACGTATGTGATCCCTTCGAGCGCAGATGCTTGGGAGCCTGCGTAGAGAGATATACCATCGTCATTGCCGTGTTCACTGATGACGGGGACATTGTCCTCCTCGATATGATCAGCATTAAGGCGGGGCTCTCCTTCATTGTCGTCGACATCGATGGTCAAGTCTTCGTCTTGAAGCTCGTCCTGCTCGTCCTCTTGGATTTGCTCCTCATCGATTTCCATCCCAACTTCGTCCAGGCCTAGATCATTCGCTTGAGCCCTCCAGTGCGCCAAGATCAGTGTGTCGTCTCTTTCGAACGTGTCCGATCGACCTTCCATCTCGTCCTCGACTTCGACCACGTCTTCGTTTAACTCATCTTCCTCAGAGTCGAGGATTTGGTCTTCTTCCGCTTCTTCGTCAGAATAGAGACGTCCTCCAGTAGGGAGGTACGAAGATTCAACGCCGAAGACACCGGGCGCACTTGCAAGTCCTTCGGGCACAGCGGGAGGGGACGGCGACGGCGTAGCGAAGAAACGCGGGGGAGAAGCCAACGCGACCGATGGACCGTGAACTTCAGGCGTATGGGCGTGTTCTTCGTCCATTGGGGCCGTATCCTCGACTGTACTCGGGAGTTCTTTGTTTGCACTTTCTTTGTCCTCAGCATGAACGGTTTCTGCTGCCACCGGAGCGGTGGCATGATTCGTCCCTGAGTCTTGATCACGAAGTGGGACACCATATATCGAGTCCTCATCCTCGCTATGATTTCGGGAGGAGTGAGGGCTCGGAGGGCCGGCGAGATGCATGCCTTCGGAGTGTTCAAGCAACGTAAGCTCCCCTACGCCTTCGTTCTGGTCCTTGCCTTCGTCCTCGCCTAGGACAGCCATGTCGATGTTATCGTCTGCAGGTCCCAGAGGGTTGGGAGAGGCATTTGGCAGGACTGAGGGCGGATGATCGCCGGGAACAAAGGAAGGATCGTGAGGAGGCGTGTGCGGGACTGCCGCTAGTGTCTCTGGGTGAGGGGAGGTCATACTATTCCTGGGTCTGGAAGCCAATAGAGCGGTATGTTTCGGGCTGACAATATGGAGTCTCTCTGAGGTGGATTCAAGTGAACGTCTCTGTACATTGTCTCTTGAGGTAGCTGGCGCCTGGTCGGAGAGGATTGTCAGGCCGCTTTCAAAGTCAGCGAGATCTGCAAGGGTATATACTTCGTCCTCGTGCAGAGGTTGATCCCATTCTTCCAAATTCGTTGATTCCTGTCTATTTACCTCCGTCGGTAAACGTGGCGGAGGGAACGCATAGGCATATAGATTCTCTCCTAAGTCTGGACAAACGACACAAGCCGTTAGCGGATGGAGCTTGGACCGTTAAGAAATACTCACCGAACTTCTCTAGTTCTAGTTCTGAGGGGGGTTCTACGTCGACCCAGCCTTCAGAAGAAGCTTGTCTGACAGCCTCCCATCCCGCTTCAAGGAGAGAAGGGGGCGAGGCTGGTGCGTCTCCTGTTCGTGTAAATTGGTGTATAGTGAGTGACATCGGTGTTCCTGCGTGCGTCCAACATTAGTAGCAACTGGAGAGTTGTATGGCAGTGCCAATAACAGAAATTTCAACACAAAAATCGTTATATAAGCCGAACTCAGCCAGAGCGGTGGTCGCCGTCGAGAACAAGGTTGAACTTGCTCGGACCGGAGCGCCCAAGCGCGTTCGAAGCGCTCAATAATGAGCGCGTCACAAGAGGTCACAGTCGCGTGCACTTGTCACACATTGAGCACCGCACTATCACATGCAGCGCGTGGCTGACTGGGAGGGTGTCGACGACGAAGACTGCGCTGATGACGAGCACGAGTCGTCCAGCTGAGAGGGTCTCTTTCCAGGCCAGTGTTCCCATGTCTTATCGTTCTGCACCCGTTCGGCTCATCATTAGTAGAATTTGTGTCGAGGAATGCATTTTATCTACAAGGAGTGTTAGAGACTCTCCCTACTGTCATCGAAGGTCATTTGCGCGATAAACCTCTCGTACGCGTAGTACGTGCATTCGTGCTCTACGCCATCCGAGGTCGCAGTCCCAGATCGCAGGCATAGGCGGCATGGGACGGTCCGCTCCCGCCGGCCAATAGGAGCCGTGTTTGTTATCTCAGGCGCGCTGCTGCACACGGCGGGTCGTTATATAGTCCTTCACCGCCTTCACACATCGTATTCTCCTCTTTCCCTTGCCGTTCACCATGGGTTCAGCACCGTCCAAGCAACAATCTCCCGCTGCGACTCAGGTCAATGAAAAGCAGTCGGTTCTCACCACTGGCTTCTCCTCGCTCTCCCTAAGCCAGAAGACCCCTGCGTCCGCAGACGGCGCGCTCACCCTTGCGAACGTGGACGCCTGGGAGGAGGAGATCGCTGCGGAGCCTAAGCTGCAGCTCGCGCGCACGATTCTGAACCACTCCGACGTGCGCACCGCGCTTCAGTCGCGCTCCGCCATCATCGCGGACAGTCATGTATTCAACACGGAGGTGGATTTCAAGACGGGACCCATCACGAACCAGAAGTCGAGCGGTCGCTGCTGGCTGTTTGCGACGACGAACGTGCTGCGTTACAATGTCATGAGGAAATTCAACCTCAATGACTTCCAGCTCTCACAGGTGAGTCTCCTTCATTACTTCACACGCCGCTTGTGGTGAACACAGATATAGGCATATCTATTCTTCTGGGACAAGCTCAACAAGAGCAATTATTACCTTGAACTGTCCATCCAGCTTGCGGATAAGCCACTTGACGAACGGCTCGTGAATCACTTGGCTGGTGACCTAATCAGCGATGGTGGTCAATGGGACATGGTCGTGAACTTGCTCGAGGTACATACTCGGAATTCATGTCCTTCCTCTGTGGAAGCTCACTCGTCGTGCCCCACCAAATAGACCTACGGTGTCGTTCCACAAGCTCTCTACCCCGAATCACTGCACTCGTCACTCTCCGCCCCGATCAACGCGCTCCTCAAGACTAAGCTCCGCGAGCACGCGCTGATCCTCCGCTCCCTCTCGTCCTCGCTGCGCAGTCAGTCTCTGTCAAACGCAGAGATCCTTGCGGCGCTACGTGCTAAGAAGGAGGAGCTCATGAAAGAAGTCTACACGGTTATGAGTGCAACGCTTGGCGTACCTCCTAGTTCACAGAAGACTTTCGCTTGGGACTTTTACGACAAAGACGGAAAGCCCGGACGGTGGGAAGGCACACCGAAGGAATTCTATGCCAAGGTTGCTTCAGGGCAATACAAGGTATATACAGTCATTCTTTGACCAGAAACTAGTACTGACATATTGGTGTGCTAGCCTTCGGAGTCATTCTCGCTTATCAACGACCCTCGTAACGAATACAACAAACTTTACACCGTCGACAAGCTTGGAAATATCTGGGGTGGACGACCTGTTTTGTGTACGTTGTCTTCAGTTCAAGTTTGCGGTATCATAAGCTCCCACGTTTAACATCATTGTTCTCGTAGACGTAAACACTGAGATCGAAGAGCTCAAAGCTGCCGTTGTAAAGCTCGTCAAGGCTGGCCAACCTGTCTTCTTCGGATGCGACGTGGGCAAGTTCTCGGACCGAGACCTCGGTATCATGGACACGGCGCTCTTCGAATACGAGGCTGCTTTCGACATCAAGCTGGGCCTGAGCAAGGCGGACCGGCTGCGCGTGAACGAGAGCGCGATGACACATGCGATGGTCATCTCGGGTGTGCACCTCGACAGCGCGGGGCGGCCGGTGCGCTACAAGGTCGAGAACTCGTGGGGAGAGACGGCGGGCAACGAGGGCTACTTTGTCATGACGGACAAGTGGTTCGAGCAATTTGTGTACCAGGTCGTCGTGCCGAAAGCGTTTGCGCCGAAGGAGCTTGTGAAGGTATTCGAAGGCGACGAACGTGTAGTGTTGCCCCTGTGGGATCCAATGGTGAGTATTCCACCCTCATTTCTACGGAATGCTTGTGCTGATATAGGCTGGGGTAGGGCGCACTGGCTTGAGCGTTAAGACAGTTCATGTAACGGCATGTTTAGATTTGATGTGTAATGTATACTAGCAGCTGTGTCAGATGTATCAACAGACTATGACCCTAAACTAACCAAGCAATGGTCCCCGTATAGCGTGCGTCCTGTCAGGAAGTCAAGATCGTTACACTAAGATGCTCACGTCCGCTTTCTACATCCCTGAGCCGTCTTGTGCTCATTCCACCCTGCTCGGTGACATTCCTTTGAGCAGAAGAAGTACCGGCCGCCGCACGTGCCGGCGCACTTTTTGAAGTCGAAGCCTACCTCGCCACATGAGTAACAGCGTTTCCAGGGTCCCATCTTCTCCGTCCGCGCGTCTATTTGACGGTCCTCGTCCGTCATGGCGCCACCCGGCATATCGAGGCGCAGTTGCCAGACGTCGTTGAAGCACCACGTCGTACTCTCTTTCATGGGTGCATAATCTGTGTTCACGTAGCCTGCGCGCGTACAGGTCAGAGCCAACGAACATGTGCCTACAGAGCGATGCTGTGCGCTTACCGCCGAAGAGATATGTGAACCCTGTGTCTTGGTCAACGGCCATACACGCCTGTGCGCGGTACGACGGGAAGCCCTTTGCAATGACCTGCTGCCACAGCTTCGTTTCCGGATCGAACAGGAACGAGTCACCGTAAAACGTGAAACCACAAACGCCATCACCGCCACCCGGTGTGGGCATCGCGCTCTGTATCGATGCATTGTATCCGCCATATACAAGGCCCCTTCCATACGAGCCGTCGCCCAGTTTACCATTCCACGCCCCTGCCATCTCGGTGCGCGGGCACGGGAAGTTCCCGCGCCAGCGCTCGCGCGTCCACTTCCGCTCGACGGTGTCGAACGACCAGAAGTCCTCGTACGTGAAGTCCTCCGCGTTGCCCCCTGGGAGGTTCTTCTGGTGTGCGGCGGCGCGGTTCGCGTTTCCGCCGAGCATATACAGCTTCCGCTGCGCGGGCACGGCCCACATCGTCGCGAGCGTGCGCAGGTTGGGCGTGCGCACGCACGGCACGTTCGCGCTCGTCCCGCCGAGGTGTTCCCAGACGGGTCTGTCCCGCGGCGAGGCACCCGGGGCGGGGAGTGGGAGCGCCATGAGAATGTTGCACCCCAGCCGCGTCACATCGTCGTCGCCGGAGAAGATGTACAACGTGCCGTCGACGACCGCGGAGCAGAACTGGCTGAGCCTATGCTTGGGGTACGGCCACGTCCCGTGGAAGGCGGTGTGAATTACGTGCCACGTCTCCCTCTCGCAGTCCAACCGCCAGAGCCGCTTCGAGCCGTCGAAGAGGTATGCTTGGCCCTCCCACACGACCATCTGCCGGACGCAGTTGTATCCGGTTTGGTGATTTATGGGCGGCATGTCTGGAAGCTGATGCCAGCACATCGTCTTGAGGTCTAGGCACCTAGTGTAGTATGCCGTGTATAGCATCTATTTGTCACTATGCAATCAGTGATATGTGGAGCAGAGTACTGACCAGGTGTCGCGGTACTCCACGTACAGGTCTGAGGCGCCGCCCGCAACATAGAGCTTGCTGTTCCACACCCATGCCATCGAGCTGTTGCGCCCCGGAGGCTTCGGTCCCGGAGCGACCTGGAGCTTGCGCCAGACGCCGGCGACCTGGAGACCCGGTTGTGTAATTTGGAAGTCGTAGAGCTTGCGCGGGTCGGGATGGCGCTGCTGTATCATGTCGACCATATCGTCCGTCCGGCGAAGTGCGGCGATGCGGTCGAAGTTACGGGCGCCTTCAGCCGTCGTAGTGTCCTGCATGGCCTTCCAACAGTAGTGCGTGGCCAGCGAGGAGTTGCCGAGCATTCTGAAGATCTCGTACAAGCGGTAGCGTGATTTTGTCCTGAGCTTTTAGCGGATGAAACATAGGAGATCATTGCGAGTGGTGATCAGGGGTGTACGACATATCAAAAAATCGACACTCACTGTGAAATATTCAACAACCGTCAGGTGGTAGTTGATCCAACCTGTGCGAGTTGGGATCAGGTTCACAGCCTCTTCATCACCATGGCTGTCTACTTACTTGGTTCGGAGCCTTTTGCGACGTCGCGTATAGCATTGTACAGTTGTTCAACTTCTCCAGCCCAGTCAATCATCTAGAGAGGTAGGGACGCGGTTACCCTCGTATCCTAACGCACGGTCACCCCACGAACTGACCTCAATTAGCTTCCCGAGCTTGATATAGCACTGCGCGATGTTGCTCGCGCAGGCGGCAAGGTCCATCATGCGCCGAATATCCATTGGGTCGATAGCCATATAAGTCTCGTTGATGTACGTCGGCGAGGGCAGCACGGCGTCCTCGCCCATGTACACGCGCATGGCGCTCTTGTACAGCTCGATTGCCTCTTCGTACCGGCCCTGGACATACAGATCCTTCGCATCCTCCTTCTTGAGGGTGCAGTAGATGTACGGGATGACCCGGCCGTGCAGTGGTAAGTTGCGCGACGCTTCCGTGGGAGCGTATTCCGCTATCCCTATCTCGAGCTCGTCCCGTGGCAGATCGAGACCCTCTATGAGTAGGGTGTCGGCGCGGTTCTTGGATAGGTCCATCAGTGTTTGCTCCTTGAATACATCCAGGTCGTGATTGTCTTCAGCGGGCCGGACATAGGACTGCGCGAATTCGCGCAGCATCTCCTTGAGTTGGGCACGGCTTCTAGCTTTGCGGGAAGACATAACGATTGATGTTCTCGGATTTTTGCGGTTCAAGAAAATTTCTTAAACGAGTGTCAGAAAAGCGTAGTTTGTTCTCGATGGTCGTTGGTGGTCGTGAAGAAGAAGTGAAGAAATGTCAGTGGGCCACTCGACGCGACTCACGCGTAGCGGTATTGCAATTGACGGCGGCCCCATAAGCGCTCAATGTGCTCTGCTCAAAAAGGAAGGTGCTGTAATTGGGTTCGATGGAAGATTCGTTCTCACGAGCAAGAGGATCGATGGTCACTTTCGCACAAAGCTCCTATCGATGACCTTCTGAGCCCGCCTACCGCTGTTGAAGGTCTCACAATCGACACAGCATCACTGTAGATATTACCGCCGGTATGAAGAACTCTTCCAGTGCGCGGGAGACTCAGTTCAGGTTGAACCACAGAAGATGATCATGATGAAACCAACGGAATGGTTGATGGACCATCGGGCAATTGCCTCAATGCTAACTAGCAGTATTGATGCCAACAGCTTCCATCGACGATTTTCTGGTCTGCTTTTCCCTGACCTGTCCAGCATGCACTTTGGGAATTAGGGTTCTCGATTGACGTTGAAGCGTTCGAATCGTCTGCGTCAGCGCCCTGGTCCATTAATCACTCGTGCCTAACAAAATCCATATAACAAGCTCTGGGCGCATGTGGGCACTCACAGCGGATGCCGTGACCGCGTTTCCAGCAATGATTCGCGTGCGAACTCGCTGAAGATGCCCATAAGAGTTCCATTTGACGAAGTCTGTCAGAGCAATCACTCATATATGACTGAGGCTTTCATACGCCGTTTCTAAACGAACGAGGCGGTATGTCATTTCCGAGCTTCGCTAGGAACATGACAGGGACATGTCGCTCAAAATCCCGAAATCCAGTTGATCCTGCCATTCCACGGCCGAGACCGCAAACTGACACTCTTCGGCGTATACTGACCATGATCCGTCAAGGTTGGCCCGTCCGGCTGCAGAGTTGGGATACGTGGAATGGGTAAATGCACGGACGTACTTGCGTTGAAGGCGTGGCATTAACAGGAAGAGTATCTGTTACGAGCTGCCAAAGTAGTGCATGACGCGGATGCGTATCTTCGGCGGTGGCCGCACCGGTTCCAGAATGGATCAATCTGTCGCAAAAAAGGTGAAAGCGTTGCATGTTCCAACGTCGTGCATTTTAAGATGGCTGCCACTCACAAAGGTCTATGTTCAGAGCGCAGTCCTCTATGACAAATAGCGCACTTCGGAACGGTCGTTGGCTAGATAGGAACTCAGGGGTGTGCGCGGCTTGTGCGCATCTTCGACGACTTAGTTGCAGTTATATCCCGAGCTTACGGTATATCTATCGCGCTTCGGATGGAAGCTTTGCTGCCTGATAATAGTGATAATGATACACATTTAGGAGCCTGGGCCGGATCGTAATCCCTGCATCCGCGCAATGGCCCTGGGAGAGCCAACAACGCATCAGCAGATGATCTTAGTGAACAGTCAAAACGAGGCTCTCACTTCAGTCGTCGTAGCGACGCGAACTCGGGTTGATTTACTCTAGTTTTCTGGCTGTCAGCGCGATATAAGTGCGCGAGCTGCTCCAGATGGTATAGCGTTGTTAAACTTCGCTGACCCGAGCCTAGCTATCAGCGCGCAAAGTCATCGTAAATATGGAGCTTTAAACTTGAAGGGAATATCCTCACCCTATGAGGGGGAAGCCCTTTCGTCATGATGGCGGCTTCGGCATGTCTCAGCGGGTGTACTGCTGGGTTAATTGCGCAGATGTTGAGAACGAGGGATGGACCTTCCCATGGGTGTGTGTATTCGCAAATCCAACACAGCTATGTTGCGGCTTTAATGCAAAGTTTTACCCCTTACAATGTAGGAAACACGACCCTTTTGATGCGCCTGTATATGTTTTCGCGATGGATATGGAGAAACTTACGCAATCCTTTACTCCTCCCATGGCCGCCGTTTCTCCCAGTCTTCTGGGCTCCGTATGCACTAACGAGTGCTCGGAGAGATGCGCTGCGGCATAGCCAGCATATGGAGCCTGGCTTCGTGGATGACAGAACCTGCGCAGGCCTCGCTACATCCCGTCGTCTCGCTGATGGCCGGGGTCTTTTTTGAACACCGGACTGCACGACGAAGACGATGAGAGCTGGGATCTGCTCGTATCCGGGACAATGAAGAGTTGAAATCATGAAAAATAGGTGCCGTATGTTCGCTTCACTACGTCGAGCTCGAACACTTGGCCACGAGTTGCCACGAAAGACTCGAAGCATGGGCTGAACTTGAACGCCTTCCTAATCGGGAGTTGCCGCATTAGCGCCTGTGCTTCGGGTCGGAGGAGATGCGATGTCGACTCAACTCCGCTCGTCCCGAACCCTTGACTCACTTCCCCATGGCCACAGGAGCGAAGAGTAATCCCACTGACCGCAGACGGGGTCGTCACAGTCAGGCTGCAGCAGCGTTGCTCCCCAACGTTCATCCATTGCAAACGGGGGGAGCCGCTCCCTGATGCTCTTGTCGCTCGAGGATGCCCATGTAACCCGAGGCCACCCAACTAGGCCGCAAAATGAAGAAGCTGATGCTTTGCATCTGCTGGCCACGCTTTGCCGCACCGGAAAAGCTTCCCTTGGGATCATCAAAGCATAGGACCAGAAAAATCAAGGCGCACATGCCTTTCCAGGGTCGCATCTGCCAGGCTCAATTCATGTTTAGGTTTGATTGCATCTCAGATATCAGATGTACCGCCGTGCAAGATACTTCGACGACTTTGCTTATATCGTGCCGACATATGGCCCCCGGTTAGTCTCCTCTCTCTCCGCCATCTCTTCTCGCCAGTTCCCCTCCGTCGCCCGCGGCTCGTGTATGGTTCATTGCTTTCATGGCCCTCTCGATCCCCGTAGCGGCGGATGTGACAGCGGATGCGTTCAAACACCTGGGATCTCCGCGATCATCGAGCGGTGCATCTTGCAACGGCGTCTCTAGGCATGCCCTGGTGTCGAGCTCGCCCCGGACGAAACGGTCACAGTTTGTACCAAATCTCGCCACCTGGATACGTTCTTCATCACACCATACTACGCCTCATTTATCTCAGGACTCGGGCCCCTCTGGCGGCTCGAGTCCATCCGCTACCTCTCCCACATCGAGGCGCCCAAGATTGCAGGGGCAGTTGCTGCTGGACAAGGCCGTAAGCAGTCGTCCCCCAGAGGCATTCGTCGTTGTACAAGCTCATGAACGGAATGTAGAAACGACGTGCAAACGGGCTGGCTTCAGCGGGTACTGCCAATGACAAAGCCACAAGTCCTGTCGAGCCGCCGTATTTGCTAAACAGAGCTCCATCGTATACCCCAACCACGTAAGAGTCATTGCATCCTCATAGCTAATGCATTCTCAAATACACTTTTCAGCCCCGCCTTCGTTTTGTCCCCTACGTCCCCAGCTACTCCTGCCATCCCGACGACACCTCCTAAGCTATCCATCGGATCCCAGTCTACACGCTCGCCATCGTTATTGCGCTACGGTGGATTTTCATACGACGGCGTCATTTATTCTACGCCCAGATACTCTCCTGTCTCCCGCCGACGTTCCTCTACTTGGTCTTCTGCCGCGTCGTCATCGTCGCAAAGCATCACAGCCATGGCACTGCCTATCGGCCAAAAGACCGGCAGATGGATGGAGCAAGACTTCAGGCCTGCATTCACACCTAGTGATACAGGGTATTATGATGGGGACGATGAAGAGGAGGAATACGAACGGAGCTTCGTAGATGACTACGGAGGATACATAGAAGAGGAAGACCTGATAGAGGAAGTGGAGGAAAGCCTGTCGACAGAAATTCATTTCAGTCCGAAACCATTGATGAGACCACTGCGGTCACCATCTGGCCCTCGTCGCATGCCGAACTCTCCTCTATCCAGTCCATACCGTGGTCTGGGTCTCTCTATGCCCTCGAATGCGGCATCCCCGACATCGCCTCCTCATGATCACTCTCTCGATGGAATCCACGGTATCGCCGATGTCTTCGGAAAGGCCAGGCGACGCAGCGTCGATTCGAGCAGTACATCAATTGCTTCGTGTTCAGACCTACGTGAACGGACATCGACGGTCGCTGTCTCTGCTCATTGGAAGGAGAGCCGACCAAGTGCAACGGGCCAAGCGGACGAACATATACTCTGTGATGAGTCCGCAGCTGGCACAGATGAGTACGACTACAGTTGGGAAGCACAAGATGACAGCTACGACAAGATCAACGCCACTACCGCTGTCGAGCCCTCTTCTACCCTGGATACTGTGCCGCCCGTGACTGTGCCCATCTCCCCTCTCCGCATTTCCAAACGAATGGCCTCGTCTACGAGCTCCCTACCCTCAAACACACAGATGGGTGTCTCTGAGGGACTTGCAGAGCCATTTGATCTGAAACCTGCTGAAGAAGTGGAAGTATCAACATTCGAGTGGGATTCGGACGACGAAACTCCCGGAGATGGCTTACGCAGGAGGCTGAGCAAACTGCGCCAGGCGATCAGGAATTCTGTCTCCGTGCCGAGTCTCAAACCGAGCTCACGACGCATATCGGAGGGATCTTCCAGCTCATCGTCCACATCCCCCGAGTCAGTATCGTCACTCCGTGCAAGACAAGCAGCATCTCCCTCCCCCGATGGCCATAACCGTCTGTGGAAGCTTGCTACCGACCTCGCCCTGAGTCCAATACCTGGGTCTCCTGTTATTACACCCCCAGATACTTTCGTACCATTTCCTGAGGTCCAGTCACCACCTACACCTGCGACACCGATATCCCCCGACACCGTCGAATTCCATTCATTTCTGCATAACGTGTTCCGAGATGGTCCTACTGTTCCGACCGCTGCTGCTACTCGCCCGGCAGCGAAACCACCATCACGACCGCCTCCCGATCTCCCACTACCGCCCACGCCACCTCTTCTGAGCTCCCCGTATACTCCTCCACGTTTACGGGAGCGTGGGAACGATCAGGGCACCAATCAGCCTTCTCCGCCCTCCGACCAGCGCTTGACGGTGGTCGATCCCGACACAAGCATGGCTCGTCTGGAAATGAGCATGGCGAAATTGGAAGGATATGCGCCGCGCTTGGAGCCCAGAAGACGAGCCGTCTCCGATGCAGCTGCGAAGAAGAAACATCGCAGCAAGCCATCTCGCTCCCAGGTCGATGTTGCTATAAATATCGACGATACGCACGCTCGCGAGACGCTGGTACCGCTCAAGCCGTTGAAATCGATGCAGCCGTTCCGGCTCTCGCAGTCGAGCACCTCGACCTCGGACCCGTCGAGCGGCGCGTCGACGTCCGGTGGGATTTATGCGCGTCGTGAGCCCACGATTCAGCCCGTAAATATGAAGCGGAGGCGGCAAGGAGACCAAAAGAAGTCTCTGCGGCCGCCATCACTCGCGCTGCTTCCTATGTTCGACTTCGAAGAGCCCGGGCACAAGGTACTCGACATCGCGTCTGACCTCCCGCCGCGCACGGCATCCCTCGAGAACCGCACCGCCGGGTTGCGCCTCCATTCGCAAGCCATCTTTGCGGGCGTAGACGCGGAGTCGTCCTATTCGGATTCGCAGCTGTCGCTGCCTATGACACAGTCGTATTCGACCGACATGGTCGACAGGCTCGTGCAGCCGAATACGCCGCCTGGGGGCCCGAAGCGTGGACAGGAGGGCCTGTCGTCGTTCATGCATTTCACCCCACGCCAATCCGAGCCGCGTTCCCGGGTGCGCAGGCTGTTGGACCGCGTCCATGTACGCGGCCTGAGAGCACCATTTGGGCCACAGACACAGCCTGTGTAATATTTTGTAGATTCCCCGTATACCCGAACTGTTCATCGTCTCACTCCCAAGTCCAAGCACCTTCACCATGCTACTCGTCGCTCTTTCGAAAGCCTATACTCTCCTTTTCCTCGATGCTGTCCTTCTCTATCTATCATCCTGGGCTTTGTACTGCTGGAGTACAGTCGTTCTTGACTCTTTGTCTTGTTTTTGTATCAGTAGATCCATAGTGGTAGCCGGACCCTTGGACGTGGGTCGTACCAAGTGTACGGAAAATACAAATGTAGCATTTAGGAAAACCATATAGATTCGCAATACATATTGTATTCGCATTTGACGTGTCTTTTCGTAGCATGCATTGCAAGCTCCACGATGGTATCGAGAGATGGTGCTGCAAGCAGCTGCACCGGGACAGTCTGAGGGTGGAAACTGGATGGGCCGGTCTGGACCGCTTACGTAGTTGATCGCGTTCAGGCGTCAAAAGCTTACCCCTCGATCAGCTCTTCGACTTGAGTTGGATTCTTAGTTCTGGGACGTCGAAACCAACTTGCCTACTGTATGCTATCATGGCCGTCAAAGCGTCGAGCATATCACCTGATAGACTGAGAGACTTGGCTTGCGTCGGTCTTGGCCAACGCGCATAAGTATCTCCTCGAACTTACGTCTATCATCGCTTTCACACGATTCACAGCATCGATGAGAACGCAACTTGCAGGCGGGGTTGCATACCCATGGCACATCATTTGCCGAATCTTTCCCGGACCCCGCTGTGAGATATTCATGGTGATTATCAGCAATTTTACTCTCAGGATTTAGAGCTGACCCAGGTTTCAGGATGTTGTCGTGCGAACAACTCGGGTCGAGTCCCACGTCGACTTACGCGGTATACAATCACACCGTGTCTTTCTCCAATAAAGGAGCTCATAAGTATGCCTTACTGCCTGCGCTGCGCGTACTAGTGGCTGTACGGCTCCGCAACTTGTCGCGGGCCGAGCACAGTCGCCTCGGTCCCGGCGTCGTTGTCCTCATTGTTGGTTCACGTACGCCGTGGGTGGGCGTACACGTTCGAAATCCCGCAATGCTGATTTTGCTGCCGTTAATTAATCGGCTTGGCACTTTTCTGTCAAAGAGGGATATGGCTGCCTCTAAATGTTAATACTATAATTTCCATGCTCGGTCGTCGGTTCGTTAACTTTATATTGATCCTCCAGGTTTCGGAAATGTCAAAAAGGTATACACCAGTTGGAAAAAGCGTGCTCGTTTAGAACGTGAGTGCGCATTAGTCCTCGATTTTCGTTGAGCTAGCATTCCACCAGAGCTAAGGGACAACACTCGCATCAAAGCCAAGGACATGGAATGCCCTGAAATGATGAGCTTGCAGGCCCATTCATGTACCGTCGCACTGGTTTCCCGCCTACGTGAGTGCGCACCATAGTATACGACTCCCAGCCGGACTTTGACCACGGTACCCGTGCCAGCAACCGTGCTGGATCGCGTAAGTCACGTCCCGCGATACCACGCCATTGGGTGGCGCTATGCGTTCTGTACCTTTGGGTCGGGCAACTTACCAAACTTGTGGCATCTCCGGTGGAGGATCTTCACATGGCAGCAGGCGTTGTGTGCGCTTGTGTCGCAGCTGGTACTAGGTTGCAGTCTTGGCGTTCTACAATGGACATCCTCGATGTGAGTCGACAATGTCTGGGTGGTCATTGGCTAACGAGTTTACAGTTTCCTTTTTCTGGTTTTTGTCGTGGCGAGGGTCTGAAGTATAAAAGCGCTGTGCTTTCGCCTGGACCAGTTAGGACATCGTCTGTTCTACATTCGCCTCTCTTCGCTCAGAAATGTCCTTCAGACAGCTTCTTACTGCCATCTCCATCGCACTGACTTGTTCAGTCGCCAACGGTATGTATACCAGGCCTTGATGTCGAGACTGCAATTAATCCGGACCCCAAGCTGCCCTCACGCGCCGCGTTGCTTGTCCTGATGGCAAGAACACCGCTACCAATGCTGCTTGCTGCTCGTTGTTCGCTGTTCGTGACCTTATTCAAGACCAGCTCTTCGATGGAGGCGAGTGTGGCGAGGAGGTGCACGAGTCTCTCCGTTTGACCTTCCACGATGCTATCGGCATCTCTCCTTCGATCCAAAAGACCGGTGTATTCGGGTAAGCCTTTTTGCTATTGTATAAGGCTGTCTTGGGCTGCGGGGCTAATCTGTATCCCTAGTGGCGGAGGTGCTGATGGCTCTATCGCCATCTTCGAGGACATCGAGACCAACTTCCACGCCAACAATGGCGTCGACGAAATCATCGATGAACAGAGGCCATTCGTCCAGATGAGCAACATGACCACCGCTGACTTGTAAGTATTGGTAATCGATAAATCTGGTCGATACTTGAATTTCCTCTTAGCATCCAATTTGCTGGTGCGGTTGGTGTGAGTAATTGCCCCGGTGCTCCGTCCCTCCCCGTATTTATTGGTATGTCTATCGCCCTCATCTCATAAAATATGAGCTCACGCTGACCACTCTTCTAGGTCGTGCCGATGGTATGTCATGAAACATAATCCATGCTCACCCTTACCTAACACTGTCTATACAGCAACTCAGCCCGCTCCCGATAAGACCGTCCCCGAGCCATTTGGTGAGTAGTAACAGTGACAGCCGTATGATATAGTAGGCTAACAAGAAACAGACACCGTCGACAGCATTCTTGCACGCTTTGCCGACGCCGGTGGTTTCACCTCAGCTGAAGTTGTTGCACTTCTCGCGTCGTGAGTATTGTGTATCGTCCACGCAATTTGTACGTACTTACATGTCAATAGGCACACGATCGCTGCCGCCGATCACGTCGACCCGTCCATCCCTGGCACTCCCTTCGACTCAACCCCCGGTGTTTTCGACACTCAATTCTTCGTCGAGACTCAGCTGCGCGGTATCCTCTTCCCCGGCACGGGTGGCAACCAGGGCGAGGTTGAGTCCCCTCTCCAAGGCGAGCTCCGTCTCCAGTCCGATTCCGAGCTTGCCCGTGACTCTAGGACCGCTTGCGAGTGGCAGTCTTTCGTCAGTGAGTACATCTTCAAAATATCTCATCGAACGGGGAACCTGATGTATAAACAGACAATCAGGCTAAGATCCAGAGTGCCTTCAAGGCTGCCTTCAGGAAGATGACTATCCTTGGCCACTCTGAAAGCAGTCTCGTCGAGTGCTCTGAGGTCATCGAGGCGCCACCTGCGTTGAAGGGCAATGCTCATCTTCCCGCTGGCAAGACAATGAATGACATCGAGCAGGCAGTACGTCCCCTTTGTATCGTCGACGATCGTGATTATCCCGTTTATCTCTCGTCTTTTAGTGCGCCACTACTCCGTTCCCATCGCTCAGCGCCGACCCCGGCCCCGCTACGTCTGTTGCTCCCGTGTAAGTGTTACCATTTGCTCAACCATCGTAATCCCTGACTGACTGTCCTCCCTAGCCCTCCGTCCTAAATACCGTGACGCTCATGGTTAATGTCGTATTTTGCATGGCGGTCTTTTTAGACTTCTTTTGGTTCCGTACTTATGTTGCTCTGTTGCTCTCCAATGTTATTGCCGTATCGAATGTTCTGAATACTGAACCTGCCTTTTCGGTTCTGCTGGGATTTGCCGTGCGAAGTGATCGAGATGATTTGCCGCTCGAGCAAGCAGTTCGCGCTTGTTTTGCGCATCGACATCGTTCTTTCCCGCCATCTCGACAGCCAGGCAGGTACTGACTGTGAGATTTTCACTTACTGTTGGCCATCTTCACCCACTTCTTGAGGAACTCGGCACACCATGTCATCTGAGGTCGAAGAGAAGTCCCGCGCGCCGGAAGAGCTAGCGGATGTTCATACCACGGAGTCAACTGCAGATCTGTCCGCCAAACCGTCAACTGATATAGTTGATAGCACCAAAGAAATGGAGGGGGCTACAGCGGATGTGAACGATTCTACGAAAGATGGCTCGCATGTAAATCAAGACCACGAATCCACCGCCGAGGACAAGCCAAAGTCTCCAGAGCATGCGGCACTGGATAATATAGACACTGATCTGACTAGTCTTACCGGCGAGCAACAACCGACCCCAATTGCTGGTGGTGGTCCGACGTCTCCCTCTTCAGCTCTCGATTCTCTTCTATCTCCCAAGGATCCAGAAACTCGCTTCTCTACTCGGGAGTCCGTCGCTGCTTCCGATGTGACGGACGACGACACACGGTTCTCAACTGTACCTCTCAGTGCAAGACAAAGCTTAGACACTGTACACATTTCTGGAGACGACACGGGTTCCTCGAAGGAACCCAATGAGAATAGGCAAACACTCGACGGCAATGACATCGTTCGAATGGTCCACCAGAATCGTACGCACAAGAAAACTGCGTCTACCTCCACCATCATGTCCGCCAATAATGTACCATTCATTCTTTCACATGTAGGAGAGGATGAACAATCACGACGCTCAAGCCAGGATGGTGTTGAAAAGTTGAAGGAGGAGTTTGGACGAAGGCTGAGATCGCAGGAAGCTGAGACAGTGGACTGGGGTACGTTATTGTGATTATCAAAGTATATCTTGTGCTTATTCTGAACAGACTTTTGGGGTGGTGTTGTGCAGGGTAGGTCTATAATGTCTCGTAGACCGGATGTCTCTAATCGTCCATAAGATTATCAGACTTTCGCATCTTCACATCCGGAACAGCTGGCTACAGCGATTGAACGAGGGATTCCACACACTCTACGCGGAATGATCTGGCAACTAATGTAGGTAGGAGCCGTCCGTCAAAGCTGAACCAAAACAGAGCTCAAGCCAATGTATAGGTCGGCATCCAAGAACCCGGAACTCGAACAAACGTACCTGAAGCTATTGAAAGAGGTCAGCCCGCACGAGAAAGCTATAACACGCGATCTAGGGAGGTGAGAGACGAATCATCTGCTGCTTGCTGCTGAATCCGAATACTTTTTAGGACTTTCCCACATCACGCCTTCTTCAACAATGGGCAAGGAATCGGTCAAGAGAACCTTTTCAACGTACTCAAAGCATACTCACTGTAAGCACATCGCAGTGCATACAAAATGGTTTTCGTTCCTATCACTCCATCAGATATGACACTGCGGTGGGATATTGTCAAGGTCTTCCATTCGTAGTAGCCATACTCCTGCTCCATGTAAGCGTCGATTTTCGCAACATTTGCGCAAGTTGTCATAACTTCTCTTCTAGATGCCTGATGAGGAAGCGTTTTGTCTCCTTGTGAGGTTAATGCACTCATACGATCTGCGAGGACACTTCCTTCCGGAAATGCCCCGGCTTCAGCTACGAATGGTGCGTTATCAAGTTATTGGATAACGTCAGAGTCTCACTCTTTGCTAAAGTTCCAGGTGATTGTCTTCGACGTTCGCCTTAACCGTGACTAATAAGTTCCAGTTCGATCGTTTAGTTGAAGAGATTCTACCGGTCCTTCATATACACTTTCTGCGGCAGGGAATTAAGTCAAGCATGTATTGCTCACAGTGGTTCTTGACAATGTTCAGTTACAAGTGCGTTGGTTTCTTTCTAACCCCCTTCCCGATTTATAGACGGTCTTCAGGTTCCCATTAGACTTCGTATTTCGGATATACGACAATGTCCTCGCAAGTGGAATTGAGGCTTTATTTTCATTTTCACTCGTCTTACTCTTCAAGAACGAAGCAACGCTCCTAGACATGAAGTTTGACCAGCTACTCGTATTCTTGAACACGCATATGCTTGACGTCTATGAGGTGGGTACATTCATGGACGATTGTGTTCAATAGCTCATGACTATGATAGACCGAGCCCCCACTGGACGACGATTCTAAGACAGCTACATATGACGTGGATCAATATGTGCAAGACGCAGTATCGATGAAGATCACTCCTTTCATGCTGGATCAATACGCAAACGAGTACGAAGATCTAATACGAACACGAGACGCGCATGCAATCGAGATGGACGCACTGAAAAACAGCAATCGGAATCTATCCGCACAAGTGTAGGTATTTCGCGTAGACAATTTGACGCAGTCTGACATCTATCTTCAGCAACAATTTGGAGGAGAGTTTAGCACAGCTGAATACCGAGCATGTAAACGTATTGGTATGCAACACTCCACCTCCAGTTTAGCCCATATTCACGCTCCGATAGAACGAATTAGTCAAGGAACGTCTACGCAACGACGAGTTGGAATCGGAGTTAGTTCGTTACAAGCTATTGTGAGCTTCGACCGCGATCATGGCATACATATCCACTAACAGTGCTCCTAGATACGCTGAAGCTATGCACCAGAGTGAGGATGCTATGTCGTCGCATCGGTTGTCGAGAATGAGTTTGAACAGACGTACAAGTGGAAATTCCAACATTTCGTAGTCTATCTGCACTGTTAGACATTTTACACACTGTTGTATTGCATTACCGTATTTCTCCGTATACCTCTTAATATCTTCACAATTCTACAACGTCTTCAATATCCCGCGGAACGCGTGTCATAGTTCCAACTCCCGACTGTACGCGAAGCGCGGTTCTATTGTGGCGCGCGGGCCCTTTCCGAGACCCCTCCCCGATCACACATCTTTTCCTAAACGCAATGACATAGCTCTTCCTCTCACTACTCTCCCACCATGTTCACGCTAAGCCGACGCTGTGCTCGTTGTCGAAGCCTTCAACCTAGTCTTACCAGCCCAGTCACGTCCAATCCAAGAGCCAATATCCCTCGGAGTCATCGCCATTACACTACAGAACCTCCAGCGATCGCCTCGCGCATTAGAAATGCATGGATCGCTTACCCGGCCACGATACTGGTGTTGGGCGGCGCAGGAGCACTTGCATATGACCAATACCAACCCTTTCGTCACGCAATTCTCGCCATAATCCGATGTTCGCGAGTAGCTGGTATGTCCAGTTCGTTCAATCAGAACAGGCTAGCTTGATACATGATTTTTGGAAGAGGCCGCTGTGTTATCGGCACTTGATTATAAGCTGACGTTCGCCAAGAAATACGCGACGGAGGAGGCAGGCCAGGAAGCAACCTCACACTGTCACTCCCGTAGTGCAAAGCGAGTGCTGAGGGCATTACTTGCAAATGGAGGTGCGTGACGTGTTCATGAGCTCTGTTGCGCAATTTCTTACGATTTAGTGCAGGTATATATATCAAACTCGGACAACATATGGCGTCCTTGTGAGTAACACTCCGCTGTGTTTCCTGCTGGTATAGATCGTGTGACAGCCCCATAGGATTGTTCTACCTAGTGAATGGAGAGATACCATGAGACCCCTACAAGACCAATGCGATCCGACACCCTTCGAAGATGTGGAGAAGCTGTTCGTGTCAGACATGGGGAGGCCCATGTCCGAACTCTTCGACGACTTCAACTCTGAACCTATTGGCGTAGCCAGTCTAGCGCAAGTTCATGTGGGTCGTATAAAGGAGACAGGCCAAGAGGTAGCGGTCAAGGTAAGTACCGTCCAGGGCGACACAAGTTGCAACTTCAATCTGAAAGCAGTCTCCAGATCCAGCATCCCCACTTGCTTGAATTCTGCGATATTGATATGGAAACAGTCGAAGTGTCCTTAGGTCAGCGCATTGATCCAGCGTGTGTTGCGTTACTGACATATCTCTAGGGTGGATAAAACACTGGTTCCCTGAATTTGAGTTTACGTGGCTAGGAAACGAGATGCGAGAAAACCTCCCGAAAGAGATGGATTTTGCGCACGAGGCTAGGAACGCTGAAAGAGCGGAACAAGACTTTGAAGGTATTCGTACCTCTTTATACATCCGTACGTATCTCCACTTTCGCGCATGCTTGACTTCTTATCCTCCCATAGCCAAGGTAATCGAAGCGAGAAAGCGAGTCCTCATTATGGAATATATTCGCGGAGGCCGTGTGGACGATCTTCAATATCTCGCGGACAACAATATCGACCGAAATAAAGTTTCCGTGGAGCTAGCTCGAATA
The DNA here is from genome assembly GCA_005298045.1 of Pleurotus ostreatoroseus. Classification (NCBI taxonomy): domain Eukaryota; kingdom Fungi; phylum Basidiomycota; class Agaricomycetes; order Agaricales; family Pleurotaceae; genus Pleurotus; species Pleurotus ostreatoroseus. The sequence continues at coordinate 265,703 of SWBT01000148.1, read as the reverse complement.
TTTGCACAGATGGTTCACATAAATGGCTGGTTCCATGCAGTATGTGTAGTTGACTTCTTCATGTGTATAAACTCATGCTCGAATATCGCAGGATCCTCATCCTGGTTTGTCTCATCAGTTGCCCTACTGATTCTATGCTCATTCTCTTTGTAGGAAATCTGCTTATCCGACCGGCTGGTCTCGAGTCGAAGTCTCCTTACAACTTTGACATCGTCTTACTGGATCATGGTCTCTATTTCGATCTAGATGATGATTTGCGCATTAATTACAGCAAGTTCCTTCTCTCCCTGATCCTCCCTGCATCGCCGGAAACTGTCCGAGACAGAAGAAAATATGCTAGCGTGGTTGGTAATATCGACGACGACTTGGTGAGCTTCACTTTGGCTCACGAGATACAATCACTGATGTACAGATAGTATCCAGTGTTCGAAGCAGCTATTACGGGACGTGCGGTGTTGGAAGATACCGCGAGTTCAATGGACGATGATACGGCAGTCAAACCAAGTTTCAAACGCGGCCGTAGCATGATCGATCTTGCCTCACAGTCGAAAGAGGAGTTGGAAGCCATTCGGAGCGCCGTTGTAAAGCGAGAAGGCCTTCTCCTCGATGTATTTGACGTGCTGAGGAGAGTGCCCAGAAGGGTTCTCATGGTACTCAAACTCAACGATTTAACGAGGTTCGTCTCCTCGAGTTGTTCTTGGAATGTGAAACTCAATCGAATTGAGCAGAAGCCTTGATCATGCGTTGGCCACGACGCACTCTGGCGTAAGTTATACTATCCAAGGCCTCTGTCCACGCTCACTCACTAGTGCGGCTCCAGGTCCGGGTATTCCTTGTGACCGCTAGATATTGTGCAACAGCAGTGTGGCAATCTGACCGTCGCAGGATGGTTTCTGAGCTGTATACCCGCGGTCCACTGTCCGTGTTAGTTGACTATATCAAAGCCTGGTGGTACGTACCCTTTCGCCTTACCATAAAGGTATGCGGTTTGACTCAACCTATCCGGAATCAGGCGCTTTGAGAGAGCATACAGACCTATCGTCATAGCGGAGACTTGGATGGATTTGCAGGGCGAGATGGTCAAGCTCAAGGCATGGATGAGGGGGCTGTTCATTTTAGGTGGCTTCGCTGGAGCACACAGAGCTGCTGCAGGACTAGCTTAGATGTCCGTCATGTCTCATTTTTGTGTATGTCTTCTATCGTCAACCACGTTGTCACTTCTGGGCAATCATCTGAGGCCAAGTAACGAATAATCATAGCAATAGCTCAAAGAATCCAAGATAGCTTTGCTACACTACAGATAACACAACACATGACAGACATAGTAGTACAAGAGGTGCTTAGGAGAAAGTGCATAAATCGAGAGCGAAGACGGGAACGAGATCAATTGTGCGTTCATCTTTGAGAAGAGGAAGGTATAGTGGAGTTACTTCTTCTGCACCTTTGCGAAGAGCGTGTCGATTGCATCCATGTTGGATTTAAGGATATTCCACTACAACACGCGATGAGCATATGGTAACTTAGTTGTATCAGCCATGCTTGCCATACCTGCTCTGGTGTGAGAGATATGCCTTTCTTGCCCGGTCGTTCTTCTCCTTGTGCATCGTAGAATTCACGGATATCCAACAACGGAGCATCTACCAGCATGGCGATCAACCACGTATACTATGAGCATAAGAGGAGGAATATACTCTTGAACACTCGGACAGTCGCTCTTTTCTTCTTGCCTAAATCGACGAACTTATCGCCCGACGTATCGGTAAGTATCGATCCAGCTTCTGCAGACGATGTTTTCTTCTTGGAAGACTATGAAAGTGGAGCACGATGCTGTTAACTTAGTTGAGCGAGCGGACGCAGAGTACCCACCGTTGATTCAGGCTTCTTCTTCTTCGCTGGCCGCTCCTCCTCTTCATCATCATGGTCGTCGTTTTTAAAGACAGGTTTCTTCGTAGTAGCGACGGACTGAACAGGGCGCATTAGTATGAAGACATCACTGGATGTAGGGAAGGGGGAGCGAACCTTCGGTTTCTTGACTTTCACCGGCTTCTCGACTTCAGATTCCTCCCCTGTCGCTATAGCCTCATCCTCCTCGTCACTGATTGGAAGTTGTTTACGCTTTCCCATGGTATCAGCTTTTCGACAGGTGGATGTGGTGGGAAGATAAGCTGAGCGGGGGGTTGGACGCGTCGAAATGAGCAACGCGTTTGCGCGTATAATTAGTTTGTAGCGTGTCCGATCAAAGACTACATAGAAACCTGTAGAATGGTGTCTGAGTCGATTTGTAATCGTTGAGGTGCTGCTATTCGTGGGAAAATTGCCATCATAAGTTCCTTGCGTAAGCGTGAAGGCTGCTTTCTACTTTCACGCCCTGAGCTCCCTCTGCCCACGACCTCAATTATTTCTCCCCCATCCACTTTCCCCAACAGTTCCATTGTAGCGTCTTCAACCATCTCGAACTGATTAACGCGTAAACTGTTCCACGCCTTTGTCGTGGAACATGAAGATCCTCAACAAACCGAAGAGGGCTTTACCGCCGGTATGCGTATTCGAATCCGTGTCCTGTGCCCGCCACAGTACTGAAAGCCCTTTCCCTTACAGCCCCACGTTGTAGAGCTCATAGACAAGCTCGCTGATACTCCAAACGAAGATCTCGCAGTGTTCATTGGCCACATTGACTCTTGGAGATGGCCCCGTTCCGATCTCAATGCCTGGGTCAAGGTCTTGAACAAGTTCGACGCCATACTCGAGGAAGCCATCCGAGATTATGACATCGATAAGCTGCAAATGAACCCCTTTACTCCATCGACGAAGAGGCTAGTCTGCGAAGTGCTCAGATTCGAGAGACTGTTGTTGGAGAATTCCACAAACAGAAAGACGTTCAATTCATACGATGTACGTTTATATATGCGAAGTGTGAGCCCTGGCGCGATACTCAGATATCTGGCCCTTAGCGTCTCAATAGTCTGATGGCGACGTCTGACATTGACGTCTTAACCTATGCCCTCAACCTACTCCTACGACCTGCACAACAATATTCAGCGCAACCACAAGTTTCGCACGCGCTCAATATATCTACGCCGCGCCTTACGTCGCTTGCTAAGCGGTGGCCAAATCTCCACGATTTCGACATCAAGCTCACCGCTCTTGCATCCAAGAGCGCACAATCACAAATAGGCGCACTGCCTAACGAGGCACGAGAGGTTGTATTCACTTTTTACCGCAAGGACGCGCCGCCCAAAGAGAAGGTCTCCGATACCGACGTATTTGACGCGCCGACTCAGTCACCCCGCAAGAGCGGTACCGCAAACTCTTCAGCTGCCTCATCGTCAGGATCCGTGGTTATTCACATCGATAGCCAGACGCTTGAAGAGAAAGGCGCCATGGAGATTCTGGCTGATACTATGGAAGCCTACTCAGTGCCTGACGAGGAGAAGTTCGAGCTTCTGTGCCGCATCCGCACTGCGCAGGCTCTCACAAAGACTCACGCTGATGACCGGGAGAAGCTGGTTGTCATTCGACTGCTTGCTACAGCCATTTTCAGTCATACTCACGTCGAGTCAACTGCTTTCTCCTCTTTGTTCCTCTATGAACCTGATCTTGTCCCGCACATCGCAGAATTACTGCAGCTGGATGCAGGGATCGATGTCCAAGTCCAAACTGCAGCAATAGCTGCCCTGGACGCCATCGGTCGATATAGGAACAAAGTACAGGACGTATTAACTGCTGTCAATGCAGGCGTGAACCACGGCATCCTCATGGCATTGACCCGTAAAACGGTTGGGGAGATTGCTAACTCGGAATCGAACATCCCTCAACCGTTTGTCGAAGGTCTATTGTCATTTGTGACCTTCATTGCCACGCATTCCTCTGGAGGAAACATGGTAGTGAGCGCTGGTCTCGTACCCCTTCTTGTCCAGATCATCGAAGTACGCATTCCAAGCCGATTATATGCGATCTCCAAGACTATGCAGCTCTTGGACAATGTCCTGTATGGTTATACCAATGCGTTCCAGCTCTTTTGCAATGCGAGGGGTGTCGAAACACTTGTCGAGAGGATCGAGGTATGTGACATTCATTGGAATTGGAAAAAGACTTGAAGCGAATCTCCCCATTTAGCACGAGGTCAACTTGGATCTTGAAGAGTGGGGTCCCGAAAAGCCTGCATCTGACGTCTCCGTTGTGCACGGTATGTTGTGACTCGTGATGTATTCGCCCAAAAACTGACTTGAATTGTCAAGGCAAAATCTCGGTGGCTCGCTCCGCCGTCTTGAAACACACACTTCGTTCCATGCACAGAATGATGCAGTCTTCGGGAACCTCTGAAGGGCTGCGTGGGCTTCTCGACTCTACTCTTCTCAAGTCGGTGAAGAAGATCATGGATGACGGGGACGTGTTTGGCCCCAGTATCCTTGCTATTGGTAGGTTAGGTACCTTTTGACTTGGGATCACTGATATATCACTCTTATAGCGATCAACATCATGGCGACATTTGTGCACAATGAGCCAACTTGTTTGGGAGTCATCCAAGAGAACGGACTTCCCGAGTCCTTCTATCGTGTTGTCGAGTCCGGTCTCGAGCCTGCAATTGAGGTAAATCACTCGGCTGAATTTGAGAGCGCCTGTTCTAATACTATGCAAATAGGTCATACAAGCCATTCCGAACGCAATCGGCGCACTTTGTCTCAACCAAGCTGGTCAAGACCAACTAGCAGCGCGTCCAAGTATCGTCCCTAGCCTGTTCACGATCTTCATTTCTGAGCGCCATCAGCGTGTCCTCCAAGAGAAAGAGAATGCAGTGCTCATTGGAACTGCCATTGAAGAACTTATTCGGCATCATCCAACACTCAAAACAGCAGTGTTCGACGCTATAAAGACAACGTTATCGAAGATTGAGGAGCTAGGCAACGCATATGAGCCTTCGGACGACGTGAAACAATACTACCATTTTCTCCCTGTACGAAGCGCGGAGGATAGCACCGCCCAATCTGCTGAAGACGTTGACATGGACAATGAGGCCCCCGTTCAAGCTACTGCTTCCGCTACGCCTGTACACCAAGACATTGAGGTAGACACGTCGGGGGCGTTCTCGGATGACTCGCCTAGCAAGTCGCACGAGAACTCTGTCGTCTCCTACATCGATGTGTTCGGCAAGGTAAGTACAGCATAACTGAATCGTTACTGTTCGCAAAACTAATTTACGAGCAGTTCTTGGAAGGGTATTTCCAACATGTGCCTCATTGTCGCGACTTCATTTCGAGCAACGATGGCCTTGATCGCATAGGTAGACTGACTGCCCTACCATGTCTTCCTTATGACTTCCCGAACAGCGTGGCCTCGGACTCTCTTGTACAAGTAGTGAGGACGATGGTCGAGGCAGCGACGAGCGAAACCTTGGCATTTCTTGTCAAACTTGTCAATGAGTCTCTGGCGGAGACGAAACACCTGCGACAAGGAGATATGAATCAATCGAAGCTTTTGTCTCTCACGAAGGTCACAGGTAGAGTGGACTTCAGTGTTGCAAATTGGACGAATTCACTTATGAGCTAGTAGACGGGGATGTCGCTGAGGCGAACAAGGACTTGCGTCGCCTAATTACACTAGAAGTTCGCGTCATGCTTCTCTCGGACATCTACTCGACTGCAGGCTACGCGCAAGGACGTGCTTCGGTGACACTTTTAGAGGCATTAACTCGCCCTGAAGCTGGCGACATCGTTTCCGAGCTAGGCAGTCTGCACCGGAGCTGCATGTGGGAAAACATACAGCTCAAAAACGTCTGCAAACCAACAGAGTCGCAAGGTACGAGCGCGAGCACTGACGACCTCCTCCAGATTGGAGATGGAACGGCGGCTCTGTCTACAACGGCAGCCGCCGAGGCGAACGGCGCTCGAAATCTTCCAAGGCCTCCTTTCGTTGTTCCCTCGCAGACTGTCAAGCCCGAGGCGCCCTCTAGCCAAAAGAACTCGCAGCAACGTAATTGCCAGGTTTTGCAAAATATAACGAGCCAGCTGCCTCATAATATCTTGCAGCCACTGTTCCAAGGTACCTATTCAGCCTCAGAGAACATAACGTTGGCTGATTTGGGATGCAGCTGTTGTTAGATTGTTCCAAACGCGTCGTAGTCTGGACGTCTCTCAGAAGCAAAGAATACTAGATGCATCGTCACTTATAGCAGAGGTAATCTTGGGCCACCTCTCCCAGAAGGACACAGGTATGCCTTGTTAGCCTTCTTGAAAGGCAAAGTCTGACAATGAAGTAGATGACACGCGTATCGTATTCACCTACTACGCCGCTATGCTTAGCTTATGCAGCGTGTTACTCATTGAAGGTGAGCAGAGCGCGTAATTGCTATGTACTATCCACTCATCGTTGGAAACAGAGCGTGGTCCCGTCAAGGTAGCACACACAGTTCTTCTCTGGGCCTTCTTCCGCAAGGGTGGTCTTGAAGCTGTTGCCGCCATGTGTCGCGCCTTTGTTCAAACCGTCCAACGACTCTCCGCAGTCCCACCTGATGAACGTTCAGATGTCGCTTCTCAGGAGCTGATTCATGCGCACGGAGGTCTAAAAGTTGTTCTGCACCTCATCTCGACGATTGTTTCCTCCAAGCCGATACTCGACTCTCCTCAGACAATATTTCTTCAGACGCCCGACAAGAAGAACACGGAGCCGGATTGGTTCGAACCCCACAACTTCATTGTACGCATGCGCCTCGCTATCATTCCCGTCATGCGCGAGATATGGGACGCGTCGTGGCTGGTGTCGGCACCGCTGAGTGTCAGCAAATCGGTGATTCAGGTCGTTCTCGAACTGCTCAACGTTGAGAGCGAAGAGGTAAAGGATAGCACCGTCGATGCTCCCGCTCTGGTCAATGTACCAATGCCTCGTCCTGTTGGACCCGATGAGAACCGTGTTAGACAATTGACGGACATGGGCTTCCCACGTTCCGCTGCCGAACGTGCATTGGTACGCACTCGCAACAACGTCACCGCAGCGGCAGACCTCCTTCTCGCTCAGCCATACCCTCTTCCGCCGGACCCGCAGCCTGCGGATGGTGCCGATGACCAAGGGGCAGCAGCTGAGACTACCGCCCCTGCGGAAGATGCCCCACAGGCTGAGGAAGTAGGGTCCTCATCACAGCCTGATATACCCTCCGATCCTGTAGCCACAGTCATCGAACCTCCCGCCCCTCTCTCTACCGGCAAGACCCCAGAGGAATGGCGACAAGAATTGAACTCACTGCGAGAGCCTCTCAAGGATGGCTTGGGCAAGCGTGCACTTGCCCTCGTCGACGAGCATCAATCTCTTGTCTTTGATGTGCAGCGTGTATTCGTCGGTCCCGCTACAAACTACCGTGACCAGGCCGTTCGTCTTTTACTCGACGACATCAAAACGTTCTCAGCTGCCGCGTATGATCATCAAGAACAGCCTATGTCCATCAGGTGCCGCCTTCTCGCCTTGGTGCTTAACGAGCCTGCATCGCCCATGTCGTCGATGTCCGATGAAGAGTCCGCAGCGCTACTCAAAGTGCTTCTTGCCCTCCTGCTGTCAAACCCGTTGAACTCGGAGACGGGACAGCCTACGATCCCCAAATGGCTTGCTTCGCACTTGTTGGTCACAGAGGCCTTGCTTACAATGAGCGAAGATCCTAAACCGATAACGCTACCTAAAGAGGGCGAACCTATTTCCGAGGCAAAACCAGTGTTCAACCGCGCGCCCTCCGATGTACGAAGTACAGTGTTCGATTTCTGCATGCGTCTCCTTGCCATGTCATCGCTTCCTCGTGACGAGCTACTATCGTCCCTCAGACTCTTCGTCCTTCTTACACGAGATCACGCTGTTGCAAGTGAATTTGCCAAACGCGAAGGCGTTAGCTTACTGTTCGGCCTGCTCAAAGGACAAGACAGCTCTACGAACGCAGCCGGAACTCACCCTTACATTGCCATCATTCTGCGCCATATTGTCGAGGATCCGGCTACATTGCACAACGTCATGCAGCAGGAAATCAAGCACTTCTTCTCGCATCCGCGGAATCGTCTTCTGGACGTGGGAAGCTTCGTTCGCAGCTGCAGTTCCATGGCCTTGAGAGATCCTACTACATTTGTGGAAGTGGTCGCGGAGACTTGTCAGCTTTCTCATCCCTATAACGCGATGAAGAATATCAGTTTGAAGAGTACTCCAAAGCCAGCGAACGCAGGCGGTGCCTCCGAAGCAAATGAGATGCAGGTCGATCCTCCTGTCCCCAGTCGTACTCCAGGTTCATCGGACATACTGGATAACTTGGTGCATTTCTTGATCGCTGAGCTCATCAGGTCTGTAAAGGGTGACAACATGGGCGATCCTGCTGGTGCTGATGCGAAAACCTCCGGGAGCGACAATGGCCAACAAGTTCGGAGCGAGGATTCGGCTACCACGACCCCATCTACACCACCTTCGGACTACACTTACGCTTGCTTCCTCATGCAATGCCTCACAGAGCTGCTGTTCTCATATGACACCTGCAAAATTGCTTTCTTGTCGTACTCTCCAAAGAAACGATTCCACACACCTGCTAAGGAGAGCGGTCACAAACACAGGACGGCCGCGCTACAATTCCTCATCACGGAGCTCATGTCATTCGGAACCATCAACCCTACCCCTCCGCCAGAGGCTAAGAGGCAAATCTCGCTATGCAATTGGGCCATGTCGGTCGTCGTAGCGTTGTGCGTCGATACAGCGCCTGCTCATGATATCAAGGACGTACCTTCCGATCGTGTCTCCGTGCGCAAGTTCGTTCTCGAGGCCGTCAACCGTGCTATCAAAGAACTCCCCACGTCAGAAGGCGCCGAAGCTCATTACAGTCGACTTCTTGCTCTAGCAGACTTGTGCTATAGACTCCTCACCGTACGATTCAATACTACTTCTCGCAAATCCAGCGATGAGGTGGTGCCCACACATTTGGCGAAAGTCATGTTAGAGAAGAACTTCGTTGCGACTCTGACCAACGCGCTAGCTGAAGTCGATCCTAACTATCCCGACATACGTGGAGTAATCACAGGCATCCTACGACCGCTAGAATATCTGTACGATCTGTGTCTTTCCACTTGTTTGGATTGTGTTACTGAAGTATTCTTATAGCACCAAGATTGCCATCAAGATGAGCAGAGTATCGGATAAGCACAAGGATAACTTTATTGAGCAAGAAGACAGCATCGACTCCGAGATATCAGAGGAAGACGAAGACACTGATGATGCTGATGCCGAAGAGACGCCTGACCTATATCGAAACTCCTCTCTGGGAATGTATGTGAAATATCAAGTATACCTGTATTCTATACTGACGTGTTAATCTGCTCTTCTAGGTACGGCGGTGTAAGTCTGTTCACTCGGTAGCATATAGAGCAGTGTACTGATACTTATATAGGAGATGGAGGATGTTCATTACGGTCCAGACGATGAGATGGACGAGGACGCTGATGAGGATGAGGATGCGGAGATGGAGTTTGATCATGGGGATACTGGCAGTGAGGATACATCCAATACTGACGAGGAAGAAGCAGGTCTCGCCGATGATATCGAAAACGAGAGCGCCGCATCTGAGGAAAGATGGCATGACGAGGAAGATGAGGACGAAGATCTTGTTGAGAATGATGATGAACACGATGATGATGATGATGACGACGACGATGAGGATGACGAGGGTGTGGATGAGGTAATGTGGCAGGTGCGTCTTTAGATTCTCTACACCAAGTGCCCGACCTCAAGTACAGCATATAGGATGTCGCAGTCGGCGACGGTGCCGACGGTGAAGTCGCAGAAGAACTGGATGGCGACGATGCTGATGGTACGTACATCAGAGAGATTTTCTCACAGCATATGTTCATAATACTTGATGGTTACGATCTAGAAGATATCCCTATCATCTCTACCCATCCGGAGGAAGAAGCCGACATGATGTCTGAAGCCGAGGAGTGAGTGTTCAAATTGTTCATTTTGCATGACGTGCTCACCTGTTGAAATAGTTTCGCTGAGGAGCTTGGCGTGTTCGTTCCTAACGAAGGTCAACCACCCCCAGAGATGTTCGCTATCGGAGGGTTTGGCAATCCATTTGACGTTGCTGTAGATGGAGCCACTCGGGATGCTGCTCAGATGTTCTGGCGGGGAATGGCGCGTCCCTCGCGTAGACATGGTACTGGTCGGTATATCTCCAGCTTTTTCCTGCACGGAAGCTGACTAAGCCATCAGTGGAAGACGACATGGAGATCTTTGGCCGTGCGAGAAGCAGTCCGTCTAATGGGCCGGAAGGTTCAGTACACCCACTTCTTCTTGACCCTGCTACTACCGGAGGAAGCGCATCAAACTCGCGTAGTGCGCGACGAGCACCTCGCGCTGTTATCTCTGGCTTCCCTCAGGATCTATTGCACAGTATCGAACATGTCATCGGTGAAGGCGCGGTTCAACTCTTCCAACATTTCCTGTCGGGACGCAATGGTGGCGAAACGATACGGATTGATGTCCCACCCGGTGGCCTCATCCCACAGTTTGGCCGTCATGGACGAGGGGGTATATCCGCACACATACGTCTTGAACGACCCCCTCGCTTAGGAGAAGGCCGCCCCGATAGTCGTGGATTTGAACCTCTGTTGACGTTACAACGATGGGCAGAAGAAGTGAAGACTATGCAAGGCAAGTTTGAAGCAGGACGAGCGGCAAAACTGTCCTATTATGTGGTCTTAGCACTCCTGCCAGCAGCTGTGGAGGCTTTGAAGCAGGCGCGAATCGAGGAAGAGAAGGAAGCCGAACGACGAAGAGAGGCTAGAGAGAAAGCTGAGGCTGAGGAGGCCGCCAAGAGGGAGGAGGAGGAAAAGCAACGAGAAAAAGAAAAGGCAGAGGAAGAAGCACGTCGTGCCGCGGAAGCAGAAGCAGAAGCCGCGGAATCACAGCAAGCTAGCGAAGATGTTGACACTGAGATGGCTGACGCAACTGCAGAAGCTGAATCAGCAGGAGGCGAAGACAGTGCTGAACAAGCCTCAGGATCATCTGCACCAGCGCCAGAGCGGATTACAGTCTTGATACATGGCAATCCGGTGGACATCACTGATACAGGTATAGATCCGACCTTCTTAGAAGCATTACCAGACGAAATGCGCGAAGAAGTCCTGAATCAACACATGCGCGACCAGCGTGCGGCTAGGGTTGAGCGACCGGTAGACTCTCAAATCAGTCCTGAATTTTTGGACGCATTGCCACCAGAGCTTCGTGCCGAGATCATCCAGCAAGAGTCAATGGAGCGAGCCCGTAGGAATGAACCTGCCACAGAACCTCAAGGCGTGACTGGTGTTCCTACAGACATGGATCCTGCTGATTTCATTGCAAGTCTGGATCCTCAACTCCGCCAGGTTGTTCTGATGGATTCGGACGACCTGTTCATTCAAAGCCTTCCTTCTCACATGCTTGCCGAAGCGGGCCTCTACCGAGAAGCCCAGCCAGGGAATCGAGCACCCGTCGCTCCCGCAACAGGAAATCGACGATCTCAGCCGCCTGCACCTCAAGTTCACAAACAACCCGCTCCCCGTGAGGCCATACAATTGCTGGACAAGCATGCCATCGCCGTCCTGGTCAGGTTACTGTTCTTCCCTCAAGTGCTGAAGAAGAACATCTTATCCAAGGTCTTGGTCAACCTGTCTGAGAACGCGAGGACTCGGACGGATATCTTCAACTTGCTCTTAGGTATCTTGCAGGACGGTACTGGAGATCTATCATCCATCGACCGAAGTTTCGCTCAGATCTCTTTCCGTTCAAAACCTTCTGCACAGGCCACACCGAAGCCAGCTAGCAAGATCACTCTTCCTCAACCTGAGGTTGTACCAGAGCTTGTGGCACAGCGCTGTCTAGATGCGCTATCGTTCGTGACTGGCGCGAACGAAGCGTCTTCAGTCTTTTTCCTTGCAGAGCAGGAGCTACCTGCAGGTCTAAGGCGTGCGCCTTCGAAGAAGGGCAAGGGCAAGGAGAAACAGGCTCCGCAAACCTATTATCCAATAGTCCTTCTCTTAGCGCAACTTGACCGACAATCTCTGCTACGAACGCCCTCCTTGATGGAAGCAATTGTTGGGCTACTTGCTTTGGTGACGCGGCCATTGGCAAGTTTAAAGGATGACAAGAAGAAGGATGCAGAATCTGACAGCGCTTCCACGCCTGCTACGACTAATCCTCCTGCCACCGCGCAAACTTCTCAAGGTACACAGCCGACTGCCACCGAGTCCACGGCCATGGCTGCATCTGCCGCTCCAGAAGGTAAGTGGCTGTATAATCGATGCGAGACTATGGGCTCATATATTATAAAATGTAGGAACGTCATCAGGGGCTGCAGATGCTACGGGCGCTGCTCAAACGGAAGGACCTGCCCCTCGTACTCCAACCACAGAGAAGATTCTCTTAGCTCATCCCCCAATCATACCACCCCCCGTCTTGCGATTAGTTGTCAACATCCTCACTGCTGGCGAATGTTCCGGTCGGACGTTCTCTCACACACTCTCACTTATCCAACATCTGTCCTACATACCGGGTGCAAGGGAAACCATTGCCCAAGAGTTGTGCGTGAGGGCTCAGGACTTTGGGAAGCAGTTATTCGACGCATTGGATGAGCTAGCAGTTGCTCTGCGCGAGTCACGAACAGACGATGTGGCGATATCGGTGGCCTCGAAGTTCTCTCCAGCGTCTTCTGATCAGGCAAAACTACTGAGGGTTCTCAAGACTATTGATTATATGCACTCTCCTAAATCGCTCAATAGTTCCGCAGAAATTCCTCAAGAAGACGTAGAACGCGTCCAAGGAATCTACGAAAGTTTCCGATTCACGTCTCTTTGGCGGCGCTTGGGCGACTGTTTGGCTATTATCGAGGAGCAGCCGGAGCTCGAACATATAGCAACGGTACTTCTCCCGCTCATCGAGTCCTTGATGGTCGTCTGCAAGTACGTCGGTCCCAAAGCTGCAAGTGCTGCTGCCTCTCGAGCGCTCAGAGCTTCGATGTCGCCCAAGTCGCCCACCACCGGTCGTGAATCCATGGAGGAGCTCTTTGCCACGTTCACGGAAGCTCACAGAAAAGTCCTGAACCTCATGGTTAGGAACAACCCGTCGTTGATGAGCGGCTCGTTCTCTCTCCTGGTCAACAATCCACGAGTATTAGACTTCGACAACAAGCGCAACTACTTCAACCAGCAATTGCACCGTCGTCCACATAACCGCGAGCACTACGGCACGCTGCAACTGAACGTTCGACGCCAGCGCGTGTTCGAAGACAGCTTCCAGTACCTACAACGCAAGACGGGAGACCAAATGAAGTATGGCAAGCTCAGCGTGCGATTCTATGAGGAGGAGGGCGTGGACGCCGGCGGTGTCACTCGAGAATGGTTCCAGATCCTTGCGCGCCAGATGTTCGATCCCAACTACTGCCTGTTCCAACCTTGTGCTGCAGATCGCCTCACATACCAGCCAAACAAAGCCTCCGCTATCAATCCCGAACACTTGTCGTTCTTCAAGTTCGTTGGAAGAATCATCGGCAAAGCCATATACGATGGGCGGCTTCTGGATGCCTACTTTGCGCGCAGTCTCTACCGCCAACTACTAGGGAAACCTGTCGATTACCGAGATGTCGAATGGGTTGATCCCGAATACTACAAATCCTTGTGCTGGATCCTGGAGAACGACCCAAGTGCTCTGGAGCTTACCTTCAGCGTCGAGGCAGACGAGGTACGTTTGTACGCAACAGAGGTAGATTGTATGTACTCATCATTTCTGTTTCCAAACTAGTTCGGAGTCACCAAGATCATCGACCTGAAAGAGGGTGGTGCAACCATTCCTGTGACGCAGGAGAATAAGAGGGAGTTCGTACAGCTCTCCGCTCAGTACCGACTGTATTCTTCCATCAAGGAGCAGATCGAAGCCCTATCGACCGGATTTTACGAGATCATCCCCAAGGACCTTGTTACCATCGTGAGTATTACATATATGCTAAGAGGTGAACGCCGCTGAATATTGCTTCAAGTTCGACGAGAAGGAGCTTGAGCTGCTCATCTCTGGAACCCCGGATATTGACGTCGACGAGTGGCGAAGTGCGACAGAGTATAACGGATACACGAGTTCTGATCCTGTGATCGTGTGGTTCTGGCGCGCTCTGAAGTCATTCAACCGCGAAGAACGTGCTAAGGTGCTGAGTTTCGCCACGGGTACCTCTCGCGTACCTTTAGGCGGATTCGTGGAGCTTCAAGGCGTACAAGGCGTGCAGCGATTCTCGATCCACCGGGCATACGGTGACCCTGACAGACTCCCTCAAGCACATACTTGTGAGTGGCATTCTTACCAAAATCCCTTCTACCGATGCTAACGCGGTAATTGCTATAGGCTTCAACCAGATTGACTTGCCTCAGTATTCTTCGTACGAGATGCTTCGACAGCAGTTGCTCCTTGCAATTCACGAAGGTGGAGAAGGATTCGGCTTTGCTTGATTAAGCATTGGACAATCGACACGCACGCATTTGATTCGCTATCATGTAGTAGAGCATCATCAATGTACATACAACACGCACTAGTTTATTCATTTATCCTTACCCACTCAGTGCTCACTGTGCTGCAGAGCGCCGTGCAGCTCGATCCGTCTGATTCACAAATCCTGTACGCTCCGGTTTCTTCGCACCACCGTGGCCGGTCCGACGTAAGCGCCTTATCGCTCTTCCTGACAGTGGCCGTATAAACGGCTTTGACATGGCTGTGCTCTTGACGGATGTCCCTGAACCGTCACTGCATTGAAGGTCAACTTTCCGCCACACCATGCGTGCATTTGTGATCAAGAAATACGCTCACCCCTCCAAGATTCCGCTCGAGTATTCCGCGCCGGACCCCCAGCCCGGCCCTGACCAGGTGTTAATTGACGTATACAGCGCAGGGTTAAACTTCTATGATGTTGGTGTACCCCCTGTACAACTTTCAAGGCGTTCGTTGCTTATTGCGGCTTCGTACGCAGATCCTACAGGCACAAGGCAAATACCAGATCCAGCCGCCATTGCCGTTTGTAAGTACTAATCAAGTCTCGGCAGCCTTTCCGAGTCTAAGCTGAAACCGTGTAGGTTCTGGGAACAGAAGTAGCTGGCAGGATCGCTGCAGACTCTCCCATACCTCCAGGCTGTCCCTTCAAGCCAGGAGACAGGGTTTTCGGAGCCGCACAAGGAGCATATGCTGATCGCCTGGTCGCGGGTTGGAAGCAGCTCCAGCCCCTCCCAGACAATATGAACTATGACCAAGGCGCTGGTAAGATCCCCTTAGCGGCTAGCTGGATGATAAGACTGACATCGTCATGACCCGGTCCTTTTAGGTTTATTTATTACCTGGCCAACGAGCTTTGAAGCCCTTGTTGGGCGGGCAGACCTGAAACCGGGTAAGTAACTAACCAGTAAACATTATCTGAGTATAACACATTGACTTCCGAACCAACATGTATAGGGGAGTGGGTTCTGGTCACTGCAGCTGCTGGAGGAGTAGGCATTGCCGCTGTGCAACTAGCTAAGGGTAGGCAAGCCTATGTATGCCGTTCCCTGCATAGTAGTTCTGACGAAATCCCTTACGTAGCTCTTGGTGCCAAAGTCATTGCTGCCGCTAGCTCACAGGAGAAACTTGATGTTGCAAAACAGTATGGAGGCGCCGACTATGTTGTGAATTATTCCACTCCGAATTGGCAAAAGGATGTCCTGAAGCTGACCGCCGGAAAAGGCGTCGACGTGGTTTATGATCCTGTCGGTATGATTCGAGGTGAGGAAACTCAATCTTCACCTCGAGATAAAAAAACATTCTCATCGATTGCTGGTTCAATAAGACACCCTGAAGTGTATAGCGTGGAAGGGGCGCGCAGTCGTCGTTGGTTTCGCCGCGGGGGAGATCGAGAAGCTACCACTCAACCTCGTACTGCTGAAGAATATCTCCGTAGTGGGTATTCACTGGGGAGCGTATACGCGTAAGCCGTCCGCGGTGTTGTCTGCGCTCGAACAGGTCTGATTCCACCGTACAGACAAGGAGCCACAGCATATCCCGGAAGTATGGAAGGCACTGCTCGAGTAAGTCAATCGCTAAGACTTTGCGCCTGTGATTGATACGAGATTTTGGTAGCCTGCTTTCCAGCGGACGTGTGAAACCAGTGGTATATACAAAAGTGTTCCCTTTAGAGAAGACCGGCACCGGGTTGCAGGCCCTCGAGAGCAGGAAGACTTGGGGGAAGGTCATAATTCGCATAAGGGATGCAGATACACCTCGCGCTGTACTACAAGCAAAATTGTAGATAGTAGTTTTAGGAAGACACAAGCAAGGCGTTCTTGAATATTCAAATGGATTAGGCTGTCACTGTCACTGTACCTTTGAGCGTGACTAAAGCGCGCTCTTTCTCATGAAATATAGCTATTCTGCTGGCCCTACAGTTGTACAGCAACTTGGCGCAGGGGAAGCGCGCAGGGCCCATAACCCTGAGGTCCCTGGATCGAAACCAGGAGTTGCTAAAATCTGTTGGTCTTTTTTATCTTCTTATTTTTCTACTTTTATTCTTTATCGAGTCTCGTTGAGTCGTTCTGACTCTTGAGTCGTTCAGAGCTGACTTATCAGTTAGTAACTCATATACTCAGTAGCGCCTGAGTGCCAGATGGATACACTCGTTGTTCAGCGGGTACTGCGCACTATCCATCTCTCGTTAATATTCGTAACCTATAAGATGAAACTCGATGTGGGATAGAATTCACCATACTACAGTGGTTGTCATGTGCTAAAGATACATAGGTAACGTTATAGTACAGTGCTCATGCAATATTTAATGTTGGTTGTAATAAGTTACTGGTAGACTCGCACTGCCGCGATATCCCAGAAAGCTTCCGAGAACGCACTTGGATTGTTGTTCACATAGTCTTCGGACAGAGATTAGTATCGTTGCGGCGTTGATAGAACAATAACTCACCAACGCAGTCACCAGGACACCCGGCTGCATTGAACAAGGAGGTGATGCCTGCCCAATCACCACCTAAATGCCGTGGAGTGAGAGAGGAGTCTCGGGTAGTGTTGTGTATGACGTACAGAAAGTCAAGTTGATGATGATATTGTTGGCGTCAAAAGCACTTTCAATATCGCAGCTGGTGTTTGGGAAGAAAGCAGTGGGCTCGCCCTTGATCGCGAAGATTAGTGTTGCTATTTTTATGATATGAGTTGGAGTTTACTTACCCAATTATCTGTGTCGATGCTAGCTGCCCCAGTGCTGAGGTCAGAGGGGACGTTGCCAGCGTTGCGAGGGAAGAAAAACACGCGAATAAAATCTTCAGTGCGCTCCATAGCGTACCATCCACCACCGTTGCTGTTGAACGAGGGCCCATAGCTGTTAGTGGTTGGCGCTTGCACGCCACACCCACTGTTGCCATCGGTGTTGACGTCGCAGTCAGTGCCAGTGACTGAGCCCGTCATAGTGCGTGTCGCAGGCATCGAGCACGTCTGGCCTACGTGCAGCGTCATGGTGTTGGGCGACTGGTCGTTTATGCCCTCAATCCTGATTTACAAGTTCAACGATTGACGTAATGCAGGGCTAGGGAGTCACTTACTTCAAAAGGCAAGACCAAGAATGCCAGAAAGAAGATGAAGCATCGACCCACTTCAGCATACTCCAGCGGGAGGAACATGCGGAGACTTACGATGTCAACTTCGCCGCCGTTAGGCCAATTGGATGTACTTGTCTCCCAAGCAGCAGGCCAAGTCCCGCATCCTTGAGGCATGTGACGAACATCGAAGCTGAGAAAATTGTCAAGCAAGAAATTGGCCGATTGATCGTGGGTTAGACTGTACGTACACAGAAACGTGAGTCGTATATGCCTTGTTGCTCTGAATGCGGACGCTGTCGCGCCCAGGGCCGCTAGACGAAAGAACCGTCGTGTCATCGGCCTTCAGAATGAATGAATCTCCAGAGGCGTATGTCAGGTTCTTCGATAGAGCTGTCGCTTGGTCGATATAATTCCTGTTTAAAAAAACTCAGTCAATATTATGGACAGACTGATGTATAGCTTACACTCTGCCGTGGGTGGGGTCCGCAATAGCTTGCCACTCGAACGTAGAGAGGAAAGCGGATCCAATCCAGTTGTCAGTGAGTCCATACGTTGCAGCATGAACGCCTGAGAAGAGAGAAGCCGCAGAGAGAAAAGCAGGGACACTGTAGCGCATCTTGAGCGAGAACCTGGGTAGACGATAACCTTTGAGGGACCTTGAGGGCTACATGCTCCTTATGACAGAATCGCTTTTATACCCATTTCGCGACCACCGAAATGTGCAGCGCGTTAGCCACCACCGCATCATGCGACAGTCTCTACATCCGAAAGAACATGTCGGATGCAAAACGTTGGACGCTGAGCTTGCAAATAGACTTGATCATCGAATGTCTTCGCGGTAAGGTCACGGCAAGAGGACCGACGACATAGACCAGAAAAGGGCACCATTTTTCCGAGTGAACCTTCGCAGAATGGGATTGAGGCAGACGATGCCTACTCGTGACCCCGGAGCCCATGCGTCCCCTTGGCGAGAATCGTAGCACCAATGCACGTAGTGCGCCCCGCCGCGAGGTAGAGGGGTAGGTTCGACATATCGTTTAACACCGAGATCTACCGTTGCCACGGTCTCGCCAGCTGTGCAGTGATATTGGCCTACAGAAGCTTAGAGAAAGCTGTTCAGAAACATATTAAACTTCTCACGTGGAATAAAGCCTAGTGGAAGTTTTGAGTAACCAGGGTAGTACAATCCTTCTTCTTTTGTGGGGAACCGGCCCCACTTATGCCCCTTACGCGTGGGGTGACTATGGGCAGAACATCAGATTCAATTTACCCAGCTTCCTATGATAGAGAGTATGGTCAGAAACCGAGCGGACGACGACGAGATTGGAACTGACCGACGAGCACCGCGGGATGTGATCCGGTTGCGCGAGTTGACCATCAGGGAAATGACCTCGAAGACGCGAAGATTGTACAACCTGTGCGGACGCTCTGCAGGAAACGTAGTCTAAAACAAGCGTCTCGAGGCCACTTGATATCGCCACACTGCTGCCAGTAACGTAGTTCGACGTGGTGTATTCAGAGCGCTCGGATGATCCGGAGCGGACTCACGCGGACATATCGGCCAGCGCTGCGGTACGCAAAAAATCAGCGGTCCCGGTGAGAATAGATGCAAGTGCTCTGCCAGGTCACAATCAGCTGAGATCCAGAAAGATGTGAGGACGATGAGTCCGTCCCGACATCCTCAGGCAACTGAAAGCCAGACATGCGTCAGTCAATCACAAGGACGGTCATGGGTCACGGACATAACATACATAGTGCGGTTGACCGGGTCCTCTGAGGTGAATTACGCTCATGTAGACGGCGAATGGCGAGAGTTGTACACATGGACTCATGCATCGACGGCGCGCGCATACGAAATTGAGGATTTGGGCGTTATGATCGTACATGAGGATCGTGTGCTCCTTCACGATGAAAGTAGATACCTACGCCAACGGAGCTCGTCAGCATCTAATGCAACCGTATGGATCTCAAGTCTTGCAAATAAGACTCACTTTCCCAGATGATGACATCCCGAGAGCACATGCGGTGGCACGAATTTGAGTGTGTTATGTTTGGAAGCATGTCAAACAGGCTCCCAAGTAGCCGACTGCAGACCGACAAAATATGAGGATGTTGGTATTCCAGTTTCAGCGAGGATTATCCTTGGCGACGGAGCGAGTGGGGTGCGAAGAGTTGCGATCTTGCTTTGCCGCACCATATTAAGTCGGTTAGTATCCAGACGGTAATCGTGAGTACACCCGACCTGCATGGGACAAATGGCTAGTTAGTTGCTCTCGATGGAGCCTGCGCCTGTGCATCGTTATGAGGCAAATACTAGACGGGGTAGTACACGGACAGCACATCGTTTTCCTAATGTGCTTGCTATGTGAACTAGATTCAATCATTGCCTTTTGGTTATGAGCTACCGGGCCTATGGTAAAATACGTCGTTGACAATCTGCGCGAGTCCGATGCACTGCGCTTGATGTGTACGAGTTCCATCATTAATCTTTCTCAAAAAATTCTGACAACGACAAATGATAGAACCATCCCACATAGCAAGATAAATTGACGACTGTCTACTTACACATTGCCTCGTTGGTGTCGAGTGACTGAGGGATCGAGGTTCACCGCCACGACCGTGCGGCACGATAACGGTCAGTGGTGACCTTACGTAAGCCGGCTGCTGTTGTTTAAGCTCGGAAGCGGCAAGTACGTATGTTCGACTCCCCAAGTGTCCCGGATGTTCACTTCTGCTTTGAATAGTTTCAGAGGTACCGAAAGCACGAAGCAATGAGGTCTCAACTGAAACAGTAAATTATCCGTTCTTTACGCGAAAAGTGACTTCGTTTGATTGGCAATGAAAGCAATCAACAGTTTCCGATCCCAAGGGTTTCGACGTTACCATGGGTATACTACAAAAGCATTCCTATTGTACAACTACAAGGTATAAGTTAGAAGTGGAAAGCATGGCTAAGACGAGTTTGGAGTAGATATGCACAAACACGAATGCCTCGCTCAGATACGATAGCCTAAGTCAGCGCTCCTTGCACGCCTGATACCGCCACCAAGACCGTGATGATGATGGTGGTGACGGCCACCTGAAGAATCTCTGCGTGAGCGACCCTTTGTGCTGATGATAATGGTAGAGCCCGGCGGCGCAGGTATCGACGTGGTTCCAGAAGCAGATACGGTGTACACCCCGCCGGGTTGAGACTGACCGTAGCCAGGTTGACCATATGTGCCGCCATAGCTAGAGCTGTACGGCTGGGCCGCGCCCATGTAGGGGCTGGTGCCAGCGAGGCCGGCGGGCTGCATGAATGGGCTTGGAGAGCGCCTCGAGCTCAGCGAGGGCGCCACGAAGCCGCCACCCGCGCTTCCGTAGCTTCCAGGGTAGCCGCGTGCGGCGCTGTCGGCGTAAGCAGGCACGCCAGCGGGAGCGTACGGTGACCCGGAGATCGAGCCTGAGTACGGAGAGGAGCCCGGATAGCCCGCGCCGAATCCTCCACCCATCCCGCCACCGACCCCGCCAATTCCTGACCCAACGCTTCCAATACCTGCACCAATTCCGGAGCCTGGAATGGGCATAGGTGCTGATCCTGGATATCCAGTATTGGGTGCTTGAATGACGATGGGCTGGGAAGCATTGGAATAGCGACGGCCACGATATGTGTCACCATAACCATACCCACTGCTGCCATAGCCGCCGAGACCTTGGCTGTACATCATCTGATGAAAGTACTCAGTATGCAGCTTCCGGTTTCATCACGAAATACCGTACCGAAGCAGCAATTCTGGAAGCAGTCAATGCAGCTGATTCCAAGCAGTCCCGCTGACCGTAGGTGTCCATGGCACGCCCGGAGTATGCCCACAGACGCGTAGCTAGAATGCAGACGGACAGCGGACATTAACATCACATATCGCGAAGTTATCGGAAAGCAGCGAGGGTCCTACCTTCGGCAGTGGCAAGGCCGATCAAGGCTTCGCGCTCACGTTCGGTTGCTCCACCGAGTGGCTCAAAGAGCAGTCCTCGGTGGTGCTTCCACATGCGATACGCTTCATACGCGGCCGCAGCGCCAATTTCACCTGGCAAAACTTCCGCAAGGTTAACCTGTTCGTCAACGAAGAGACTTCGGAGTTAGTGGAGAATATGACGCATCAGGCCGCAAGCTACGCACAATACCACTATACACGCGTCGCTGCCAGACTTTGGCATCGCGAATGTCATAGCCGCCATTGTAACCCATATCGCGGGTTCGATTCATGACGGAAGCGTAGAGGCCACTGCTCAAACGATGTTAGTACGCCAAAAATAGTGTGAGATCCGCGATAGACACACTAGTCGGAATTGTATGCATGGGCGCGATAGTAATCGTAACCATTCCCTACACAAACATACAGTGAGCATCATGCCGAGCTAACAGGTAGAATTGGACATACATGTTGACGATGGCTGAAAGTTGGGTGTCGGGGGAGCCCTGAATTGCAGCTACATAACGACAAATATGAGCTTGATCATATCTCTGCGCGGAAAAGGCGAGCACGGACCTGAGATTGACCCCAACCGGGGTAGTTGGTCCGATAATAGTCGTAAGCAGTTGCCATTATGCTGTTTCAGCCAGCTCAAAGGCCGATGTGTTCAATGTAGATGGAGGACAAGCAGAAGGTGTTAGGACGACGAAGATGGGAGCAAGGCAGAGTATCGGAGTGAGAGTTTGATGCAAGATACTGTGGGATCAGGCTAAGTGGAATATATACTGGCATGGGAGCGGGAGTGGCACTGTATCCGCGGGAACCCAACCTATCCATTCTGCTTGCTGATCCTCTGCATTGAGACTCCTGCACCTGACGTCAAACGCGTCTATTATCGCTGACTATGCTGCCGTTGCCCGGCCATATCCTCTTCGCGTGTTGTTTCTGCCCTCAAACTAATCTCCGCGAATAGACGGTGCCTTGTCGCAGATATTTGTATCTGCCAAGTAGCAAACAATGCGAACGAGACCAGAATGTGGCGGATCATCGGTTCCCGTTGATGGTAGGCGTTCGGTGTGGCATATCTGACATAGCATCCTAGGATTTCTCACAGGGAGCTCCGTGGGCGACGAACGCACTGCAGTGCCACCGCCGCAGCAATGAGATAGAGGGTACTTCCGTAGTGTAGACTGGTAGGAGGTGATGTTTCACGCATGTCTTCATTCAGGATTGAAGACTCTTCTCTACATCAGCCTGCAAGCATCAAATGTGGATGCATGGAGGAGCACTAGAAAAGGGTTCGAGGGAGTTTGCAAACAAGGCAAGGTTGCAAGCGGCAGGAGAACATGCGATCCTCCGGAATTATTAGCGCTCGATATCGATCTCATTCAATCTAGATTCCCACGTTGGTGTAAGGACCGTAGAGCGCAGATTGCAGCCATGTAATAGTCTCCTGAGCACTCATCAAGTCATATGTACTCTACAAGCGTTCACCATGCTGTGCCTGTTATGAACAAATCAGCCAACATATCGGACGGTGGTGGTATGCAGCCCAAGTGTGATAGCTAAATCAACCTATTCTTCTGCACAGGCTTCGGTGCGTCAAGCACCCTCGAGTTGCAGATAATGCGAGTTGCCAACGTGCCTGATGTAGGGTTGTTTACCTTCAACGGACGAGGTCCACTCGAGCTTGAGCTTGAGGCGACTGTCTCATATACAGCATGTTCAACTTATTCGGTTCGCTTTTGTATTCGTGGTGTTAAATTGAGCTGACTCCAAATAATATCTCACTAGTAGGACGCGGAGTCAAATGCTAGGTATCATGCTGTGCGGTGTCACGTCAGCTACGGACACTGGATTGCCTGTGGCAATGGGGCCATCATCGGCTTTGTCTGCCATGCATCACAAAGGTTGGCCAGGGTGCCACTAGTGCATCTGGAAAAACCCCACTTGGTCGAATAGGACCAAGAGAGCTATACTTCACTCTTATTGGCTACTCTAAACTATCATCAGCTATTTTGCACTATTCTTTACTATTTTCTACTACTTGTCACTATTTCCCACTAATTGTGACTATCAATAGCAAGAAATAGTTGAGAATAGTAAAGAATAGTTGAAAATAGTGAGATATAGTGAATAATAGAAGCAGATAGCTAATAGTAGTTAAAGATAGCTATGTTGGAACTATTATGTACTATACATGTAAGTGAGCTTTTTCCAGATGACTACTCTGCAGTGGCGACCATAGGATATGAAATTGTTCTTCCCTTCCGTTATCTCTATCTTCACTTTTCATAGCAGTCAATTTCAGCAAGAAGATGTATTCAAACCAGCATAACGTAGCGCAAGGAGGCGTAGTGCTCTCTAGCTATGTAACGCCACACGGCTCGCGCCCTATGCGAACGTTGCCACGCAGGGCCACTCAGGCTAGTGCATCCGCCATGACCGGAGTCGCTGCTGTGCACCAGCCCGCCGTCAACCCTGCAAATACTGTGCAGATACCAACGCCACCAGAACCAACGCCAGCGGGCATTTTAGTTACTGAAGTACTCGCAGTATCTGAGTGCCTCAAAGTAAGTCTATTTCCTGATATCGCGTACTTGGCTCTCACGTCGAACAGTCGGCGACTGTGAATGCCGGAAGGATGTATAAGGTGGCAGGAGATGCATCAAGGCTGTAAGTACAGTATTTCGGCATAGCACTAGTAGCTGATGTTCATGTGGCGTTACGCGTACGCATGTTACACTTAGCGGAAACCTACACGCCATGAGGCAACTGCCAAGTTCCTTCACCGCAGCTTTTGCCCAAGACGTAGAGCAATATGATCAACTATGTGATTCGATACAGACTGAATTGGTGCGTGTATCTGAAGTGACCCAGATATGCCGTTAGCGCAAAGTTCACATATTTATCCGACGAGTTCACAGAAGCACGCCATACGAGTGCTCCAGCGTGATCTAGCTCGAGAAACGCAAAAGGCGGAAGCAGAAAGACAGGCAGCTGGATTATTGAATCTCGAAAGTGGATCTACCCGCGAGCCTTTGCAAGGTGGCTCAGCTGTCGAGCCACCATCATGGCCAACAGTTCAGAAGAGGCCGTGCGGTCCTAGAGTTCAACAAAGTGCGAACTCTCAGCCAGACGTCGAAGAAGAACCCCCTTCTACACGAGCAACATAAACACGTTGCAACGTTCCACATGAGGGTTTGAACGAACACCGTCTGCGTTCCCATTTGATATTGGCTTGATGTGTTCTTCTGTTACCCCATTGGTGTTCCCAAGCTGTGCGACTTATCGTCTTTGTGGTATATAGGCTTTGCTCTCGACACATATAAAGTTCTGAGGCTTGAGGACAGCGATAGGGCGAACTCTAAGCACCGACAGCGGTAAGTTCACACATTGATGTTTGTTCACAGCAACGTCTACGTTCAACGTGACACTCTCGCACACTGTACTCGCCAAACCCTAACTCTGTCTAGTGCGCCCTACTACGCCTCTGCGGCCCCCGAACCCGCTGCAGCGTTCGCATTCGCCAGCACCGTCCTCGCGAGCTGCACATACTCCGCCGCAGCGTCCGTGTCCGTGCCCTCCGCTTCCGCGACCTTCTCCCAGTGCGTCAGATCGCCCTCGACGAGCGTCCACGCCTCTTGCTCCGAGTGCTCGTTCACCCAGCGCACGTACTCCGCCTCGGCCCAGCCGTGTAGCGTGTGCGGGAGCGAGATCGGCGAGCGCACGAGGATGTGATGCAGGACGATCAAGGGAGGGAGGCCGGTGGTGTTGCTTGGGGACGCGAGACGGGGTGTGTCGAGGAACAGAAGAGGCCTGGGGACACGCGGGTCTGTGAGAAGAAAGGTCGAGCAGGGAAGATGTGAGTGAAACGCACCGCATGGCACGTAGAGCGCGATATTCGTCGCCGACGCTATCCCAGTCGACACCGCGCTTGTTCTGAGTCTTGTCTGCCATGAACGCGCTCAGTGCGAACTCGAGCTCCGTCATATCACTCGTGAGCTGGAGTTTTCCTGTCTCGCTCAACGGCTTTGCGATGGAGGCGTGCAGTACGAAGGTCTTGATTACGTACTTCACAATCGGGACCGTCCTGAGGAAGTCGTCGTCATTAAACACTACTAAGGATGCGACGGAAGATCGGCGCCTACCATTCGCGTAGGAGCTCGGGGATGTTGAACTGATTGAGTATCTCGTTCTTCACGAGGGCCAGCTTCTCTGCAAGATCTTTCATGTAAGGACTTGCGCCGCCACCCATCGCGGCCATAGGGTCCGCAGAGTCCTTGCCGAAATCCATGCGATGGAGTTTAGCGAGAATCGCACTAGCCTCACGACGCACTGCCGCAAGCAGAGGATCGATGACGTTGTCGAAAGTGCGTCGTAATTTCTGGATGTTTGGATTGTCAGAGTCTGAATCGTAAGATAAAGAGCAATGGGGGCGATACCGTGATGCTAGGTGTAAGGACTTTCATAACACTCGACGGGTATTCCTCAGAGAGCTTTGACAAACGTGCCCAACAGTGGTAGAGGCAAGTCCCCAGCTGCCCGTTGATGACTTCTTGTGGCGTCGGTCCCGGACCCAACAAACTCGTAGCCGATCGATCCTTCGAAGTCTGAGGCATCTTCAGCATCGAGGCCATATGAGTACACAACGTCACACACCATCGTTTCCGCACGAGAGATGAGCATATCCAGGCTGCTGGCGGCATACTTCGCCACACTCTGCACGAGTAATGGGTCGAACCGTGCACTGTCCAGCTCGTTGGCGACCGTTCGTGCGATGTTGACACCATCGGTGAGCCCAGGGGGCGAGCGTGTCCCGCCGGAGAAAGCTTGGCCCACGGATTCGTTGAGTCGGTTTGATGAGCGTGAGAGGTAGAGGGATTCGAATGTGGAGAGTGCGTGGAGGACAATGAATGTTTCAGGGCTGAATAACGGAAGTCAGGAAGTGCAGGATGTAATTAGTTAGACGTACCTCTGCTGCGACTGGGTATACACTGTGTCTGTATGCACAGCGATTTTGGCGAAAAATGAGTGGAAAAGGCGAAGGAGTTTCGGGTACCCGGTGCTGAATGTTTGTTGCAAGAATGTTGATCCTTATCATTCAGTGTTTAATGAAGAATGCCTCGGTTACAAGAGAGAGGCGTACCCTTAGCAGCATCCCGGATGTTCTTCTCCAGGGACTGCCCTAATGACGCCCAAAAGCTATTGCTAGGCTTGTTTTCAAGGACCTAGCATACGTTGTAAACACCATGAAAGCTCACACGACATCTTTGTATCTCTGACCTTCATAGCTTCATCAAGGAAAACCACTTGTGTCGTCGGATCCTTCTTGAGCGTAAGGACTTTCTCCAGCGTGTATACCTATCACACGATCAGTCAGGTTTATGCCGAGGTTTCCTTCAGTATCAAGCGACCTTGATGCAGCAGTCCGCCATCTCCTCAATAAGGCTATCTAAGCTTGACCACAGGGCAGCAGTCCACTGGGGGGCGGTAACGTTAGTAGGTTCCGTGCGAAGACGCGATTTATATAACAAGCCGCCTTGGTTCGTAGCAGCAGGATCTAGAATTATTAGTGAGTACTATTCGAATACTCATGACGACAATCCTGAGGCAGCTACCTTTGGAAGTGATCTCTTTGGCAATCCTCGATAGATCGAACGCGGACCGTATGCGCGCTTCCACAGCATCTGAGAGGTCTGAGACCAGGTTCTGCACGAGCTCGGGCAGTACGCGTAAGTTGTGCGCTGTTTGGAGTGAGGAGGCCAGAAGGGATTGGTTCTTTTGAAGTAACGTAAGCGACTTGAAAGAAACGGTAGGGGGGAATGAAGTTCGCATACAAGAGTACGAAGCCCAGTAATGACCATCTGTTCCATGTCAGAGGTAACGCGCTGGCGCGCCGCTTCGATATTGGGCAAGTAGCTTGCCACGGCTTTGATGGACGAGAGAGGAGGAACTGGAGGACCAGATTGACCAGAACCGTCAGGGGCATCAGCTGCAGTCTCCAGCAATGACACTGTAAGTCGCTCATGAGCCGTGCAGTTCGTCAGCATATATAGTGCGATAGGCATGCTCACTCAATTCCGCAATACTGAGCGCGGCTTTGGCAATGGTCCGTTCTTTATCCGCCTCATCATCGCCCGCGAGCACAGCGAGTGAATCAGTACTCTTGCGTCCAGGTGTGTTGGTAGCACTGATGTCTTTTGCAGGGGTACTCGTGCCCGAAGCACCCGTCTCCTCCGCTTTATCCATCTCAGAGAGCTGCAGCTCAAGTCGCCGCGCAAGGATGACGAACCGGGAGGTACGCCGCAGGATTTCGGACGCTTGTTGCAGACGCTCCAGGCGGGAGACATGCGCGACGAGCGTGTGGTACGGCGTCCGGATTTTCGTGCGTAATCTGCGAAAGGTTAAGAATGATGAATCCGTTGGAATCTGGGTGCATACTTTTCGAGTGATCCGTCGAGTTCGGAAAGAGCACCGCGGACGGTACTCAGTGAACCCTCTAGCTCTGTGACCCCTGCTGCTTGTACGAGGAGTTCTTCATGGTGAGCTGTCACCTTGTGCCATCCATTGCGGACAAGGGGCACAGTAGGTCAAGAACGAGTAAAGACGGTAAATACGGTCTGTACTTACAACATTTTTAAGCTGCTTATCGACGTCATCGACGCTGAAGTTCAGCTTGGATATCGCGACGGAGATATCCTCATTCGCAGGTGCGAAAGACGTGTTCTTCGCCGGTCGTGTCTTACCCTGCTGTACTGGGTATGTTTCGCCCGCTAGAACTGCATTGGCGTAGTCATTCGCGTCAAACTCTGGCAGTGCAAAGACCGAGTAATCTACGGAAGTATGTCATGGCACTCAGTATGCGGCATTAACTACCACACGAATGAGATGCGAGACCCACCGGACATCTCATGGAATCGTGATTGGATTGCGAGATTAGAGCAGTATGTATTATACCTGTGCACGGGGTCAGTAGACGTCTAGCGGAGGTATTGGCGACTTCATTACCGTACCGACCACAGCAATCGTATTCGACACAGTCACCGTACGAACCAATGGCAATGATGCGCGCCGGACACGTGGGTTATCGCGGACATGGACGCTTCGGATTATGCCGAAGTGATCGGTGTCTAGGCTTTACTCGGCCCCCGTCTTTGGTGACTAATATGAGATGACCAGATACAACGCCTCGAGGCGTAACCTGGCGCAACGCTGTGGCAAACAAATGCGCCTCGAACCCGAGGCAAATCTCCAGCTGGAGGTGGTTTGGGTATCGTACAATTCAGCTACATGCCTGCATTGCAAGACTGTGTATCGCAATAACCTCAGGCCACCACGATAACCACGGAGTCGGAAACTGAGTACGTACACATCGGTGAAGGCCCTACTCGACTCTTGTTATCGCCACACACCGCTCTCTATTTTTCGCCGGAGTCGCCATAGTCACAAGCGTGAATTTCAATCGTACAATACTTATGGTGGGAAGCACCCCAGTCTCATTTGCCCCCATGATCAGCGGATTCGCACTTATTTAGTTAGGGGCAAGCCCTTTACGGCGTGTATGACGTTGCAGGTTCGCCACAGTCGACCATGTAGCGTCTGAAATCAGTCTGACCTGGACTTAGGGCATAAGAAAAAATGTCGCGGGTTGTCTCGTAACAAAGGCAGCATGTGGCGGTTACACCTCAGACAACCATCACCGAAATTATTTGTGGGTCTGACAAACGACTTGCACAAAGAACGGAGGACATAGGCTGATGCGGTCCGTCGA
Source organism: Pleurotus ostreatoroseus (assembly GCA_005298045.1). Taxonomy (NCBI): domain Eukaryota; kingdom Fungi; phylum Basidiomycota; class Agaricomycetes; order Agaricales; family Pleurotaceae; genus Pleurotus; species Pleurotus ostreatoroseus. The sequence goes on along the minus strand of SWBT01000148.1, from coordinate 236,391 downwards.
CAGAGTTTATCCCGAGCGTCCCAAGCTCCGCCTACGCCACGGAGACGCCGCAGATGACTGCAGAGTAGGAGCCGGACAGTCAAGGCCAGTACAGCTTGCATTAATTTCGCAGTCGATGTACCGCAAGACAAGTTATACAACGGCTGAAGCTGTGTAGGAAGAAAGGATGGCCAGGGGGGAAGAACAACTGCGAAGTCGGCGCGCTGTGCGGGCGGTGCCGAAGGGGCGGCAGTCTCGGCAGAACTAGAATGCTTGGCGAGCGCCAATCCCGACCCCCGCACTCCTTTAAAGGCAGCGCGTCGGCTGCGCGACTCATCATCCCAACTCTCACGACAGAACTGCATGGTGCCTGCCGCTCTCTCTACTCGTTCTCGTACCCCTGGCTTGTTCTATACAGTAGCCTCACTCATCGTCAACAATGTGCCCAAGCTTCTCCATGGTACCTCAGCGCGCGGCAGCTCCGACAGCGATGCCGCCGCCGCATTGACTATGCACACCTTCGCCAAGCGACACGAGAAACACAATGCTAAATTCATCGTCTTCGCATGTCTCATACCTATATTGGTCCTGCTCTCCGGCCTCTTCGCTGGATTGACTTTGGGCTACATGAGTCTCGATGAGACTCAGCTTCACGTCCTCAGCGTCAGCGGTACACCGTGAGTGTTATTCTTGCTACGTTCTTTCATTTTGCCCGCCGTATAAATGATTTCGCGAATGAGCATCGTACTCTAACATTTATTGGACGTCTTTGCTCTTTGTGTAACATACGTGGCCGGCTTATGTCGGCCACGTTCGTCCCATTGGGGCCGTGAACGGCGTTGGCGCTTAGATTACTCAGGCAAAGCTGATACGTTTCCACTCGCAGGAAGCAGAAGGAGTATGCAAAGAAGATTGAACCCATTCGTAAGAATGGCCATCTACTTCTTGTGACTTTGCTGCTCGCGAACATGATCGTCAACGAAACACTTCCCGTCGTCTCTGACCCTGTCCTCGGCGGTGGCGTCCAGAGTGTCGTTGTTAGTACGGTACTGATTGTCATGTAAGTTCCGTCCATTGCGTCGTTGTGCATCTTCAGGTGACTTACGGGCGTGACCTAGTTTCTCGGAGATCATTCCGCAGTCATTGTGTACACGTTACGGTCTTGCTATCGGTGCTCACATGGCCTGGTTCGTCCGCATCCTGATATATGCTTTGGTAAGGTACTTCCTTCGGCTTGTACTCCATGCTTACTGACAAGCTACGTAGGGCATCGTCTCCTGGCCCGTGGCCAAATTGCTTGAGTTCATCCTCGGCTCATCTCACGGTATTATGTATCGTCGTGCCGAGCTGAAGGAACTCATTGCCATGCACTCTACGACTGGGGAGCTCGGTGGAGACCTCAAGCACGATACAGTTACGATCATTGGCGCTACGCTCGATTTACAAGAGAAAGTCGTCAAGCAAGCTATGACCCCCATAGACAAAGTGTTCATGTTGAACCATGATTGCAAGTTGGATTACGACACCATGAAACAGATCGCTCAGACAGGACATTCTCGTGTGCCCGTTTACGAGGAAATCGATGTTCCCCTCTTCGCTGGTGATTTGAACGGAATGTCTACGCCAGACAAGAAAGACTTCCCGCTGCAGACTCAGAAAGTGAAGAAGATTGTCGGAATCTTACTCGTTAAGCAGGTACGTCATATTGCATCACTTTCTGATCGATCTGCTGACCCCACATCCCGTTCCAGTGCCTCATGTTGGACCCTAGAGGTACGCGCCTTATTCCTATGTTGTCATACCCACGCTCATTGAGAATTCTAGATGCTACGCCGTTGCGCAAGCTGCACTTAAACCGTGTCATCAATGTTCCGAACAATATGTCGCTTCTAGCTATCCTCGATCGCTTCCAGGAAGGTCGTTCGCACATGGCTATCGTCAGTCGCTTCAGCGAGGAGAAAGCTGCGAGTATCAAGCATGTCGTTAAGAAGGGCTTGACGCAGCGTTTGATGGAGCGCGTTGGCATGGGCGACTCGTCCAGCAGCGAGAGCGAATCAGACAGCGATTCCGATAGCGAGACTGAGAGCAAGCAGAGTGACGATGGCGTTGGCAAGAAGCGAAGCTGGAAGCGCTTCAGGCATAAACGCAAGGCTGAAGCCGACCTTGAGAAGGGCGAGAGCAGTAACGACAAAGCTGGGGGTGACGATGCCGGACTCCCTGTGGTTGTCAAGGACGAAAAGCAGAAGGAGCTTGAGTTACCAGAGACTGTCTGGGAGAAGCTGCTCGCCACTGGTCGGGAGCAGAAAATGCCCGATGATGCCGTCCTCACCAAGGAGGATGCCAAAGGTTTCCTGCAGAATTTCGATCCAGCTGTCGCGCCTCTCGGAATCATCACGCTCGAAGACGTCTTGGAAGGTATGTCATTCGTATACGTTGACTCAGCTGCTACTGACCACATATCTACAGAACTTATTGGTGAAGAGATTTACGACGAGTTCGACCGTGAGGGTCAGTCGCATCTAGACCCCTACTACACCTCCAGACGCATGCCATCTCGCGCTCGCACCCCGGATCCCAAGATTTCTCCGGACCCATCGGACGGCGCCACCGCCATCGGTGACGAGGAATCTAAGTCTCACTCCATGCCCGCCTCGCCCATGATCGGCACCGTCTTTCTTGACGAGCCCCAACCTCGCAACATCTCACGTGTGCCCTCTCTCGGACAGCACCTCGGCGCCTTGGCGGGGTACAAGCGGCAATTGCGCTCAAGTTCAGGCTCCTCGACCCCGAGAGAACGGAGTCGTGTCCGCAGACAGTCGAACTTAGTGCCGTCCGCTCCAGCTCCGCTGACGGAGCGTGTGCCCAACGTTCAAGAAGAGTCGGCAGTCCGCATACCTGACTCACAGGAAAAGAGTGGACCAGACATACCGAAGCCCCAGGAAGGAGAGAAAGAGCAAGAGAAGGGGAAGGAAGAGTGAGCATGGGGTTCATGATATGATTTCTTGAAATGATTGGAATGCTTGGAATGATTTTACGCTATAGACGTTTTATTTTGTTAACGTGTACTCTCGAATGTTCGGACTGGTGTAGTGACATACGTATCTCACCATATGCAATTCTAGATGGTATTTCTTGACAGCCTGACCTGCTTGCTGCGACGTGGCTACTGGCGACATGTATTTGCGAGAACTATTTTTGCACAAAAGCTGCATGATATGCAAACCGCGGCAGGCTGTGTATGTAGCAACGCACTGCAATGAGGCGCATTTTCTGGCAAGCGAGACGAGGAACGTTTTCCGGACGGCGGCGCGCGAGAACGAAACACGGAGGCAAACCGTGCGACTTCCCATTTATGGGCACGGTCTAGACCGGGCTGTGCAGGCAGAGCTTGGAATGGGGCGACGCGCGTCTAATTTAGCGAAGGCTGAGGCGAGGATTGCAAGACAATTCAGAGTCTCTCAGTCCATCCCGCTGTATTTTATATCTCTAGCCGTAACCACCACCATACCTGCTCACCACGAATCCGCCAATCTGCTTCCATTCTCTTAATTTCTCAATCTTTACTCTGGAATGCCCGAGATACTAGTATCCGCCCCCTCGCCCGACGCTAAGAGCCAGGATGAACCACATAACCTGGAGCAGCAACCGAGTCTCGCAGACCTGAGCAGAAATGCTTCGGTCATATCCTCGTCCTCAAGCTCGAGCTCGACCTCAGACCTGACCATTCAGACTCCTGTCCGACCCCGTCCAATACGAACGTTCTCCTCGCCCCACAGACAGATGCGTTCCAGAAGCCCAGGGTCTCCACGAACGCCACGGGGCTCGAGGGCCCCTGCATATCTAGCCAGAGAGCTCGGAATATCTGAAGATGGCGAGGACAAGCCGTCGGAGCTGCGTCCTATGCCAGCACCCTCACGGGGGCAGTCCAGGTCCCGCAATAGCTCGGTCAATGGACGGTTGAGTGCGGAGGACTTCGAGTTCGGGCGGATACTGGGCGAGGGGTCGTATTCAAGCGTGCGTAACAAGACGTTCTCCGTGCTGTGCGGCGAAGTTGATAGTTGCCACAGGTCATGCTGGCAAGGCACCGGGGGACGGGTAAGGAGTATGCTATTAAGGTCCTCGATAAGGGCCACCTCAAACGCAATAACAAGCTTGCTACCGCACTCGCGGAAAAGAATACACTTGTACGCTTGGGGGCGGGCCATCCGGGCATTGTCCATTTACACTTCACGTTTCAAGATGAATGGAGTCTATGTACGTCCATCTCATTGTGCGCTTTAGCCATTCAACGACTTGCTTCAATTGTAGACTTTGTCCTTGACCTGGCAAGACACGGCGAGCTTCAGTCACGAATATCTCGCATGGGGTCGTTGTCCACGGACTGTGCCCGCTACTACACAGCACAGCTCATTGACGCGCTTGACTACATGCATACGAAAGGTGTTATTCACCGGTGAGTCACGCATCCCCACGAAGTCTTTGTAATTACTGAGCGGGATATCAAGGGACCTGAAGCCGGAGAACCTGCTTCTGGACGACAACTTCCGCCTAAAGCTCACAGACTTTGGGACAGGCAAGATCCTTACGTCTGGCGGTAAGTGTATTGCTCTTCGCGCTTTACGTGTTATATTCATGCTGATTTTTAGTGGAGCGCTCGAAGACGTGGGTGGGTACAGCGCAGTACGTGTCTCCGGAGCTCCTCGAAGCCAGCGAGACAAGTAGGAGGCATGTCACAAGAGCACTTAATTTCGGTTTACACTAACAGTGGATATCTAGCTCTGACCTGTGGTCATTAGGATGCATATTGTACCAGATGATAGCTGGTCGTTTTGCGTTTCAGGGTGCCTCTGACTACATGACCTGGCAGAAGATCAAGAAGTTGGAGTTTGACTTCCCTCCAGGGTTCGACGAGCAGGCCAAAGACCTTGTCCAGAAGCTCCTCGTACGTGCCCCTGTTCTCATGACATGCTCTTTGATCTCGTCATCTTACGTACATACAGGTCCGTGACCCTTCCCAAAGACTCGGCGCAGGACTTTCGGGCAGTGAAAACGATATGCAGGCGTTGCGCTCACATCCTTTCTTTTCCTCCGTTAACTGGAGTACGCTATGGACGGACCCTGCGCCGCCATTGGAAGCAGGTCTGGTGAAGAAGGAGCCTCTCCCGGAGGGTGCGCGGATGAACGGATTCAGTAATTGGGATGACGTTGGGGCTGCGTGGGATGAAGCGATAGATGGAGCGAGGGGTGATGATGAGATCAGCTGGGCATCGGACGGAGAGGGAGAGTTCAGGTTCGGGAGCGCGTCTTCTTCCAATGGGAGTGCAATGCGCGAGATGTTGGCGCAGGCGAATGGGTATGACCGGGATGCAGTCGGGCCGATGGGCGAGACGAGGGCGTATGCGCCCATACCGATGCCCTCTGTTGAGGATCCCGAGTCGAACGGGCGGGATACCCCACAACAGCTGAAGTCGAACGGCGCCGGCCATTTCGCCACGTCCTCGTCATCTAGCTCGGGCGTCCGGTTCGCCGAGGCCAAACACGAAGCCAATGGCGACTCGCCACCCCCTGTCGAAGATGAGCCGCCAGACTCCGGCGCGGAGGCGGATGAGGATAGGGACAAGGTGGCGGCGACGTTGGATATCCCGCCAGCGTTGAAGCCAGCGCCGATCGAGATGCCTGGGCGGAATGGGATACGGGACTCCTATTCGACGGGATCGGCGACGAGCTCCTCGGATGGCAGCCCGCCGACGGCTGGGTTGGATGCTGCTTTGGAGGCTTTGAATCGTGGCCGTAACCGTGCACAGACCCCGATACAAGGCAACGGGACGTCGGTGCACGATGAAGAAGCATGGTACGTTACCCACGCGAAATTGTACCCAAAGGCTGTGCTGATTCACTGTGATAGGTCTACGCTATTATTGAAGGGAGAGTCTGTCGTCTTTAATACAACGGTGGAGAAGACAGCATTGCGTCGCGGTGCAAGCCGCTTGCTGGCTATCGCAGGAGGCCGCAAGACGCGCGAGCTGGTTCTGACGGACAAGCGGCTCCTGTGCGCAAAGCACAAAGCCGGCCGTCCCTTCCAGATGAGCACCGAGCTGTTCTTGAAGCCGCAGGAGAACAAGGATACCAAGAATACCGTGCTAGGTGTGGAGCCTAAGGGCGAGCGGGAAATTGTGGTTGTTACGGTAAGAAACCTCCGTTTATGTGTGATCGACAGGGATCTGATCCTCGAATTACAGGGCGCAAAAACATATACCTACATCACGTCCAGCCCGTCGTTAGCTAGGATGTGGGTGCGTAAGATCAACGAGGCACTTGAACCGCCAACAAACGGACAGGACACCTCGCAGGCAAGGAACGGAGGCCCGAAACAGAATGGGCAGGAAAAACTGTGTAATCTATGAATTGTCGGTTCGGGCACATACGGTCTCATTCAACTCAACTATTCTCTTGTATTATCCACATGCGGACGGGACTTTACGATAGTGGATCATAGTATGTATTCTTCATTATAGGTATCATGGTTCTCCGTCTCGTTCTTGGTCTTTCCCCTCTAGTGTCGCATAATCTCATGGGTCCAACGTCATCTGTGCATACACCTAGTACCTCGGTTTTCAACCTGCTGTCCTGTTCAGTTCTAATTTAGTTCTCACAATGGTGATTTTCCAAGCTGTTCAACATTCCAGGGACCCTATCAATAAACGTAGTAGCGGTGCTCAGGTACTTTTGTTACATAGATCAAGGTTACAGATATGGAACCGGGTATTTCAGCCAGGGGGGAGAAGACTGGCATCGACCACACCGCCCTCTGCGTAGACCTCAGTCGTGTCTTCGTCAGAATACTTGATCGGCGAGCGTGGCATCGCCATCAGGCCTGTGGTATTCGATTGTTAATCCTTGCTAGTGTACATCAACGATTTAACTGACCTGTCCGTGCGCTCTCGAGCAGACCGAAAGGCTTCAGCAAGCTCAAGAACGCCTCAACCTTGGCCGTCTTGCCGCTCATCTCCACGATAACGCTGTTTTCGCTAACATCGACCACGCGCGCACCGAACTGCTCGGAGAGCGTGGAGATGCTCTGAAGGTGATCGCTCTTCAGACGGAGGAGTTCAGTCGGTGTGAGCGGTGCTGGGCCCGCCGCATCGGCCTCAGGGTGTGCGCTGCGTTCGAAGTTGTGTACAAGCTCGACCTCGCGCTCGAGTTTCCCCGTCTCCGCCGACAGATTAGGGGGTGCAGCGTGCTGCTTGTGTTGGTGGTGGCTGCGTCGCGGCTCGTGGGTAGGACCACCTTGGTATTGGTCCTCGACGTAGTCTGGTCCTAGGATGGAGACTTTAGCCATCAGAAGCTCTCGCTCGATGCAGTTAGTATTGGTATAATCCAGGACAGCCCATACAGGGACCTATGCAAGTAATCGTAAGGCAAAGTTAGCACTTGACGGAGAACGTAAACGTACAAGGTCCTCGAGTTGTCTCCGAGCTTGTTCAACAACACCATCCTGACCCTTGAGGACGACACACATCCGACTGAGGTCGCGAATCTCCGTGCGGCAGACGACCAATGAGTCGATGTTAAATCCTCTGCCGGCTAAAATCCCAGAGACACGGGATAATACACCAGGCTCGTTCTGCACCAAGCAGTTAAGCACATGCCTGTTATTATTTTAGAGCTTACTCGTTCGAATAGATATCAATACGCACCTCTTGAATGGTTGCAAACTTGGCGGGGGAGTGTTGTATAGGATGTTTGTCACAGCTTCCTCCGCGGTCCTCGAGCGCGGTAGGTCCATTGAAGGAAGCGGTGGTGGCCGTGTACGATGCGACCGCTTGTACTCTAGCGCAGAAGTAGAGTCATCGATGGGAGGTGGCGGTTTTGGTACGTGCTCGCCGTCCGTTAGCCTGAAAGGAGTGATTGAGAAGTAACGGATGTTGAACCCTCTCCTTAGCGCGGAACTCCGCAGAGCTGCAAGACTCGTCATAGTGCGCACCGTGCTAGATAGCTGTGAACGGTGTAAGCAAAATGAGCAAGTCTCTGGTCAAGACAAGTCAAGACGCAATGTACTGTTCCCCGCAATTTCGACTCAGATAGAGTCACCGTCGTAGACGCCCATGTTCAGCCGGGTTTGGAAACCGTCGGTGATAGGCGCTCTTAGGCGCTTTAAGCGCGTCGGGCGGCAGTCGATATGGGCGCTCCGGGGCGCTCGCTGTTTGAACTGTGTTTGACTGCAGCTTGACTTCATCTCGCCGTCAGTTGACCGGCCATGACTGTTTGACGCTACTCCAGCATTATCAGCAATGAAGGCATGCAAACGTACTAGGCCTGGCGTTTCACGGCGATGTGGGGGTCACACGAGGTCCCTTGTCATTGGTGGCAGCAAATAGTAAACCTCCTGCACACCCGAATAGGACGCATGAATGGCCCCTACTCACCCTGAGTAGTAATTCTACTTCTACATCCACCTACTACTACCTAAGCCCACCATGCCTACCACAGCTAACGCGCCCCAGCTTCCGGATGTCAAAGTTTGGCTCTTTTCGCGCCGAGGAACAGACGTGGAAGATGCTTTTGTAGCCTCAGAGCCTCGTGTCATTTACACTTCCAGCTACCTACTGAACAAGAGTGACTACTTTCGTGACGGTGCGCTGTAATAACCTATCAAATCGCGTATTTTGTACTTAATGACATTTGTAGTGTTATCGAACGGCTTCTTGGAATCCTCTTCTACTGCTACGCTTGGCTCGTCCTTCCCTTCTGTCAGGGACTCATACACGGAATTGTACGACTATCGAGAAGATAGTGATCTCGAGGATGAGGAAGACGAGGACGTAGACGAGAACCCTGTATCCAGCGCAGGTGACAATACTTGCGTGAATCCCAATGCACCATGTCGAGAAATCATAATTCAAGATACGGCTTACACAACGTCGGTACAATCTTTCTTCAGACCTAATTCTGATTGTTGACTTGGAACAGTTTCCGTGCACTTGTAGTTTACCTTGCCACTGGCAAGGTATCATTCCGAAAGCTTCGGTCCAGTGCTACCGACGAGACATTGTCGGACGAAGTAGAATACTCGGAATCAGTACCTTACTGTTCACCGAAATCTATGTATCGTTTGGCCGAGAAGGCGAGTCCATCTCAAGTTGCGTTTTGCTTTCTGACGATGCAAGATTCGTCCAGCTTGGCCTGGAGCAGCTGCAAGCACTGTCACTGGATGCTATCAGAGACTCTCTAACCCCGTTCAACGTTCTCGAAGAGCTCTTCTCTGAGTTCACCACCTTGTATGTACGCTTCCCAGACGTCTAGTCGCAGAAGTCTTACGACGTCATCAGGTACCCCGAGGTTCTGGAGGTGGAGACCCAATATCTTTGTGATCACTACGACGACCCTGAAGTTGCTTCTGGATGGCAGAGGGCCTTTGAGAAGCTCTGTTGCGGCGAATGCCCCCATGCAGCCAGCATCATGGCTTGTCTGCTGACGGAAACGTTGGCGCCGCGACCTCCCAAATGTCAGACGTATCGTCCCCCGTCCCCCGATTTTTCGGGCTGTATTTACGGAGACTATGTCAGGTCCCTCGCCGTATCGTGATATGCCATCGGTAGTTTCTTCTAGGGTCAAATGTGATCAACATCTCCAGTGGGACGGTTTGCACCTATTTACGTATGCGACTGATGTGCGTGTCAATGTTTGTGTGTCTGCTGATCCCTAGATGAAACCACGTTGTTTTCACGTTGCTGATCTCACTTTGGATCCTGTAGAGGCTCGTTGTTTGCTCGCCACTGCTCTCCTCCACACCTACAGAATGTCCTCACGGCAGGCAGCATCTCGTGTGCTCGGCGCATCTCTCACTCAGCCCGAAGCTCCTCGCGTGGACATCAAGTTTTGGGTGTTTACTAAACGCAGTCAAGTAACGACAGAATCAGGTGTAAAGATCGTACGTGTGGGCGAGCCTCGTCCAATCTTTGGAGTGAGCGCCATCTTGACCCAGTATACGTACTTCGACGACCGTGTGTGGGCTACCGTCAGGTTCTTCAGCATGTTTCTGACGCCGACTTGAACGATCTCTAGTTCTTTCCCATGGCTTCAACGAATCATCATGCAATTCAACCTATAGCTCCCCCTTCCCGCTGGGTGAAGCTTTCATCGAGGACTATGACTATGAATCCGACAGTGATCTGGATGACGAAGATGGCAATTACAACGAAGAGACTACAGGGGAGAGAAGAAGTCCATTCCCCGTCGCAGACACGAAGAAAGAAAACAACTCAAAAGATGAATCGCCAAGTTCAGACTCAGACGAATCGACAGAAGAGGAGGCGACAGTGCCAGAAGTGACGGCGGTATCTGAAGCCGCTGAAGCTGTACACGATTCCTTGGACGGTGAAAAGCCGTCAAGCGCCCCGTTACAACTAGTGAGTTCAGCATTTCTCGTTACATGAAGTGCTGCAGCTAATATTTTATCATTGTAAGACCCGCACTACTTTTTCTGAAAATACAGGTAGGGGGCATTGTACCGAAGCTTTGGCATTGTGCTCACGGATCTATGTACTGATCACAAAATTATAGCTTGCAGACAGGTCGTCATCAAAGACACAGCATTCATAACGTGAGCGTGAATGTTCAGCTTGACACCGAATCTTTTCGGAGTTGTCTCTATTGTACTAGGTGGTATGCTCTACTGAACTATATCTATACGGGCGACATCACGTTCTGTGACTTGACGTCCAGAAACAAGACTGAACGCAAAGCAGAAACTCGACGGTTCCTGAAGGATATCGACGCCAATGCGCAATGTCCCCCTTGCTCGCCTAAATCAGTATACCGCTTGGCGGACAAGGTATTGAATCTTGTACTAATTTTCTTTTCTGTCATCGCCTTAATAAATCGCCTACAGCTTGGAATGCATAAATTGAAATCAAAGGCCTTGGATGTGATCCAAACGAACCTTAGCTCTGACAATATACTTACTGAAGTACTTTCGCGGTATACGTCTCTGTGGGCGTTTCTCGTGCGTAATCTGAACTCAAATCTGACCTCTTCGATTCACAGTTACCCTGAAGTCATGAATGATCAGATCGAATATCTATGCGCCCACTTTCGCAAGGAGTCTGTGGTTTCTTCATGGACAGAAATGTTGAAGCAAGTCTGTCAAGGCGAACGTCCCTATGCTCAGCAAGTGCTAGAGACTCTGATGCAGAAGAAGTTGGAACCTATAGCACGTCCCAGCGCTGCTACGACCGGTCTCTTCGGAGGCAATACTTTGAAGCCCCCCACTGCTACTGCAAGCCCATTCAGGACGTCGTTGACGGCTCGGAGAAGGTAGTATCGTGTCCTTGGATATTTCGTCTCTGTTTCTCTCGCTTGAAAGTACCGATATCAAAACCTGCACATAAAATACGAATGCACGCCAGTTTCGAGATAGTGTCCAATTCATTGCGCCGCTTCATAATCACCATCAATTCTCGGGTCGGAGAGAGCTCAACCTTAGGCTACGCGTGTCATCTAAAAGCCTAGGAACCAAAGTCTAACCCGAGGACAAACATGTTGTCTACTGCGAATCATTTTTCTGCATTCTTATGGCGTCTGTAGACGATAAGTGTGGTTGCCAGGAAGAATGCGAAACCGCAAAAGCACATCACCTGTACGACGGTTAGGATACGTATGGCGATGGATTTAGTGACTATGTACTCACTCCGCTGAACACCGCTGGTTTCCACCACGAATACGGCCCGTTACCGAGTAGAGCACCATTGATAGGCGTACCTAGCATCGGTATCAGCGGTGGTATTCTTGAGATGAGCGTCGATGTACTTACCGACCAGTCCGCCGAATGCTGGCGAAGCAATGATGTATCAGAATAGTGTCACAATAATCAACTATGCAGCGTACCTGCTATTGTGTAAGCTATGCCCAGTCGCATACTATTTCCGAGAGACACCGTCAGTAGAAGGCCATATGATACAGCTATGTACCTACCCGATTTCGGCAGGCTCGTCCGCGAGAGTGGCGAGTAGGGGTGACATGAGAGCGATATCTGAGGTAGTACAGAATGTCAGCAATCTGTTCATCATTGAGCTCAAGGCTTGTGGCTCACAAGCACCAAGGAAAAATCCGACGAATATGCCGACGAGTACCACACTGACGACACTCTTCACTCCAATCATGCCTATGATGATTGCTGCGCAACAGCCCGCTAGGATGGTGATGGTATTGGCCACACCGAAAGTGTGGGCAACAAAACCGGACGTCAGCCGTCCTACACAGCTGCAGAAGTTCATGATGACGATCTGAAACCAGATTAGCGGAAAGCGTTACAATAGGAAAGATCCTCACTCAACTGAGTAGAACGAGAATGCGGGACTCAAATTATGGGCGGAGGCGTCCAGTTGGAGATAGTACAACGGATAATAGAGTCCAGCGAGGAAGATAGTCAGGCTGAAAGCGACATCAGTAAGTTGTTTACAGATACAGGCAGCGACCAAACGTACCCTGCGGTAGCGGTGACGTATGGCAAATCGCGCGAGAATTTCGTGACGGCCGTGACCACAGACATGGTCTTCTCGGGTGGCGACAGACGCGTACGCACGAGCAGACAAGCAATCAGGAGCATGCCTGTTACAAGTCCCGCACTAGCGCGAACCGTATTGCCGAATCCAAGCTTGTCGAAGAGATTATTGAGCATGATGGGATGTATAGTTGCGCCGAGGGATGAGCCCGAAGCCACGATAGTCATAGCCAGTGCTCTCCGTCTAAGGAACCAGTGACCGACCACGGCATAGGAGGGGACAAAGAGCAATCCTGACCCGATACCAGCGCAGATACCCTGGCTCAGAAATACTTGGTAAAATTGATTGCGCTGAGCCAGAGAGAGCATGAAAAGACCCAATGAAAGCAATAGCGAGCCCCCGCATACGGCGAACTTACTGAATGTGGACGAGTGAGTATCATGAGTATCAGGTGAATTTCCGGACACTTACAAATGTCCACGATCATAGATCCATCCAGCAATTAGACCAGTTGCCATGACCAGAAAGGCGTTCATACTTCCAATCCAGCTAAGAAGCACCCTTCAGCATGGATATGAAAAAGACAATCCATACGACTTACGAGATTGTGGACGCGTCCTCATTTGTCATGTATTCGCGGACGTAGAAATCTGAGCAGAGAATATCAGTAACGATGAGCATGTCAGCAAGCTGAATTTGAGCAAGCGTGCCTTGATATACTCCAAATGAGCTTGTGTATCCAAAGCAGCAGAATTGAATAAGGAAGCTGTTGGTCTATATTCAATAAACAGATCAATGATAGTTGTGATGAAGGGAGCTCACGATCCGGCTACGACTGCCCAGCCTTGCAGCCCACCTTCAGGGAATGAAGGGGGTGCCGGTGCTCTTGTCACGTCACTATCACCATCATCCTTGTCCTGTTCTGCTTTAGTGGCCTCAACATCTATTTCCTTCTTCTCACCGGTACTTTCCACAGAGACCCTGGATCGTATGCTGACCGGAATAGATGCGATCGTGCGTTCGTCCGCCTCTCGACTTGTCCGGAGGTCAGAGCATAACTGGGGAGACGGGAGAAAAGCTGCAGACACGGGCTGAACGGTCGGTCAGCAACGAGACTTCGTCTAGGGACACGTGAGGCTCACCATGCCCAGCAGATGGCCTTCCATACGATTATGCTCGTCAGACATGGATGAGGAGGTTGAGACGACATCACAATGTCGGAATAAGCTCCTTTAAATACGGAGAGTGCTCATGTTGGCCCGAGTCACCATTGCCAATTGGTGAAGCTGTGAAGCTGGATTAGCAAGCGAAATGTGAACGAATTTCCGTATGTATACCAGCTCAGTTTGTGATGATAGGCTGCATTCATAGGTCAGTGCTGCTCGTTCGACGCCAGTCTGTGATACTTCGCATCAAGAATTCGGCAGCCGAGGTCCCGCGGCATATGGTAATGCAGTTGACAAATGTAATCTGATAAGATCTTGGCTCGGGTCAAGCGCTTCGGCGCCGCGGCCTCAGTGAACTTGAGGCCGCGGCGCCGTAAGGATTTTAAGGAAGAGTACGAGCGGTGGCCAAGTGTGAAAATGACCTATCGAAATCACCTGTTGAGTGAGTATACTGTATGAGCTCAGAATAGCAGGCCTACCTTGAAGTTCCGGTGACGATGATGCGAGAATGCCGCGGTCAACGAACGTTGCCTTGCACTAGTGTTTCTTCCTGCCCATACACAGCTGCAAAGATCGGCCTCTTCTCTGTTAGAGGCTCGCGGACACAGAGAAAAAACGCTCCGAGATTAGCATGTGAAGAACCATCTAAAAGAGAACGAAGTATAGTTCAAATGTGGTATGTATATGTTCGTTTCCCATCATAGATACTAAGAGCGAATTATAACGGACTATCGTAAAATGTGAACACTTTGCCCATAGTGGTATCAGGGTGCGTATTGTCTTGCGTGATTTGTGAGAAAACGGTACCAGTGGCTGAGTTCTCGGGAAGTCCGTTGATATACGCACTCCAGTCATCCCATTCGAAACCTGTTGGCGCATTGGACCACATCGCTAGGGTGTTGCTCTGGTCACCCTGGAACGGCTGTGGAGGATCTACAGGGAGGGAGAAAGAGGTAGATGACGTTGGGTCAACATCGAATGATGGAGTCTGTAGAGATTGAGCTCGGCTCGGGGCTGCAAACGCTGGAGGCGCGACAGACGTGTTCTGAGGAAGGGCTGGTATAGGTGCATTCAAATGAGGGAGTGAAGTTGATCTATGAGAGCGCAACCCCGAGAATATAGGATTTGGAGGAGGATTGGCAGGTGCTGCCGGCCTAGGTGAGGTGGCTGGCACAGTCGATAGAGGACTAAACACCGATAGTGACATGTCGTAATCAGGAGCAGACGAATCTGCATCATACAGGACACGGTGAGGTAACCATCCCATCTTATTACTACGGTTTGGTTCAAGGGAAGGTTGCATCGTTGCGGTGGACGTCATTGTTGTAGAGTCCTGAAGTTTTGGCGGGAGCGATATAAAGGTGGCATTTGCAGAAACCTCATCCGCTAGGGAGGAAGATTCTTCGGCAGAGGCAGTGGAGGTGGCGCGATTCTGCTGTTGAGAATCTTGGGGCATCAGATGCGACGGGAGTGGAAGCTCTCCAACGATGGCCAAACCGTAGAGCATATCCCAGAATCGCCCCGCGAAATGGAAACGAGGCGCCATCTCCTTCAGCATCGTCATGGCTTTATGTGTGTCCTCCAGCTCTTTCATCGTATCAAGGGTAATGGGAGACCCGGAGCCCCACATACTAAGCATGAGTACGATGCCAGACATAAATAGCGGCATCTAAGGTTGAGATAGATAGAATTAGTGTACAGCGGCTGTGGATGATGAAACTGAGACTGCACGCACCGTACACATCTGCAAAGCGTCCGTTGGGCCCATCCGCTTGTAAACCGTGTCTAGTATGTGCACGCACGAACGTGCAGCACTTGTACAGATCGCAAGACTTGGGAACGGGGTTGGCGAGGGTTTGCCGGGGGATGGGATGAAGGGGCGATGTATCGAGAGCTGTAGTGCATGATAGTGGACAGCAAGACAGGCGGATTGACGGAAGAAAAGCGAGTTAGGATTCTGTGGATCCCATCGCACTGGTGTACCAGCGTTAGTCAATCCATCGAATCAAGTATAGGCGGTAGCAAGAACTCACAGAACGGGGGAACCGTGTCGAGCCACGAGTTTAGTGCCGAATCCAAGTCAGACACGGTCCGCTGCTCCCATTGCGTGCCCATGAACCCAAGTAAACTTCGTGATTTGTTCGTAGAATACTGTGAGCAGAGTTAGCCGCATCCACCGAGATCTAACTACGAGCTTACTATTGTTCTGAGGGCGAAGGCGTTTATCTGATTCAGTTTCAATGAACAGATAAAGTATGACATGAAAGAAGGTTTTCCAGGTGGTTGCTGGAATGCTAATGCAGGGTCCGCCGTTATCCAGTAATCATCATCGCACTCAATAGGATAGTCAACGTCGAGACTGAATGATGGTATAAGGATCGTCTTAGATAGAGCCAATAATTCACTCACTCTTCGTACTGAACCACACATGTTCTCCCATAATGTGCGCTGTGTGTCCAATCCAGCCATAACAGACTCCTGCAAGTGACCGGTGTTAGTATGAGAGCCATGTCGTTGAGGACAGAGTGCTCTACGTACCAGAATGTACGCTTGGTCAGCTCTGCTTCATCGCGCGATATATCGCAATACGTTTTCTTGCGATGAGCACCCATATCCAGGGCAAGGCGAAGACCCAAGCCTGTAATACGTCTAGAAACTTCAGGCCGGGACAGGCCGTGGTAATACAACGCCGCAAGCTGGACAAGGCGTTCAGGGACGTCACATGAGCAGTTAGTGAGACAGAACGACTTCGTTGTAACGTAATACGCACACATATTATCTGGAGATCATACAGAGTCGCCGGCACGGTGAACATGCGACTGCAGACGGCAACTTGCTTGAACCATTTCCATCCAGCCGAATGCCATCCCCAGAGGTTGTCTTCCTGTGCATCAGACTCGCCGTTAGTCGACCCATCCACATTCGCGTCCCGAGGTGAGCTATCATGGTCGTTTCTGGTTTCGTCCTTGTCCTTTTCGGGGTCTTTTTCTAGTAGTACGCGCTTATCGTTGGAGAAACGAGATCCGAGTGCACAGACGAGGAGTACGATGGTTCCGAACTCAGGATTACTGACGTGCAATCCATCTGCAATCGCTGCGTAGAACAGCGGTCGGTTTAGTATCGGAAGCCAGACGTTGAAGTGATCAAAGTATAGCTCCGCTAGGCTGGCGAGCAGATCTGGTTCTGGGAATGTGAGCACCGGAGGAGGCGGATGAAAATCTGGGTAGACCCACTGGTTTATATGATGAGTAACAGAGACGTATAGGTTGCAGATTATAATCTACGTACTGGGTGCTCCGGACACTGTTTACCATGTGCGCATTGGCACATGGATATTATGGCCTTCAGTCCCTTCGAGGAATCCAGGAATGAGAGGTTGCTTGTACCCGCATTGGAAGCTAACCATCGTATTCTATCTCTGGCGGCTAGTTCAATAGACTCGGAGTTTAGTAAAAAAGCATGCTTCATCTCGACAACTTGCTTCACAAGAGCCATACTGCCGCTGGTCCCGAAGTATCTTTTGAAACGCCAAATATAAGGGCCTCGGAGGAGACTCTGAGTGTCGTCGATTTCCTCGTCCGAAGACTCGAGGGCGTCCTCGCGGGTATCCACAATGTCGTCCCCTGCGCATGGGCGTGCGTCATAATGTATAGAAAGCTGAGTGCCGGGGTCGGGGCGAGGCAAGGAATTTGCTCTGCTTGAGGATCGTACAGGACCATCCGACTGAGCCACAGAAGGCGAGAATGCGGGCGGCACAGCATACGTGAACTGGTTGCTGTCCTCCTCTTTCTTGACACGCCCTTGTGCCAGAGGTGGGGTCACATCCTTCTGGCCTTCGTCTTCAGCACTACTCTCCGAGCTATCCGAGTACTCAATGTATATATCAGTGGTGTCCAAAGCGCCCATTTCGTAGGATAGGTCGGCGGTAGGGCAAAGCCGTGCGAAGAGGGCTTCCATGGCAGCAATACGTGACTCCAGACGCTGCACATACCCCCTCGGCTTTTTCGCCACAGGTCTCTGAGCGATGCAAACTGTTTGAGGGTTGTCGGGGAGGCAGTAGGAACCCACATACCTTTGGTGCTTCTCGTACAAAAGTACACTCGTCGCCATAGATGGCGCACCTCCAACATTTCTGACCAGGGCCTTGTCGTCCATCGCCTGTTTATATAAATGTTCAGGACCGAGTCCAGTTGAATAGTGTATTTGATGGAACCTACATCGCACTAAACGGTATAAGATGTCGATTTCAGAATCTATAGAGGTAATACTCACTCTTCTTTAGTCTACAAGGATCGCATGCTCGACCGATCCTGCGCCGCTTTACACTCTTTCCCTCACTTATGTTAACATGATCTTGGTCTTGCGAGGACATCGTTTAAGGGTCGGAAAAAGGGTCAGTACTGTGCCCGTGGACCCAAGCAGGATTTCGATAATCCAAGGTTGCGGCCAGTGTGATATCCGGCTGATGATAGCCAATGTAATATCCCGTTATGATGCACAATGTCCTGAGGCTGGAGGAGAGATGGAGGTCGTGGTGACTGTTTATGACCGTTCCGCGGAACTCGGGAAAACCACAGGGGTGAAAGGCGCCTACTTTCGGCAGATACCATCAACGCTGACTATGCAGTAGGCGCCAGGTCATGTCCGAGTCGCAGAGAACTGAGACATAGCGTATATATGCGTTGCTACATTCGATGTCGTATGTACACGACTCGCTGTACAGTAGCATGTCGCTTTCAAGCAAGGAATTATTTTATCTCGACTCGCTGGTGAAAGCGCGTCTGATGCCATCAATCCGCGTGCTAAATAGCCGCGTCGACGCGTCAGTGACGCGCCTCGAGGTTCGCACGTACTAACGTCCCTTACGAGCATGTACCAGTGTTGATTCCGTGTGACTGCGAATCTCAAAGTCACTTCATATCTATGCAACAACGTCGTTTTGTGTTATTTCGGCTCTAGCCTTTCATTCCGCGCACGACACGCGATCAACACATACACAGATAACTAGAAACTATCTACTTCACAATAAGGTAAACCGAATACAACGACGCACAGAACTAGGGTATATGATGACAGCCATAACGCTGTTCGCCCGTTGCTAGAATGTAATTATGGAACTAGCCGCAAAGACCTGGATCAATCATCTGACCACAGCGACGGCATTGCACTTTGTGGTCCATGAGGCACACAGCTACTCCCAATGGGAACCAGAAGACGGCGGCGAGGATACCTGACGAAGAACTCGTGAGGCCCAGCGGCGGAGACAAGGACACTTCTACTTACCTAGAATGCCAAACCGTCCTTGGGGGTCGTGCCCTTGCTGCAAACAGACCATCTGTGGATGGTCCGGAGGAAGCAGCGAAGCGACCACTTCATGTGTGACAGGGTTCACATAATTGTAGACTGTGGTCGGCGGCATGGACGGGCCCATGAAAGGCGGCGGACCTGCGGGCGCAGCGTATTGAGGCTGCTCATCGTTTGGAGGCACCTTCACGTCCTTTGCATCCGCGGCGCCTGCAGGCACGTAAGAACCTTGCGCTAGTAGAAAAACCTTAGCACCACGACGGTCGTACATGAGATCATCATAATCAGACTTGCAGTTAACCTCGCTTGTTACGGCGGCATCATAGGTTGGTGGGAGGTCAGATGAATTGCCCTGAAATCTTCGTTCAGCTCGTTATCTACTAGATTGCTGGAATTACTCACCATGAGAGGGGTAGAATTGGAGGTATTGGAGGTAATGTGGTTGGTCATGGCGGTTCAGGACAGAGTTATATAGGCTTGCAAAAGCAGGACAGTGTCACAGCTTAAAGCCTCCTAATACTGCGCCTGGAGCTGCGGCGGAGCATAATGCAATGCTCTGCCGCGGACCCTCTCGAATCCTCCAGCTCTGCCCAATCCGGTCGCAAGGCGCAGCCGGCCGCCTGCGGGGCCCGATGCGCCCGAAAAGGGCATCCGCCACACCCACGTGCCGCTCGCATGGCATGATCTGAGCGCTAAAGCGCCGATTTTTGAAGTTCTCGGGTTTTGATTCGATCTTTTCCTCTGCACTCGCGTTCGAGTGTCACATTCCTCTCACTTACCTTTCTCGCTGCCTGGTTGCTTCTCGTCTAACGGCACTCATTGGAGCTTCACTGACCTACTCACGATGACTGACGCAGGCCCCTCAAACATGAATGTGGACGCAGACAGCGAGAACATGACCTCGCGCGACTAGTCAGTCTACAAATTCTAATTCATGGGTTCGCCTTCTCAATGTGTGAACGATCGCCTTACTTTAGCTATGCCGACTCTTATGCTCACTTCGGTGCGTGAATCTCCGCATCTGCTATTTGCGCGAAAGGAACGCGTCACTGACCAATTTTCAACCACAGGCATTCACGAAGAGATGTTGAAGGATACCGTCCGGACGGGATCCTATCGCTCTGCGATTATCAACAACCCCCATCTTTTCAAGGGGAAGACTGTCCTTGACGTCGGATGCGGCACTGGAATTCTCAGCATGTTCGCTGCTAAGGCTGGCGCGAAGCATGTCGTTGGAGTGCGTCTACCACTGCGCTTTCATGATCTCGGGAATCGCTAATTTCCAACCATTAGATCGACATGTCCAACATCATCGACCAAGCACAGAAAATTATTGAGGCCAATGGCTTCTCCGATAGTGAGTAGACCCGATTTTAATTGCCTAGCGCCACTCATCATATTCCCATCTTAGCCATTACCCTTGTAAAAGGCAAGCTTGAAGAAGCTGTACTTCCCATCACCGAATTCGACATTATCGTCTCGGAGTGGATGGGTTACTTCCTCTTGTACGAGTCAATGCTGGACACTGTCATTATGGCTCGCGACAAGTACCTCAAGCCCGGAGGACTCATGTTCCCCGATGAGGCAACATTATACCTGGCCGCCATCGAGGATATGGAATACAAGGAGGAGAAGATCAACTGTAAGTTATCTTAGCTGTGTTTACACGCGGTACGCTAATGAAAGCATAGTTTGGGATAATGTCTACGGCTTCGACTACTCATGTATAAAGGACATTGCACTTAGAGAGCCATTGGTCGACACTGTAGAGTTGAAGGCAGTGGTCACGGATCCTTGCTTGATCAAAGTGCGTATATTTCGTACGAAGACCCGCCTCTGAAAACTAACTCTATGACTAGCACATTGACCTGCTGACGGTCAAGAAGGAAGACCTTACCTTCTCCGTACCATACTCACTGACTGCCACACGGAATGATTGTGAGTAACTAACTTCGGAATGTCATATGACGATTCTGAAAACCACTTCTAGATGTTCACGCTTTCTTGGCTTGGTTTGATATCTCGTTCAAGGCCTGCCATAAGCCCGTACAATTCTCCACTGGTCCTCATGCCAAATACACACACTGGAAGTAAGTACATTGTCCATACTGTTAATGAATTGATCGGTGACATTGGCTCTTAGACAAACAGTGTTCTACACTCCGGACACACTGACTGTATCCCAAGGGGACCATATCACCGGCGAGCTCACTTGCCGCCCTAACGCACGCAACCCCCGTGATCTGGACATCACCATCAAGTACGAAGCTCCGCACGAGGCATCTACTGAAATCCACTATAAGATGTGCGTGCTACTTCGTGCTCACTGCCTCACGCACCGTGGCTATTCTGAACGCACGCTGACCAATTGTCAGGTCCTAATCGACTTCTCGGACACATTCTGTCTTTGTCGCGCTCATGGCATCATTGACCGCGCTCCGCTGGTATGCCGAACGCTTGCCACCTCACCCAAAATCACCGGTATACGTGCGTGCGTTTATACAGGTACTAGACATTGTCGCCGCTGCTGTCGCTTGCTGCATCTGCCGTTTGCTATCTCTTGTGTGACACGTCGGGGTCTCTTTTTGTGCTGTACGCTCGAGATGCAATTATGTTTATGCGGGATAGGCCCGGGTCCGAGAACATTGACCGACTGTGAACATGTCCAGTGGGGACGCAAAAAAATTGGCGCTGCGCGTGGAATGTTTCAGTGGACTCGAGTGGTCCGAACTGGGATAGATGTCCAACAGTCTTTCCGCTCCGATTCACCCCAGCTGGGGCCATGCCGCTCAGAGCCCACCAACATATATTGTTTCTTGCCGCTGCTGTGCGACGGAACACCTCCTTAGAATCCCCATCATTCCTTCGCTACGCTCTCTGCTGAAGCACTGCGCAGTGTAATATAATAATGCACGTTGTCGACCGCTCGCATCGCCGCCCGTTCTCCCGAACCGCACCATGCACCAATCCAGACGCCTTTGTTGAATCGCTGCCTGATGAAATACTCCTGGAGATCGCAGACAGACTAGCCACATTGTCAGATAGGGTCACTTTTGCATCGACGGTGCGTTCAAAGTTCATCTGTCTGGTCGTGTGTCGTATTGATGTCACCGCTATATGGTCTAGTCCTCCCGGCTGTACTCTGGCGTCATACCCTCGGTCTACCGCTCAGTCGAGCTAGATGGCATCGAACAATGCAGGGAGACGTTGACGATGCTTAGCATGAGCCCTGAGGTCGCCCGGCATGTGCGCAAGCTCGTCGTCCATCCGGATCGCAACCCGGACTCAAAGATACCGCTCTTGCCCTTTTCGCGAGAATACTGCAGCCTTGTCTCGACATTAGTGGCACATGCAGCTCGGAATATGGACGCATTGGATACATTTCATTGGGATGCAGATGGTGCGATACCGGAAGATCTTATGTGGAGGCAGCTCAAGATTAGGTGTGTACGGAAAACGGCTGGCCTTCACTAGGTCCTGATGCCATTATATAGATGCCCCCTTCTCCGCAACATTGGGACCACTTTTGTACAAGATATACCCTCTGCATCGAGCGAGGTATGTGACCGTCGTTGTTTCCTTCGAGTGGCAGAGTGTCTGACTGCCAGCCTGCTGCATCCCCAGCTCTTCACGTTCAAGGACTTAGAAGGCTTCAAGCTTGTATATAAAGGATCATTCTATACCACGGATAACTTCTGGATCAAGGGTACGTCTTCTAACCGCCTTGGTTGTGTGGAGCTCATCTTGTTCCCTAGATTCGGACCCCGCATATAAGAGGCTATGGGACATGCTAATACTCAAATCACCGAATCTACGTTCTCTATGCATTGAAGGCGATTGGGATGAACCTATTTATGAGCCTCGACTACTGGAAGGACGCTGGCCGCTTCTACGAGAGATTCGACTCGGACCCATGAAATTCGATTTTAGCTGGCATATTCAAGACTCTACACTCCCGCTCTTGGAATTCCTGGAATCACACCCTAGCATTGAAGAGCTCAGTCTCGCACACGTTCGTGTGAACCTTTCTCGACTGAGTCCGTACGCTCTCCCCAAGCTGAAGATTTTAAATGGGTACATGAACGACATCCGTGGCTTAAACTCTCGACGGATTGATGGACAGAACCAGAACGCGAACGCAAACCTGAATGTTTTCATGGGCGAAGACGGTCCCGGCGATACGTGCCCTCAGCTCTCAGAGAATCTGCATACACTCAACATCCTAGAGCCGATGAAATCACGAGAGCTCACACCGCTCGTCGTATCCGGCATGCTAGCGGGACTTCGCGCGCTGACCTCGCTCACCATCATGTTCTCCTTGCAGAATGGGTACGATTCTAACGGCGTATTCCGCTCTATAGTGTCCGCGTGTCCGCATCTCTTGCACCTTGACCTTACTTGCACCTGCAAACCATCCTTCCAGCTGGTGCGTCCATTCATTGACAAGTTATAATGAATCGGATTGATGTATGCACCCACAGGATTCATTCTCGCGCACACTTCGCAGCTTGAACAGGCTTCGTACGCTATCGCTCACAACCGTGAAAGTTTCCGGAGACGAGCCTATGAAGTCGGGAGCCAAGCGCATCGCCGTGTCCAATCCCCGCTTAACCCATTTCACCATCGCATATATTCCAGCCAACAAGCCCATCCGACGTGGCTACCTGCGTCCCCAGCCCGTCGAGGTCGGCCACTTCACGCTCGTGTGCGACATGCACGGGATCCCAATCCGACTCCTCGTATGGGAGAGCTGGCACCGCTTTGGCGGGATCGGTTCACGCGTAACGCGGAAGTCGGTATGCGAGCTACGACCAAGCGGGCATCCGGATGTTTTGCGCAAGGGGTGGGTCGAGCTTCTTATGGAAAGCAGCCCAGCGGGCGAAGAGGCGCGGTTATTGTTATTCTCGGCGTTGTTGCTTGGGTTAGCGATGTGGGGTGCGATTGTAAGCCTCATGTCGAACCGGTGGTCTGCCGGGGGCGTCGCAAACAAGCCCGTGATACCTGTCCTCAATTGACTAGACTCCCCTATACCAAGGAACACCCTTAGCTACGCTGTATTAATGGTATACCTAGCATTTATACGGGAATAATGTAATCCTAGTTGTTAATCGGAGTATCAACCAAATTCTGCTCGTGTGATGTGGCAGACTTGGTAGGACTTACGCCTCTACGGAGCTCTATGAGGGTCATTAAGTGGGCGGCGCGCCCCGTCTTGCGATGCCACTTGCGCGGGAAGAGATACTGCCTCGCGTCGAGGTTGAGGATCCTGGTCGCCTCGCTTCAGGAAGCCTAGTGGCTGGAGGTGTTGAACCGCGTGTAGTGGATGCGGCAACTGCGTGTGCCCTTCAGTAAGTCCGACTCGGAGCTCGAGCATACTGGAACTCACCCCGCGACGTTGCTGTCGTCGTTCCTCTCATTCCTCTCATGGATGCCCTAGTACCTCTCACTCCCCTTACGCCACTGCCTCGGGGAGCCTTCGCTCTCTCTGCTCTTTCACGCTCCAGACGTTCGCGTTCTTCCTGCTCCCTCTTTTCTCGCTCAACGCGCTCTTGTTCCAGTCGAGCAGCCTCGGCACGCGCCTCCTCTTCTTTGCGCTTACGCTCCATCTCCTCCACAAGTTCGCGTTGCGCTTGTGCTTCGTCCTACAACACTGCTTAGCTGCGGGAATGTCGGGACACAGGCGGACGTACCGCGTCTGCACCTTCCCATTTCTCGTCTAAGATTAACTTTGTGATATTTTCAGACTTCGATAGTATCGTGACATATTTGTCTAAAAGAGCATTCGTATTCGCAAGTTGTTCTGCGACTCGCTACATGATCAAATTCACAGACAGATGCCGCTCCAGCGTAAATTGCTCACCTCAGTACTGGACTTAGTTTCTCTAAGTGCGTCCTGATATATATCGAACGCAGAGTTTAATTTCCGTAAGATGAACAAATCGCTTTCCAGCTTCTCCTCTCGCGTCTTTGCCGCCAACTTCTTAGCCCTTTCCACTTCTTCAGGAGTCAAGGTCTGATCCAGCGGATTCTCCTCGGACATCTCATCATCGTCCGCTACCGCACTCTCATCCTGTGTTCGATTATACTGCGGCTGAGCAAGTAAGCTAAACGGTCGACGGTGCAAGTTCCGAGGCTGAGGACGGTCCGATAATGAGAGCTCGGCTAGAGAAAGGTCGTCGGTAGAGTGACTGCTGCTGGGGTTAAGGGGAGATTCAGACAGGAGCCGAGAGCCACTGTCTGGCACATCAAAGTCGGAGGATTGGTCGAGAGAGTCCATGCTAGGGTTCGTGTACAAAGACGTCGAAGCAGACGCGACTTGAGCACCGCGAAGATCTTGGAAATTACGCGTATTTGGAAGCGATGGTCTTCTCCTACACCATTCAAGAGAGTAAAGTACGTTTACGCAGGATGAGCAGGACGTCTGAGGTAGTAAAGCGAGCAGAGTGCAAGTGAAGGTCCTGAAGGAGAGGAGGTCGCCGCGTAGGGCGCGTAATCAAGTGTGTCCATTTGAGGCAGGGCGGAGTCAGAAATGTCCATTGTCCGACCTTGACCTCGAACAGTCGTCTTCTCCCTCACTCAGTTCACCGCTCCCACCAATGGACTCCAAAAAGCGAGCGAGGACAGAGGATGTCGATCCGCCATCGTCGAAGAAACGAGCTCTTTCCATCCCTCACGACTCTCCTGTGCTAAATGGCGCAGCGCATGACAATGATGAACCGAAAGACGAGGCCAACCTCGAGGTATCACCATTATTACTTCTCATCGCCACAGATCGTCTCAAAGTATTCGTTAGATGTTCAGAAAGGATGCCATCTATCGGAGGATGAAGCATTATTCTCGAGAGAACGAGAAGAGCTTAGCAAAGATTGCAGAACTTGAACGACGTCGAGATACATGTGAAGCCGGCTTGGCCGCCCTCGAAGCTTGCTGGACACAAGTGAGGCATTCCTTATATCATGGAGAGCTGAATTTGACAAACATTTTTAGCTTCTCAGCACGATACGTTCGCTCGCCAAACCAGAACAGTTATCGAACGTAGACGTTAGCGCACATGGTTGGTCACAGCTGATAACTCTTCGAGATTTTCTAGACGCTGATTACATGTTATAAAGACGTCTATGACTTGACGAGTCGAGTCTCTGGAGATGCAGATACCCAATACGTGGACCAACTTCGTGTCAAGATGCAGGCCACGGAACAATTGGTGGTCGCGTTCGTCAAATTGAGTAAACAGGGAGGTCTCAATGTTACTCAGGATGACACCTTCAAGCAGTGTCAGGAGGCGCAGACAGAGGTGCGTATGTCATTTCTAGCTTGGCCGTCAACTCGCTGATGGCATCTGTCAGTGTGCTGCACTTCGCTCCGAGGTTTCTCTACTTCAAGCAAAATTGAAGAACACGCAGTCTGAGAAGGAAAACTATCGAGAACGTCTCCAAGCTGCTGAAAAACGCATCGACCGTTTGCAGAGTAAGACTGTATCAGCCATGAACCTGCACAAAGAACCCGTCCAGCCTGAGACAAAGGACGAGCCACGTCAAGATACACCATCCTCTCCTACAGTGAGTGGTTCGGTTAATTGGTGGGAGTTTAGACCCATTCTGATATTGAAATATCACCTCTGACCTCATACTAGGTCGTGCAACAACCTAACGATGTACCCTCGACGGATACTATAGATTGGGAACATGTTGCCAAGTACCGTGAGGGTAAATTGAAAGAACTCCTCGCCGAGACTCTGACTCTCAAACAAAATATCACGACTCTCAAGGTTGCCGTACGTTAGCAATGTCAGTTATGGGTTCAACCAATTTAATTTGAATCGCAGGCAAAAAGACCCCCGGAGCCCCTAATCAAGGAGACACACTTCTACCAGGTGCTCCTAGCCCATGCGTCGAAGCTTGAGCACACGATATCAGAGAACAAGGAGGAGATTATGCAGTTAAAGGCTCAAGTTGAGCTGCTGACATGCACACGCCAGGTACTTGAGAAGAACGCTCAGGTAAGCCCTTTCTCGAACGATTTATGATTCCAGCCGTAACCGCCACCATAGTCAGATCAAGAGAAAGCCGTACAAGAGTTGCAGCTCTGGCTCACTAAGCGCGACAACGAGAATCTTCGTCTTCGGGAACAGCGAGATCAACTCATGGCCGAGTTGAATGAGCGCAAACATAGAGAGGGGGTCAAGTTACAGTCTACGGGTGAACTCAAAGCTCTCTTGGATAGTCGCTCAGTAAGCATTAAGCTTGCATGAGTCTCCTCTGTCTCGCTGATTTCTGAATGTACAACAGGAACGGATTAAAGCACTCGAGACTGAGTTAACACGCATGAAGATGCGTATAGCGGCGGATGGGCAAGACGAAGAGCTCATGAAGTTCTTCCAACACTCCCACGACGATATTACTTATATCAAGTACTTGAAAGGACGCTTGGAGTGCGCTCTCTCAGTTATATAGCTGCACAGAAGTGTTGATACCAATCCGTGTACTTTGCAGGGAAGCGGAAGGAAGTATCAAGACGTATGGAGAGGCTCCCTTACAATGGGCGCTCAGAATCCAGCTCGCAGACAAGAGGAAGATAATTGATGAATATAAGGATATCTTCGGTGACACTGCATCGCCTGATATTCGGGCACTATCAGACAGGCTCAAGCAGAAAACCGAGGAGATACAAAAGCTTCAATCTCGCTTGAGTGGATACGAACAAGTATGTGCGTTCAAGTGCGTCATGGATCTCTTATTCACATCTTGCAATAGACCGAGTCAATGTTATACGCTGAACTGGAAAAGCTGTCAGCGGCTTGGGAAGCTCTTGACCGCCAAGTGAAGAGCAAAGTATTCGATCTGTCTGCTATGGAGGAAAAGGTTTCGAAAAGTAATCTTGAAGTGCGCGTTCTTCCTGATTGATTCGTGATCCTTGCTCAAATATTACCTTAAGAAAGCGAAAGCCGAGAACAAATTCTATGCTACCATGCGCGAGAAAGAAGCCATCGAGAACGAACGCAAAGCAGCGATACGGGCGTTTGAGAAACAGTCTCAAGCCGTTGAGAAGCTCCTCTCCACCGAGAAGGTGCTTCTTGCTCGCGTAGTAAGTTCCATTCCTACTATTGATTCGCCTGGTTCTCAATGAACGCAGGCAGATCTTGAACGTGAGGTCAGTTCGTGGAAGCATATAAGCGAGCAACAGAATCAAGCTGCGCTCAAGCTGGAGAAGGAAAATCACGAATGGCAGATTCGTGCAAACGGCGAGCGGAAGAGGACAGACGATGTAAGGAAACCATGTCACAGACTTGTCAGTCACCGCTCATCGCAGGACTGCAGACTGTCGCCATCGTACGGAAGCACGACGAAGAGCTTCATAACAAGCAACAGGAACTGCAGCTCATGGAAGAGAACTTGATCAAAAGCCAGAAGGAGGTGGAGAAGCAGCTGGCGAAGGCGAAGTCCACGGCCCAGTACCAGACCTCCGGCTCGAGTTCAAGAGAGGCCGAGCTGCAAAGTGAAGTCGACAAATGCATGGTGCGTATATTCTGCAACATCTGATTGAACGTCTTCGTATGAACATGTTTGTATTGCAGAGTATTTTAAAATGCTCGACGTGTCGACAACACATGCGCAATACAGTACTTACGAAGTGTATGCACTGTGCGTCTATTTTTCCTGCATCGACCACACATGTTCTGACTCTCGCTCAGCTTTCTGCAGGAACTGCGTGAACGAGCGGATAGCCAGCCGACAACGCAAGTGTCCAGCCTGCAATCTACCGTTCTCACAGGGCGAAGTCCAACAGCTATATTTCCAGTAATGACGGACACGGGTCTTATTTATTTTATTGCTTTCCTGGTTCTATCTCAGATATCTGTTAAACTGTATCCTATCCTCGCTTTCTCGTATATTCCGGTTTAGATGGCATCAGACGTGTGCGTGTACAATGACATGCTCGGAGATCAGCTCAGCGGCCTTGTGGCGCAGTTCGGACGGGCGATGGGCGCCAAGCGAGCTAATGGAACGCGTCGCGCGCGAGTCATTCGCGTGCAGGCCACGGGCTGTATCTCGCCATCTACCTCACCTTACCGTCTTACTCTACTGTCACCATGAGCAAAAAATCCTCTGGCGACTCTTCGTCCAAACAGGCAGAGAAAGAGCGACGTGCTCAAAAAGGGCGAGAGCTGCTCGATTTTTATCACGAGTATGCCGAAGACGCGGATGCCAGCTTCAGTAAATTCAACTTGCCCCCTGGAGAACTTGCCAAGATGCTCCTGGAGGGTCGCGAGTACGTCGGATGTCGCATGAGATAGTTTTATGGCTAATTTTGGTTTATTCCTAGTCCTAAGAAGGTCCGCGACACCGACAAGATCAAGCCGAAGAAGATGGCAGAGTATCAGGAGCTCGTCGCAAACGTTCCGAATTTGATGAAGGAGCCTGCCCGTTCATTGGAGGAATTACTCAATAGGTGCGCATATAATCGGGAAAAACATACATGGGGATATTCACAGCGTTGTATAACCGTCAGCACCGACCCAATATCCACGTCCGAGTCAATGGTCCTCGGGCTGTATCTCGAGGGAAATGTCCTGACCCCTCGTAATATGGAAAAATACCTGTCAATCATTCTGTACAATGCAGACGTGTGGCTATTTGGCAAACATCTCGCGCAGGCGGCTGCAGACGCCGCCAGGGGCCTCGAAAAGAAATACGGTCGCCCCATCCTGTTCGACAGCACCGTGCCGTACAAGAAGGACAAGGCGGAAGCGGTAGAGATTGGTATCAAGCAGTATGCTGAGTATCACGATGGGGTGATCAGGTGAGTACGGACTAATAGGGAGAATCCTTGCTGAAATGTTGCAGAGAGCACGTATTCCAGCTCCTCTGGAAAGGTCTGATCGCGAGGCATGGCACACGCGACCCAGAGGAGAGAGAAAAACAAGACGGTGCCATTGCAATTGCGCAAATTCTTATCCAACATGGTGTTCCAGTCGACCAAGAAGACGTTATGGGTAACACCGCCCTGCGGTATGCGACCGGGTGTAGCAACAAGGAACTGATAACGAATATCAAGTTTGCAAAGTAAGAACCTTGAAGGACGTAAATATTAGGGGTTGCCTGACCACTCACGCCTCCCTACAGTGTCCTGCTACAAGGTGGCGCAGATGTAAACCATCGTAATCGCCAGGTAAGCCCGACACTCCCTTAAGACTGAACAACAATTTCATATTTGTCACAGGGCAACACTGCGCTTGGTGTGGCTGCTGCCTCATCCGTTACATGGGGCGAAGACAAGAAACGGAGTATTCCGGTACAGTGGCTCCTGCAACATGGTGCCAACCCCGATAGTAAGTAGAGAGAAGAGCCGCAGGCTAGCCAATCCGTACTAACGCACGATAGTGCCCGACAACTCTGGCTTCACGCCGCGGATGAACGGGCAATGTGAGTTGGCCAACACAAATACGAGCCTGCACGGTCCTCATCCCGTACACAATCCAGATAGCAAAGTGATCACGAAGCTCTTCAAGGACGAAGACAAGCGGCGGGCCGCGCTTCCGCCACATTGCGTCTTCTGCCTGTACATTCCGCCAGACGATTTCGAGCCCGGCTTGGAACCAGTTGGAGGCGGGCCCTTCCTCCTCAAGCCGAAGGAAGCTCCAAGGTCGCTCATGCTGTGCGCATGCAAGAGTCAGAAGGCGCTTTGTACGTCGTCACAGGTCTCGGTCCATGCTTGCTACTGACTACTGCCTTGTAGATTGCAGCAAGAAATGCCAGAAGGCGGACTGGAGACACCACAAGAAACACTGTAAACTGAAGAAGGATTAAATTATGTCGCTCAGACTGGTGTATGCCTGCGAACCCGTGCAGGTCAACTGTAGCCCTATTGCTGTATCTTGTTCGATAATTTATCCTGCGACTCGTCACGTACCGCTTGGTGGCTGCATAGGTCAGAGTGACCTTGAGACTCGTTGCGCATGAGAACCGGAATCCGAATAGTAAAATATATGTAAGCAATAACAGCTGAGCACCTGTAAGTATAAGGGGAGAGCAGCGTCCTAACGCTTGACCCAGCTGTACTGTAGGAGTTGTGAGACGACCGCCTTTGAGAACATCTTTCGAGCGCAAACATACCGCTTTGCGGGCTTTGGCCAAGCCGGTCTTTTTACGTTCGACCATCCTCGGATCACGTCTCATCAATTTCGCTGCGCATACAGGTCAAGAGAGAAACAAGAGATATGAGATAGATCAACGCACCTTTCCTGAGCATTGCCTCTACATCTGGGACGTGTGCGGCGAGACCTTTTGCAATGGCGAGGCTTACAGCGCCGGATTGGCCGGTCGTTCCGCCTCCGCGAGCGATGGCAAAGACGTTGTATGCACCTAGTAGTCCGGCAACCTTGAATGGGCGGATTACGCGTTCTCGGTCTACGACTACTGGGCTAAAGGGATACAGTTGAGGAGCTGGTACCAAAGCGTAGGAAATGGGGGGCGTACAAGTACTCGTTTAATGGGGTATTGTTGATGAGGATATTCGACGTAGTCACGACGGTTTTAGGTGCCGGTGCCTCCTCCTGTAGAATAGGAAGGAATGGGGCAACATCGTCGTTCTTGTGGTTTTGGACCGGGGCTTTTGGCTGCTCCACTGCTGGCCGCTTGACCGGGATCATCCACACACGGGCCGTGCTCTCCTTTCGCCGCCCGATGGTATACGAGCGACCGTACTCGTCGAACCGCACAGGCTTCCTCTTCCCGCCCGCCAGCACCGCCTCCTTGTTCGCCCGCTCGAACCCCTCCACGATCTCCGAAATATGCTCGCTCAGCTCATACACGCCCGCGACGTTCGCGACGTTCCGGTTGGCCTCGAGCACGTTCAGCACCGAGAGGTAGCGGCGGTAGCGCGCGTTCGTGAGCTGCGCGCCGACGACGTCGCCCATCGCGCGCCGGTCCTTCCACACGGGCTGCAGCGGCGGGAGGGCGTCGCGCGCGAACTGCGGCAGCGGGCTGAGCTGCAGGCTCTTGAGCGCCTGGCGCGTCGCGTTCGCGGCCTTCTCGAGCTCGACGAGCTGGTCGAAGTACCGGGCGCGCCCGGTGTAGAACGTCGGGGAGGCGGGCTTCGTGCGGCCTGTGGGCGGGGGCGGGGGTGCGCCGTCGATGTCGGTGAGGGAGTCGGGGGGCACGAAGGACGAGGCGGTGGAGAGGCGTGCGCGCGCGGCGGGGCGCGGTGCCGCCGCCGCGGTCGCAGCTGCTGAGACGGTCGCCCGCCGTCGGAGAACGTTGAACATGGAGAGGACGAAGACGATCCCGCTCGTGCACGAAGCGCTCAGCGCTCAGTGTCAAAGTTGGCGCTTGCACAAACGTTCCCACGGTCGAGCAGGAGGGAAGAGGAGAAAATACATTGTACAACAGAGCGGAGGCTTGAAATCAGACAAGTACTATACACAAGCACATTTTACAACACGGTAATGTTACAAAGGATCCTTCCTTTCGTTGGACAGGTCGTACATGTTCATTCATTGGAGAAATACTTGGTTAATCTTCACCGCTCGTGGTTCCGCTTCTCCTTATCGAATGCAGATACCTTGCGGTTCAATCTAGTCATAAAACAAAAGTACCGAGTCAGAAAACAGCCATACAGATCGAGTCTGTTACGCACTTTGCGACCTGCGCCTCGAGCCTCGTTATTCTCTCAGACTGGTCGCGGATGGTCTGCTTGTACTCCCCTCTCTCTTCCTCCAGCTTCCGGATATATTCCGCGGTAGCAGCGATGGATGCTGTTGCATGCTCAATGAAGACGCCCGCGCCACTTGCAAGATGGTCCTCCGATTGACTATACGAGGCCCCAGGCGAACCTTGGCGGTATCTGGACGCCTGCTGCAATCAGGACCCTCAATAAACGACGCCGACGACAAAAGCCCCAGAATCACGCACCGAACCGGCGGCGCTTCTGTCCCTGGCCTGGGACGCCCGCTCGCGCTGCTTGCCCCTCGCCACAGCCGAGCGATAGGCCTGTCCTTCGCCCGCGTCCTCCTCATCAGAATCATGCAGCAGGTAATCAGACACCTGCGCCGTGGAAGACGGCGATCGCCCGTACCCGTGCACGCCCTCAGCTTGCGAGGAGCTGCGGGGTGGGGTCGGTATGTAGTTCTTCCTGGGCCCGGTGTTCCCAGCACGCCCGGATGCGCGGGGCGTGGTTGGGCCCCGTCCGGCGTCCTCACGCTCGTAAAGATCGTGGTCGTCCGAGTCCGATGATGCGAAGTGGTGTGCATTCGAGGACCCTGAGGCCGCGTTTTGGTGCCCTCGTCGGGAGCCCGTCCCACGCGCAGGTGAAGACCAAAAGCGGCCTTCTGCGTCATCATCTTCGATGACCATCGGCGTGTCTTCGCTATCGCCAGGACCAGCATACGCGGCACCGTTCAATGGCCGTGAATTGGAGGCACGCAGTTCGCTAGTAGACTCCTGGGAGCTTACGTCCAGCAACGCTTGGTGGATACCGGGCAACTGGGTGTATGAGGCGGAAGGTGAGAACACGCTGCGTTCTCTATCGTCTTCGAGCGGCTGTGCGAGCTCGTCTTCAATCGCTTTCAAGAGGGCTGAACGGTCGCTTTTCTTTCTTGACTCACTTTCTGGGGACTTTGCGTCCGTGTTCGCTGCTTCTGCCAAGCCTTCGGTGACGTGTCTATAACGTGCCGCCCTTTGTTCGGGTGTCAACATCTTCGACGGCGATAGCGCATTCTTGGGATTCTTAGCTGCCCGTTTGGCAGCCGGAGTCGATGGGGGATTTTGGGTCGATGTCGGAGGCGATATGGAACGGGCGCGTTTTTGCGCAGAGGTGGATGAGGACTCATAATCGTTTTTGTCCACCGCCGCGGCCGCGCGTTGCTTCTGGGAGGGGCGGGATGTAGACATGTCTTCCGAGTCTTGCGTTAGTGGTGGGGTTGGGAGTTCCGAAAAATCCTCTGGAGGTTCCGCCGCCCACCCTATTGAGCACGGCCGCCTTAATGAGTACGCTTTATATACGCTTGTGAAGAATGGGGACACTCAACAGAAGAAATTGCAGCGGTCAAGGTCGTCAAACGGTTTGGAGCAGACGAAGTATGCACAGTGCAGGCAGCTGTAGGTTATCGAGCCGATCAGCTTTGGAAAGACGCGTCCATCGACGATAGGGACTGACCGATGTCCTACGGCGTGTTCGCAGCTGCGGTTGTACTCGATTCTCGCGAGCTCGCCGTGTTCGTAGCACCTCACAAAGCCGTCCTCATCTCTGGGACTGGGGATGACGATGATGGCGTCCTGAGCAGAGGACATGCACGAGCTGGTCCAAAGGCAAGCTCGCAGACACGGTCTTGATCGCGGTCAGTCCAGATCAACGCAGCATTGATAGACGCGCGTCGGGCACGTCCTGATTTGGGCATGAGGGCGGGCGGGTCCTTGCTTCCGCCCGCCATCATGCCCATCCACGTCGAGACAAAATACATAGCCCCGGCGGACTCGACGCTGCCCGCGCTGGCGCTGCAGGCCACGCATCTCGTCAACTCGTACATGATATGGATAGGCTGCACCGACGTGCCCGAGGAGAGCGTCCAACTCGCCCCTCTCCGGGGCTCTCTCGCAAAAGACTGGGCGTGTGCCATGCCGCCAAGCAGCGTACGTCCGCTTGGACCAGATAGCACGCCGCCTCGCCTGAGATTTTTTGACCAAGGACACGGTGCCTGCGGCGGCGACCTCGCTGTTTGTGTCTTCCAGTTCAGCAGACCTTGCATTGGCGATGGCACAGCGTCTCGGTGACGACCCTTTCCTCTCAGCCCGCGCTGCATGACCGCTGACTACCCGTCCTTGTATTCGCCGTCTCGGGCCACTGCCTGGAATGTGTGTACCCGGTGCAGCGCTGCGCTTCAAAAAACAGATATTCTTGTCCGTGGACGTTCCGCCCGCGTACATGACGATGGGGGATGGACCTCGGTTGATGCTTGCGGTGGAAAAGGGTGTGGTTGACTACCTGAAAGCGGTTGAACAGAACAGGCCTTGAGGCAGCCTCATGCCACTGGTGGCTGTAGTGTGCAATACGAATGTTTTGTATGACCGACAATGACTGCATGCGTCGGCGCCGGAGTGAAAGAAATGAGCAGAGAACGAGAGCGCCGCTCGCTGCGCTCCTTCGTCCTCGCGACCATCTCCGACGCCGTTCTCTCGACCGCCGAGACCGCCTTGGTCGCTGCCTGTCGCCGCCTGCCGCTGTTGTCACGCATTTCGCCTCGAGATATTTCACCGCCTGTGCCCAGCTGCGCGCCGAGCGCGCGCCACCAGAGACGATCGGGGCTTGATTGCCCTTGCTTTGCGACAGGCCTCCAGCAGTCCTCCTCTCGTTCTGCCACCACCACCGTCGCCGCCGCCGTCGACGACAGCACCGACACCCTGCTCGAGCTCATTGCCTGCGACGACGAGTCCGTCCCAGCCACGCCGCTTGTCTATCAGAATACATGTCGGAACCTGAACTCTTGGCCTACATGTCTGGCACGAACGACGACTTCGACCTCCCGCGCTGGCACACCCAGCAGTCCCACGACACCCTCTCCTCGTCGGCGCAGGCAGCACAGTCCGCCACTCAGGCCTCCTCCTATCTGTACAACCAGGGGCCGCCGCCGCCGCAGAATGCCCTGTCTGGTAACCGCCTGCCCGCCGTCCAATCGTCCTCAAGGCAGCCCCGCATCAACCAGCTGCTCGACGAGGACCAGCAGTATGCCATGAACACGTCCCCCTATCTGTCCACAGGGAGCACTCTGACTCGCAGCACCTCGCTGGGGGGCGCAGCCACAAGCTCGCGGGGGCGCCGTCATCATTTGCAGGAGGATTTGGAGGGTGCTTTCAACGTGGACAGCGTGCCGAGCCAGAGACAGCCTGCTCACAATCTATCGCAGCACTCCCAAAACTCGCTATACCCTTCCAGTGTTGCGTACCACCAGTCGCCGGCTCTGCCTGGGACTGGATCCAGCGCCAATGCGTCCAGTGCTGGCGCAGGTGTCGCTGATGTTTATCAGGATGCCTACTACCCTCCGACCACCTCTCATCCGCCCAAGCGGTCCCAGACGACCCATGACGCGAGTACCTCGTCTCGCACGCCGCGTTCCCCGCACCGCGGAGCCAATCCGCATGGCCTGCTCGATCCGTATTCTCCACAGCAACAACAGCAGAGTCAGTACAACCCCCCATCTAGCACGTATCCGTACTCCCCCAGCGCCGATCAGCGAGGGTTTGGCACGCCCGCGTACTCCGGGCACTCGCGTACGCAATCGCAAGTGAAGGCGGAGGCGATGACCCCGCCCATTCCCAGTGCATATTCCCCGTCCTCGGCTATGCAGACATCGGGAGTCTACTCACCCTCGTATCCAATGCACACGACCAGCCCCGCGCCGCCATCCTCGTCACAAAATCTCGCTGCGGCGCGGAGCCAAGGACGAGGGTCTGTGTCTCAACCTGCCACACCTTTATCATACGGCCATCAAGGACCGCCCACATCGCAATCACCCTATTACGGCCAGGATCATCAGGCGATGGTAGTAGAACCGCCGCCAAAGCGACGAGCGTCGGGATTGAGACGAGTACGTGACCAGCGTGATCTGCGGCCCTACGTGAACACAACGCCGGCCGGGCGACGAATGGATGGAACCGGGGCGTACTTGTCGGTAAGTCTCCATTCATGCGCGCAACAATGATTTCCGTGCCTCACACGACGTTCCGTCGTTAGCCTGTTAGACAGTTGACCACGAACATCGTGGAGACGTACCACATCTGCAACCCCGCCTTCAAGTACGAGTCCGCGGCGAACCCACGGCGGGTGCTCACGAAGCCGAGCAAACCGTCGCACAACGATGGATACGACAATGAAGACTACGACTACATCCTCTACGTCAACGACTGGCTCGGGACGGATGACGGGCACAAGTACGTAATGTCGTGATTCGAGGGGAAGACGCGCTGATGGGTTGTTAGGTACCTGATCTTGGACATCCTGGGGCAGGGGACGTTTGGTCAAGTTGTCAAATGTCAGAACATGAAGACACACGAGGTGGTGGCTGTCAAGGTGGTCAAGAATAAACCTGCGTACTTCAATCAGAGTATGATGGAAGTGACCATCCTCGAGCTGGTATGTGCACTTCTATCTCGTGGCGCGAACGATAAGTATCGACAGTTGCGTTTCTCAAACAGCTGAACAACCAATGCGACCCACACGACGAACATCATATACTTCGCTTACGAGATTCCTTCATCCACAAGAATCATCTGTGTCTGGTCTTCGAGCTGCTGTCGTCCAACCTGTACGAGCTGATCAAGCAGAACCAATTCCAAGGTCTCAGCACGCAGCTCGTAAAGGTCTTCACAGCGCAACTGTTAGATGCTTTGACTGTCCTGAAGGAAGCCAGGCTCATACACTGCGATCTCAAACCCGAGAACATCCTGCTGAAATCGTAGGTGCTCTCCACCCCTATATAGCCTTCCGTTGTTAATGTTATCCCTCAGCTTACAATCACCACAAATCAAGGTTATAGACTTTGGCTCAGCATGCCATGAACGACAGACGGTCTACACTTACATCCAATCACGATTCTACCGGTCGCCTGAGGTGCTCCTTGGCATTCCCTACACCGCGTCCATCGATATGTGGTCGCTAGGGTGCATCGCTGTGGAGCTGTTCCTTGGTCTTCCCTTGTTCCCCGGCACGAGCGAATACAACCAAATAACGCGCATCGTAGAAATGCTCGGGTAAGCTCGGCGTTGTCTCGTATTACGCATGACCCTCACCGCGCCACAGAAATCCCCCGCAGTTTATGCTCGACATGGGCAAGCAGACCGGCCAGTTCTTCGACTCGTACACGGACGTCTACGGCAACAAGAAGTACAAGCTGAAGAGTTTAGAGCAATATTCGCGTGAGCACAACACGCAGGAGCAGCCGGGGAAGCAGTACTTCAAAGCTACCACTCTTCCGGATATTATCCAGCAGGCACCGATGCCCACCTTCAAGTCGGGCAGCCGCGCCTCGCACGAAGTAGAGAAGGGTTTGTCTTCTGTCTCATACGTAATCGGCCAGCTGACTGACTAGGGTTCAGAAATGAACAATCGGGCGGCGTTCATCGACTTCTGCCAGGGTCTTCTGAATATGGACGCCACAGCGCGCTGGACTCCACAGCAGGCTCGATTGCACCCCTTCATCACGGGCGAGAAGTGGACCAAGCCGTGGCAGGTACGTCGGTTGCGGCTGCTGGGATGTGTTGGATGCTAAATGGACTTGATGATAGCCCTCTGGAAACAGCCAGCCGGCGCCTGCGCAAATCGCATCACCGACCACCCCAGTTGATCCCAAGAGGCCGTATGGCGGTCTTGTGCCATCACAGCCGAAGGGCCAGCGGGCATTCCACGATGCGGCTGCGTACAATCAGCATCTGGCGCAACAGCAGGTGTTTGCGGCCCAGGCCCAGGCGGCGTCGCAGGCTCAGAACGTATACCGAAACCCTTACCTACAGCCCAATCAGCAGCAGCAGCCTCAGCAGCAGCAGCCGCAACAGCCACAACAGGCAGCGAATGCTGCATATGCTGGAACGCAGGAGCACAATGCTTCTGCTTTCCCCGCCCAGCAGCGAATGACACACCAGATGTCGCATAGCGGTACAGTGGGGGGATCCGGAAGCGGACAGTTTGCAAACGCAGGTGGCTTCCCCGTCCAGTCCCAGCATCTGCAGCCTGCGCCACCGTCCAACACGTACCAATCTGGGCACCAGACCCGAACACGGTCGAACACGATCAACCACAACAACATGATGGACACGATCCCGCCTGCCCTCGCGCGATTGCAGCACATGAACCAGGACGTGATCGGCGGGCGGAAGGCGCTGACACCCGTGCTCAAGCGGGACGACGCCATCCGCGAGTGGGAGCGGAGGCAGTCGGGCAAGGCCGCCGCGGCGCAGCCGTACCCGCAGCTCGAGTACCTGCAGCAGCAGGCCGAGATCGCCGCTGCCCAGGGCCTGGCGAACTGGTCGTACAACGGGCACAACCAGAACCAAGGCAGCACCCGGTACCAGGCGCCGAGCTCGAACCTGTCGCACTCGTACAGTATGGTCGTGGATGATGACCGGAGGGAGGCCGTGATGTCGAATGTGCGCTCAGCCGCCCGGGGCGATCCTCCGACGCACAATAACGCGTATACTGCGTCGACAAGTATCATACCGAGCCCGCCACAAGCATACACAAGCAATTCGACGACGGCAGGGAACCGATACCAGGCGACGTATGCGCAACAGACGCCAACATCACCTTTCGACTCGCTGGACAGGCGGCCGGATATGGGTCAACTATTTGTGCCTATGCAGCCTGACCAGTACGGCCCCTACAACAACAACGGTGCCCCAGGGACGCAGGGTGCGTCTGTCAGGCAGGTGCCGCCACCCGCGCAAGCAGTTCCACCATCGTTCTACGGCGCCAGCGTCGTGCCGAGCGGTCAACCATCTGGTGTACAGCAACGCAACCCATTCTCACAGACGGATGCCATGCAGCCTACCGTGAGCACGAAGGAGAGCCGGAGGAAGAGCCAAATGGATCTATGGCAGCAATAAGCCATCCTCGTCGCCGTCGACGTTCAGGTAAGGGCAGAACAGATGCGCCGACGATTGGGTGGGCTGCTTCACACTTTCTTGGTCTTGGTCGAGAATGTCCCAGTTACATTTATCTGCCCCCAGTATTTGCACTCCATATCTGAATTACCCACAATCAACCCACCCGCACTCAACACAGCCAACGTTTCTTTTTATAATGTCACGTCTTGTGGTCCCTCCATCCACCGCGCGCCGGCCGCCTAGGACTTTGCCCGTGGCGCAGCCCCTGCTAAATATCACTTCTCATGATGTACATTCCCGGCTGTTTCAGTTTTCTCTCGCATTCAATCGCTCCAACTCACATATTGCTGCTGTGCTGGTCCAGCAGTCGACCGAGCGATCCCAAGTACCGAAGTGTGAAGCGCTGTGGCGGTATTGTGTGGACTGGTTGAACAGTGGCGTACACGTTCTCAGGATTATAGTTGATCGAACTTTGCGAAGTATTCCTCGACTTCCCAGGCGCCGCCCCAGTAGTGTACCTTACACTTGAGACCGGCTTGTTCGCCCTCGTGTTGGATACGACGGGCCAGACCGCGGTAGGTACGACATAGCAGCGCGTCCACGCTGTGCCCTTGTTTAGAACAACGGTAATTACAACGGTCATGGTGACGTACCTTCGGAGGCGGATGATAGGACAGAAGTCGTTACCTCCATCTCCGACGTAGATGACACGGTCGAAGGGATCGTGGCGAGCCAGGAACGCATCCAGTTCGTCACCTACATAGCACGGAGAAGAATGAAACGTGTGCGAATGAACAAGAGATAGCCCACTGACCTTTGCACATGTTGGGTGCGCAACCAACTTTGCATTTGTGTTGTGGACCAGATGGATCCACTCTCCGTCGCAAGTGAAGGAGACCAGACGCTTCCCACTCGGCAGGGTTCGTGATAATCTCATCAAAGAGATTCTCGAGGCCCTTTTCCTACACAGCACGTCAGTGACCATCGTTACACATGTCATGATGGGTTACCTTCAGGATCGTCTTGATGAATACAGAGTTAGCGTTCGAGAGGCAAAGGAAGGTGGTGCGAGGATTCGATTTCGCTTTTGCCGCAGTTACCGCGCGCACCATCGCTGGGTGCTAAATGGACCAGAGTGAGGCCTATTCGTCAAAGATTGTCCATGGATCTTAACGACTTACAACGGGCATGATCTTCAAAGCACCCTCAATTTGCTCCCTAGTTCCTCCGCCGGCGTGGAACTCTCGAAGACAGGTAGCACTTGAGGATGTCAATAATTATCGCGGACAATGCTGAGCGAACATCTCACACGATATCAGTCCATTGCATGTCCGCCTTGAGCGTTTTCATTTTTCTCCTTAGCTCTGGCTTAAGGACCTCGAAGACCCATCTATCCGAGTCTTGATCTGCCAGAGACCTGTTTACGCTCGATCAGCCACAACAACGACAACATGAGAGATGCTTTACCAATCGAAATCAAACACTATGAGCTGCCTTTCTACCTTTGGGTCCATCCTATACAAAGATCTATAAGCGTGGCGAATGACTCGACGTGCAAGTGCAATGTCGGGGCGGGAACCAGCGCTCGATGCGAAGATCTTAGCGCTCAAATAAGCATGCCTGCTTACCTAATATAACTGCCCCGACGCGCTCGGGCGCTCACAGATGCCTTCCTCCACTCTCACCGCAAAGGCCTCGTACAAGAAACTACAAGGGCTCCTTGAACTCACAGCTACCCATCTACAATGGACTCAAGACGGAAAGAAAAATTCTGCAGTTAAAATACCTCTGTCGGATGCTGCATGTGCGTTGGAATGGTGGTCCTAACTCTCGAAGACTTATGCAGAGTTCGTTTCATACAGCACTATTCTGCAGTAAAGAGGGTGCATCCCAAGTCAAGCTCAAGCTTGGACTGGTGTCTGATGAATCCGGGCATAACTTCACTTTTACGTCGCCACAGCCTGTCGCGTTAGCGGAGCGGGAGAAGTTCAAAGCAGAGCTCACGAACATCATCAGTCGAAATCGTAGCGGGGTTGCAACTCCTTCCGCACCTCCACCTACGACTCCTGTGATCCCCTCGGCAGCAAGCAGCGCTCCCAGCCCAAGACCTCATGTACCTCTGTCACGGGCATCCACGTCGCGTGCTGCTTCGGTGGCAAGCGACTCGCGCGGTCCAGGGACCCCTGTAAACGATCCTATCAATGACTTCCGTTTGCGCAAGAAGGTGCTGGTCTCTACCCCGGAGCTTGGTGCACTTCATCGCGAGCTAGTGTTAGGTGGCCAAATCACGGAGAATGAATTCTGGGAAGGACGAGAAGTTAGTTAACCCTTGGCTTTCTCCTATACATAATATTGACGTTTTTTCAGCATCTGATTTTGGCACAAGCTGCAGCGGACAGTCAGAAAAGAGGGAAACCAGGGCAATTGGTAGACCCACGGCCGCAGACAGTAGACGGCGACATCAAAATTGTGGTTACGCCACAGCTTATACACGATATTTTCGAAGAATATCCCGTAGTGGCCAAAGCATATAGTGAGAATGTACCGAACAAAGTACGGCTTCTGCACACTGCTTCACTATCAGATACAGTTTGTTCAAATGGTTTAACAATGTCAGCTCTCCGAAGAGGATTTCTGGAGTCGATACTTCCAATCGAAACTCTTCAATGCGCATCGCGCGTCCATCCGTTCGTCAGCTGCCCAACACGTCGTCAAAGATGATCCAATATTCGACAAATATTTGGAAAAAGACGATGATGGTTTGTCATGAAGCACTGCCAGTAATTATTGTATTGACTGACATTAACGTAGAACTGGAGCCACGACGAGCATCGGATCGTAGAGTTGACATGTTCATAGATCTCGGTGCTACTTTTGAAGATCACAACGCAGTATGTCTCCTCGGTTCAGCTCAGGAGACACTTACCTGATGAGCTGTCCTTTAGACAGGCAACGAGAAAGATGTTACAATGCAAGCTGGGAAGCAGAGGGCTGTGCTTCCTCTCATACGCAAGTTCAACGAACATTCCAGCAGGCTTCTGAATACTGTCTTGTGTGTCTTCTGTCTCAAGCATCCCAACTGTCAAGTTGACTTAGATGTAGAGGGGAACCGGCTGCCAAAAAGAGACGTATGGATGAGGGCACCGAAGAGGTCTGCAGAAATTCAACTACTTACTGGTTTCACATTACTCATATTCCTCTAGCGATATGCACAACTAGATCTAGAAGACTTGCACGATAATGAACAATCCGCCGGCATCATTTTGGACATGCAAGATAGACAGCGATATTTTGAAGGCCTGTCTCAAGACGCTACAAAGGAAGCAGCACGAGTACGTCCGTATTCACGTTCATATGCTTTTACACTGACCTAAAGTCTCTTAAGCAGCTCGATGTCAAATCCACTATCAAAGAAGCTCAGTCCAACCTGCAAGGCTGGTCGGCCAATTTGAGTCAAGTAAGCCAGCCAATCGACATGCGGTCGTGGCGAGATCAATACTCAACTATTTGCAGCTCAAAATAGACGGCAAGGCGGGTAGTTCTGCCCTACTCGGCATGACACAGAATGTCACTGCCCGCCTCGATGTGAAAATGCGCAAGAGTACGGTAGTTCCAGGGTCCATGCGTCCTACCGTAACTGACACGGCCTCGACTTAGATGACATCCCAGAAGGCATATTCAGGCAGATGACGACATGCCAGACCGCAGCAAACGAGTTCCTTCGACAGTTCTGGCTCACTATCTACCCTCTACCAGCAGATGCGCAGCTGGCCGCTGCAGCCACGCCTGCACAGAAGGCAGCTAAGGCGGCGAAGATGATTGGTTATCTGGAACGGACGCATGAGAAAGTCGACG
Source organism: Pleurotus ostreatoroseus (assembly GCA_005298045.1). Taxonomy (NCBI): domain Eukaryota; kingdom Fungi; phylum Basidiomycota; class Agaricomycetes; order Agaricales; family Pleurotaceae; genus Pleurotus; species Pleurotus ostreatoroseus. The sequence continues at coordinate 192,996 of SWBT01000148.1, read as the reverse complement.
CCTTGGTGCACACAGCGCGGCAGAATGGGGTTGACCCAGCGCGTGTGCAGACGGTGAGTCTGTTTGTCATGTAACACAACCAGCTTACTCATCTTGCGATCCCAATGGTAGGCCATGAAACCAATGTTGGATGCCGTCGACAAGGCCATACGTTTCTGGCGAGCTCGGAATACGTCCAGAGGCCCTCGTTGACCGCCCGATACCTGACCTCTCCGCTATATGAGCAATACCTGAATTCATGGACCTTTACAACCTTGTCATTTCGTTAGCATGATGCATCAAGTCCTTGCAGTGTACATCCAGTGTAATCTAAATAATCATATCATGCATAAAATGACATACTATCGGTAACTATACTAATGATATGGGGATGGCTGTTTCTGTAGCTGTGTACCCGACGATACCGTACACTCGTATGTCGTGAACATAACTAGTAGATGGAGCGCAATTGCATAGCATATGAAAGCAGTCCGTGTCCGTCGATTGCCCAGTATGGCTCGTGTAAGAACCAATACGCCCCGCTCAAGCACATTGAGCGACTCGTACGCACGCGTAGCTTCCTATATGATTGCACACATGGTCAGCACGAGGAGCAACATGATTTCCCAGCTGCCACGTACCCTTCCTCGGAATGCTTGAAAGGGATTCATAGCTTCCTCGCTGGAATGGTCAAATTCAGGGCTGACGAAGCAGCGCAAAGTATGTTCAGCACTCACTATCGTACTCGATACTTGCTCATGTCGTCTGACCGCCCAGCGGCACTCGACGGCATAGGATCGAGCGTTGATGGCCGCCGCGCCGAGTCTTCACGGTAGCTTTGCATATAACGAACCTTCTCGTAGAGCTTGAGGTTGTCTGCTTGCAAGCTTTTGACCTGTCAAACATGCGGGATTCGCGAAGGAGGTCAAAAAGATGTTTGTATGCAGCTCACCTCCGCACGCAGTTCGGATATGATGTTAAATTGCTTCCGAAGCTCCTAGTATGGGGACGGTGTGAGTAAATATTTGCTATCCAGGGCAGACTGCTATACCTCTTCCAGTTCCGCATTCCGCTGCCTGAACCTGTCTCGCTGACTGGTCACGATGGGCAATATCGATGTATCCGCCGACGAGGCGAATGGTATGGGACTACTTCTTGTGGGCGGAGCCTATTCACAAACCAATCATACGTCAGAACATTGACTTCAACCGCACATGCTGTGGCAAGATGCCTTACGATCTTTTTGCCAAGCTCTAGGCCAGCCAATGCATCGCCATCCTCCTCTAAGGGTTCCATGGTCACAGGTTTGGGGTTGTGCGTCTCCATCTGGAGCAAGTCGTTCTCCAATTTTTCGTTTAGAGCTTGTTGCTTCTCTAATTCAGATGAGGTCATAGAGAGCTCGGATTGGACAGACTGCAGCGAGGCCTCGAGTTCCCCATGCAGGATCTACATTGGACACAGACAAATGAATAACAAAATGCCAAAACAACTCCACAGAACGTACGCGGAATTTGGTGAGCTCCTCTAGAATACGCTTATTCTTTGTGGCGAGAAGAACTTCAAGAGAATTGCCTCGTTGTGCATTGGCCTTCTCTGCGTTCGGGTTAGGGAGATGTAAGCCGAGAGCGCCACCCTGCTCCTCGTTCAGAGCTTCTTCGGATTCTTCGTCTTCTAGACCTGCAAACTCGACGTACTGAAATCGATGGTCTGAGTCCAGGTGACGAGCTTAAAATTGTTAGGCACCCGCACCTTCATGATCTCTAGTTCGCGCTTGATTTCGTCGTAGTCTGCATACTGCTTAATTTTCTGCCGGAGTTGGTTGACCTCTCCTGTCTGTGTAGAAACAGTTGATCACATGCGTCGAATATGCTCACAAACACGTTGCTTACCTTCTTCTGAAGCTCCTTTGACATGTCTTCGACCTTCTTCGCCGCCACTGTCTGTGCCTCGACCGTTGTCCTCTTTTGAGCATCCAGCGCAGCGGACAGCCGATCAGTCTCGGACTCAAGCTCGCTGATCTTTGTTTCCAGCTCCTTGACTCTGTTACAACGGGGAGTTAGATGCAGCAAGCTTGCCGCTTCCTAACGAAGACGTACCTGTCCGAATGCTCGTTCCCGCTCTTCATAGCCTCAATCTCCGCACGAAGCAGCTCCTAATAGTTTTTGTTCAGTATCGAACCCAGCAGGAATTTCGACGCTACAGACATTACGCCGTTCAACGGTGACAACACGACTATTGGCCCGCTCTAAGTCAGCTACCATCATGTCCAGCTCAGCGAGCTTAGCGAAGACCTCTTGATCTGTCCAATGGATAAGATATAGCCAGTTGCTCTTATGTGTGATGCATACCTTGCCGTTGAGACTGGTCAATGAGCTTCGCTTGACTACTTTCATGTGACATGCGGAGATCGCGCAGCTGGCTCTTAGTTAAAGTAACCTGTTTCTGCAAGTCTTGTTCTCTGGAAAGTTATTAGTATCGAGGAAATTGGAAGACGGCATTAAACATACCTTTCCTCGTAGTTACGAATCTTTTCGTCGTATGTTGCATTCAATTCGTTCTCCTTCTGAGCGACTTTGTCTTGAATGAGCTCATCCATCTAACAGACTGTCAGGATCTAGTCGGTACGTTGAGGTTTATGCGAACCTTCTGCTCAAGCTGCTCAGCTCGTGCCTCGGCTTTCTTTTTCGCAGATTCCAAGGAGGATGTCTCATTGAGTCGTTTTCGCAGATCGTTATTTTCTTCGCGTAGGCGCTGTAACTCGGTTTCTAGGTCCTTAGCTTCCGCAACTTTGACCATTTGGTCCTGTAAAATTTATGTATAAAGGGTAGAATCCACGAGTTAAGTGGACACGCACCACGGCAACTTCTAGTAGAGGATATGGATCCGGGGCCTCAGCAAAGACCTTGTATACGCTGAGAAACGCATTCTCGGCGAACTTGGACCGTTTCGTCAAGCTGTCAATCTCGGTCTGGTACGCTAAAGATATCCTATTAAGCAAGTAGCTATCTTATGTGGTAGGAGGCTGCGCACCCTTTAACAGCCCTTTGAAAGCGTTCACTTTCTCTTCATCTGGTATCTTCTTGAAGTCTATGGGGGTTTGTACTTTCAAAGAATATGTACAACACGATAATGCATACCTTTGGTCCGGTCTGCTAACGCTTTCCGACCCACCACGCTTTCCTTCTGGTTCTCTACCAGCTCTACCCCTTGCGTGTCCAGAGTCTTCTGAAGTTCAGAAAGGTTGATCTCTTCATATGCTTAAGCTTGAGCTGCACAAAGCCGGGGGTATTCACTCACCCTTCCATGTCGCCAGTGCTCCGGAGAAGTTGTGTTCAGCAGCCATGGCTGTAACGACTATCTGGTACATAAGAGCGCACGAATGACTTGAAGAGCACCCAAGTAGAAGTTCTCAAAGACTTACAGAGACAGCTCAATAGTTGAGACGCATATGATACAAAACGTTGTCGGCACGTATGACCGTGACGATGCAACCGTTCGTGCAGCGCCTTTCTGGAAGCACGCGCGCTGGCGGATCAGACAATCTAAAAAGAAAAAGCGCGCATCAGCGCATCAGTCGCTTGCCGCGCATCTTGTCTTTTGCCGCCATGGCGTCTCAACGATCCTTCAATCGTCCTGTCAGTCAAAGAATCTACGATGAAAGGGGGATTATTCGTTGCTTTTGCAAAGAAGGGGACAACATTGCAATCAGACTAATCAGTCATTCAGAGAAAAATCCTGAACGGTAAGCTCCCCTCCTATCGTATTTCCATGAACAAATCTCACAATTATGCCTTTACAGTCCTTTCTGGCGCTGCCATAAGAATCAACCAGTGGATTGCAACTTCTTCGGTTGGAATTGCTTGCGGATTTTTCTTAGCTGTGGTTAACATGCTGTCCTTAGTTTGGGAATCTGACCTCCCGCCAAAGCCCCTAATTACATCGGCATCGACCAGTTCCTCGTTGGATAATACTGGGACGCGAAAGAGGTCTTATGCCGAAGACTTGACAGAGGGGCCTGCCACACCGCCTTCAAAACGTGTAGAGCTCTCAACTCAAGCAAGCGATGATTCTTCATCCTCCCAGCTGCCCATGACACCACAGAGGGGAAGCCGTACGACCATGGAAAGCGCGCGAGGTGCATCTATCGCGAGCCAGGAGGTGAGCATGGTTGCAATGTTGCGCTCGAATTCCGTGCATATTGGAAACCTTCGTCATCTATAAGACAATCGGTACGCAATATGGCAATATAGAGCGAAATGATTATCCTACTCCCTCGAGTCAACAAACTGGCGCTGATAACGTCGAAATTTATCAACAAGTCTCACATGCGGGAGCTCCTCAAGGTGATCGAAGGCCCGTGAATTCGACATAGAATGCTTTCTGACGGTACCTGCGTTTGACAGCTTCCCAGAGCATGATTGAGGAGAGTGGGGTAAACACACAGGATCCAGGACCGTCAAATCCGAAGGATGGCATGCGTCCAGTCTTCGGAAATGCCTACGCTCACGGTATGTTCACACCACCGCGCAGCAGCTCTCAGCTGGACGCGACTGCATCCGTGTACCGGTCTTCTTTGGCGAGCCCAGAGTCCCCTCTTGCGAGGAAGGGAAAAGCAAGGGACCTGGACGAGCATCGAGCCCAAGTACGTGGTTTGTCATCTTATGTGTAAGGATAGCGTGATGAACGGATCTATAGTCTACGCCGCATCGCGATGGGATGATGTCCACAGACGGAATTGACCATCACCTGGCGTTCATTGAAGGAATTCCGGAATATGTCAAAGAGCTACAGAAAGAGTTGGACTCTAACAGAGCGGTCATCCGTACGCTGTTAGGGCTCATTGACGACCTGAGGGAAACGAATAAGGGGTGAGTGATGGCACATCTTGAACTATATCGCACACATACTAACTCAATAATTGCACAGCTTGGGGCGCAAAGTTAAAGAACTTGCAGACGCACTCAATTCTCAAAACTGATGTATGTTTGAACCTTGAATGCCTAAATGTGCTTAAAACGTTCGCCCGTGCTCGGTGTAAATGTTCTCCTGTAATTAATCAGTACTCGTTCGCACAAGCGTGCCTCCCTTCGTCACGTAGTGATTAACCCTTGCTGTTGCCAAAGGACACTTTCCTAGCGTATGGTAAAGACCGACACTATGGAGTAGGACAATTGCCCTGTAAGTATCGCAGCATGCAACTGCGGCTGTAGCTTCGAGGACACAGTGGGAATTTTGTAATTACTCGTTCAATGCGTGTCAAACAGAGCTGGCGATACCCAAAAACCGGAGAACCGTACTCACAGCAGCATCAAGATACCGAAAAAGCTGTCCCACGCAGCTTGCATTGACCCAGGCGATGACAAAGCATTGTACTGCGGGATAAACGAGCCCCATGCGTTCGTCTTTGAATGGTGATTATGCGAGCAATGTCGCGTTGTCTTTTGTCAAGAACGAAGCTGCATTGCAGCTGACCCAGGTTGTGTCGTAGGAGGCAACGTTCGCCCATGCTACTTCTGAAAGCTAAACTGCGCGTGTATCCAGTAACTAGGGGCAATACAGCGAGGTATTAGAGCTGTCCAACTCTACGGCAAAATGACACGAATGGAGGGTGTGTGGACCGTGCACCTGACCTCTTCGATCAGCAAACGGGGTAAGACACACACACGCCCTGACATACTTCGACCGAGGCCTATATTGCGAACCTTCTAGGAGCTCCGTTTGTGCTCACGACCATGGCAGCTCGCTGCCAACGTCGCAATAAGTAAAGAAGCGCAATAGAGACTTACCGACGGTAAAGAAGATGTGCCCTCTATGTGGTACAGAGCCCGCCTCGTCACGATGGGCTCGTGAGCGCGACACCATTCAGTCGCGGACCCGTTGTTCTCAATTATCGGGCGGGCGGACTCCCATGCAATAACCCCCGCGGTCCCGACAAAGCGACTCGCACAGAAAGCACGGTAGATGCCCTACGAGGAGTGCCCCTGGTTATGCGATATCACACCAGGAGTATCGAAAATTGAAAAAGCCTTACGTCCCCTAACGTATTTCGGACTCCTCGGCGCGCCTTTGAATATTCGTTCTTGATGAACAAAGAGCTAAGTTCTATGAAAGAAGGAGGTGGAGAAATCCGAGAGTGTCGTGCCTGTGCGCGAGGGTCATCCAATCAGGGACTGTCTACGCCACAAAGACAAATCCGTGAGACCGTTGACTTCAGCCATTTAGAGCGGAACGGGCCTCCTCACCTGACATCACCTGCTAGTGTGGGCACAGTAACAGACAGAATGAATGTGTGTACTGGAAGAGAAGTTTGCGCAAACAGAGTACGAACACGAAGCAGCGAGCAGAGAACACTCTAGTCTGCGGGTCTATCAACGCTCTTATCATCAGAGGGTCCATGCTGTTGCCCTTCCCTGCGGCCAATGACAGCAGGGTCGCGTTCGCACTGCCCAGTAGGTACAATGTGCACCTAGCGGGTCAGAAGCAGCACCCTGGTCACTCGCACGGGTGGCGCGCCAGCGAGGCACATACCTAGGTGTCTATCAGCACCCGAGAAGATCAACACCTAAGTCAACGTACCCATGGCTCCGGCTCTCGAGCCTACCGATTGGAACCGGCCCAACCAGAGAGGATCGAGGACGTGATCCCGGGTGCCAGAATACTGGGCTGGGAAACCCGCAGGCGTCGAAAATAACCGTGCCAAGCCCTCGCCAGTGCCGCCACATGCGTCCTATGAGAGAAAGATTGGGGGCGGGCGAGCGTGCCAGATAATCAGCGGGGGTGCAGATGCTCGCCACCCATTCGACATCCGCTGGCCATGGACGCGCAGCAGCGGCGTCAGGGAGGCACGCGAGCCCGGTCGCCGACCCCAGGCTTCACACCGTGCCCAGCAGCGTATCTTGCCGCCGCGTCCGAGCACACCGAAGCAGCAAGCGCGTCGCCATCAGGGTCCTCGACCGTCCAGGCGTCGGCCTGCCGCTGCCTGGGGTGGGGTGGGAGCTTTGCGTGCGCGCCGAGATTAGCTCACAGCGATCAGGTCTGGAGAATGGGCGTGAGAGGCTATCAGCTGCATCGACTGCGGGGTGTGCCATCAGGGGGTTCGCAATACAGCGATGACGGAACGGGCAGAGAAAAGGCACATATCGGGCATGTTTTCCACACCGCGAGCTTCGCCCCGCGCGTGTCCTCCGGCGATCTTTCCTCACGAGGAGTGCCGCTCTCGAAGCTTTCTGGGTGTGGGAACGCAGCGTCGTCGGCTCGCCGCGGGATAGGTATGTTTTTCTACCCGCGACATTGTCAAACGCCTATGCATATCTTTCAAGACGGGGGTGATCAGCGGGCGCGCTGCTATCAGGGACGACTGACGTGACGAGGGACTCACATGGCGACCTCTCAACGTAAGGAGGTGCATCAGGGGCCCCAACGAATTGGCAAATGGCGGCGGCGACGTTCCAAAATGTCGCGGCCCACCACCAAGTGTCCTACAAATGCAAAGACTGCGGTGAGTATCAACGCGCGCACGACGCCAGCCTGTGGCGCGCATGAAAAGGCAGACGCGCTGCCAAAACGACAATCGCGAAAGTTCGCGTTCTCACCGCCTTCGAAGTCTGATCGCGGGCAAGCGCTGCAGGCACGCCCGTAAGTTACTGCCTGAGCGTGCAGGTACAGTCCTGTGGTATGTACGCGTCTGAGTTCAGAGCTGGGCCGAGAGGGAACGCCGGAACGTCCGAGATGGGAGGCTGGAAAACATCGGCAACATTCTACACTAATGTACGGGTAGCAACATCGCAGATAGCCATACAGAAGGGGGTATGTATGTATGCGGTTACACAGGGCGGGGGCGCCGCATCATGCTATGAAACAGCACGGGAGGGAGGGGGGAATAATTGTACATGTGTCGGCTGCCACTGGGCAGTGCGAAAAGTCGCGACGTGACGCGTGTTGAGAGCACGTGGGGAGGGAAAGGAAATAGTCCTTGCGAATGAAGTGATCTGCGCGGCGGTGCGCAATGCGAAGGTGAATGCGGATGCGAACGTGGGGGAGAATGAGGAGGCGAAGACAAGGATACAGATATCGCGGCGAAGTGAACGAACAGAGCCACATCCAGGCGCGTCAACAAAACAGCGTCCTCAGCCACAGCTTGAAGCGCGTCCACCAATTCCCATGGTACCCCGCGCTGCGAACCCTGCCGCCGATCCACATCGTTCCAGTGCCGATTCTGATCGACTGTTGCTGCAGGTCGCCCCGCTCGGGGTCTCCCAGCTGGATCTCGGACGACGCGACGGGGAAGCGCGGCAGCGGGTTCTGCACCACGAAGGACGGGAAGACCTTCAGAAGCGCAATGTATTCGGCGTCGGACAGATCTGGAGCGGTCCACGTTCGCATGTAACCATCAGCGTCTGAAAGGTCGATTCCGTTCGAACGCTGAAGGATGGGATCATCTAATTCCGTCTGAGGCGTGGGCGGACATGATGATCCGTCGACGGTTGACCCGGAGGTGGACAGCTGTGCCATGGTATTGTTTGAAGAGTACGAAGCCGACAGTGGGGGCGTAGGGGTATGACTGTCTAAGAAGGGGTCGCTCGGCGCTCTAGGGCGCTTAGTTTGTGTAGTAGATGCTATGGGCGGGACTTTGCTCGCGCGTGGGGGCCGCACATAGAGGTCTGATGGTAGGGGAGAGGATTGCGACCGAGAGTGTATGGGTGAGAGCGGCGTAAATGGCGAATATGGGCCAGTGCAACTGAGAGATGGAGATCGTTTCGAAGCGGTTTCTTCGAAGGCGAGCACCTATTGGCAGAAAGCACCGAAATTGTCAGCGGGTTCAATCCGGCGTTCATAAGAGTCTGATACTCACGCCTTTAAGCACGTCAATTGCTTCAAGCATGAAGTCCTTGCCACTGTTAGGATGATTAAATCGGTCAAGACCGAGCTAATAAAAATTAAGCCCTTTTTACTCACGCTGCCTCTTTGAAGACCGCGTCATCGATCTCCCACTCAATCCTGAGACCGCCTGCGCCTCCGAGGCGGGCTGGTATGATAGACAGTCTCATCACCCCCCACAGCCCTTCGAAGAACGGTTTGGTTCCGGGCATCCCCATGGTGCACCACGTTCTGACGAAACGCTCGAAGCGATCCAGCCGCTCCTTCCTAGCTAGCGGTCCGCTGGGGTCCGCTCTGGAGTGGGGCATGAGCGAACCGCCAGGCGCGGTGGCTCTGAGGTGCGCGAGGAACTCGGCGTTCCGGCGCGCGTTCACACTGGCATGATAGGCGGAACGGATGGACGCTTGAAGGCGGGCGAAGGGCGCGCGGTGCGAAGACGGCAGCGTGGCAAGGGTCTGCGTCATGGCACGGCCCGCGTTGTCGTCCTGGTTGTAGTACCTGTTTACGACGTGAGCATCCGGACATCCAGGTGGAGCAACATGACGACGAGCACGGAACGCACCATGCGCGACACAGCTCTGCAAAGGTCTCCAGGTCGCGTTCCAGGGGTCGGGACGGCGTCGGGGCGCGGCCGTGGTTGGTTGGCGGCGGCGTCATGCGCCGGCCTCGTCCAGCCCGCGACTGGCTGCGGTTGGTTGGCGAGATCGGGGAGCCCACGCGGGAGCTCGCGTAGGTGGTAGACATTGTGGTGGCCGAAGGTAAGTCGTAAAGGAGAGGCTGTTCGGGCTCTTTGCTCCCGGTGAGGCGGGACGGGGACGGTGACACGTTAGAGGACCTGATAGGTAAAGGCGGGGGCCGGGGGCGCGGTGTCTCGAGCCTGTACGACGATACGGGCGACGCCATGGCTGCGAAGGAGGTTGGTGGGTTGGTATGAGATCACGCAGGGGTGTTTGAAGAGGGTTTCGAGTTCGGAGATAACCAGCGAGGACACAGGTCCAGGGTACACGAAGAGAGGCCTGGCGGCTACGGACTAGAAGGAACGACAGAGATCGAGGTGTGTCAGCGATGTTGACCAGAGCAACATCCGCGGGTCGAGCGCAGGCGGTGGAGGTGGCTAGCGACGAGCAGGCTGTTTGGGATGGTGGTGGGAGGGAGAAAGCGAGCTTGGAAGGCGAGGTCGCCGTCGCAGTCGATGCCGGAAAACTGCAGCCGCCTGCAGCGCGGGCAGGCTCCCTCGGGCGTTTCCTCCAGGCCTCGAGCTATCACAGCCTGCCTGGTAAGGAAAGTCTCATCAGCCCTCTGCTGGGCCCATTTTTCGGTTATGTCGTCTCAGAATCGCCTGCCACGACGTTTTCTTGCCCTCCAGCTGCTTCAAGCTGCCTGCAGACAACTTGTGCAGCACACATGCACCTCGAAGGTGCTTCGCTCACGTACGTGTCATGGTTCGAAGGTCCGCCTGACCGGTAGTCGCCCGTCGTATTTCAGACCTTCGCACAGCTTTCAGCCAAATATCACCGCCTGGGCGTACGCGAGGCCCATAGCGCAGTGTGGCACCCTCCTCGAGGCGGCATGAGGTCAACGCACTGTTGGTTTGCATAAAATGCGGCAGGTACATCACCGCCTGGGCACCTATCACTACCAACACTCGTCCATGGAAAACAAGAACAAGAACATATCCTGCCCCGGTGCGTCTCTACCTGCATCGCAATACGCTGACCGCGCCACCCTCACATCCCACAGCTACAGCTACAGCACCGTCATCGTCGGAAGATCAGGCACGTCGTCGAGGACCTAAATCGCTTTTCATGACGCGTTCGAGGCACCGTGTTCGCCTCATCGCTGCGGCTAATAACGCTGCATCGTTGCGCCTCCTATTCGACGCCCCCGGTCCGGTGCGCGTCGTGCGTTCCGCGTCCACGTCCTCCTCGAAGTCCCCCATCGGCGCGAGAGTGTACTTCGCGTTACGGCACGTCGACCCCTGCACGCGTCGACGGCCCACCTCGACCCTCGCGCTCCAAGGATCGCCACCGACGCGTCTTCCCCGCTCCCGCTGCTGATTCATCCAATTCAACGCCCTCGGCGCGTGAATCCCCTGCACCTCTCGCGATGCAATCTGCTCTCTACCACCTCTCGGAGTCAGCCCAAACGCATTAGGATCCCGAAAAGCCATTCGACTACCACTCCACACCGCGCGTGCCCGTCTCGGTCGACGCCAGACGCGCTGCCCTCATTTTCGGTGATCAGATACCCCCCGCGCGCGATCCCCATCCCCGCGGCATGCACATCCCAGCCTCGCCAACACCGCGATCAGGCGATCCCAGAACGTCCAGCTCAGAACTCCTACCACTGCACAAGCCTCGTACCCCAAGCCTGTGCCGCCCTGTCTCCGCATCAGGCACGCCTCCGCCGCCCCTCGTTTCCGTCTCGCGATCGCAGACACAGTAAGTACAGCACTCTGCATCAGCCCGGCCCATTTCCAGCTCTCGACCTGCCCTCTCCTCCAGCTCGTGACCCCGGGTCCACCTTATGCTCGCGGGCCGTGCCGGTGTCTGCTATGGTTATAGTTGCGCCACAGGCTTATCAGTCCATAGCTCTCAGATGGGTCCAACTATTACCGTTGCTATCGCCGTCGTCCGCGGCGCGCCCTTGTCTCAGACTCTAGAGCCTCGTCCCATCTCTCGACTTCCTCTTTCTCTTCCTCCCCCCCCTTGCGCCTTCTTTTGAACTTTCAAACCCCCATACAACCCTCTAGGCTTCTTCATGACCGAGATGATGTCCGACGCCGCTGGAACCGTACGTGTCACGTAACCGCTTTGAATTGTGATACGCAATTCAGACTCTACGCTTGCCTCTTCCGATATCGCGCTTCGCCACCGTACCTGCTAGGCACATTACGAGACGACACAGCATACCGTGACCCGGCGCAATTGTCATGCATCATGCTCGACCGTCACCGGACACACAAGACCATCTCGACGCTTTCTACACCTCCGCATCATTGACCCTGCTCGCTATCACGCATTCACGCATCAGCGCTTCCTGCAGTATGTGCTATCACCCATTGATCCCCACGCCCGGTACGCGCGGGCCACAACTCGCTCGCTCGCCACCCACCAATAGCAATTGTACCCGCCCTTCCCGGTCCATTTCCCAACACTTATCCAGCCATAGGCAGTCAAACCCAACAGAGATCTCTTGCATTCGACGTTCAGCATCAATGCGCAGTCTTGGAGGCACATTGTGCAATACAGCAAAGATAGCCCCAAAGTGTCGCGGCTTGCCTGTCCATATCGGCTGTGCCTGCCATGGACATACGAGCACGACGTATCTTTATCAAGTGGCGTATGTATGCGAGCGTGCTTCGCGGTGTATGTGGCGCGGCAACCACGGAGGGGACATTATTGTACGATATGAAGGCAAGAAACGACCTCGACGACGCGGCAATTCAGCAGATTTGAGTGTGCCGGCTCTTATGACAATACGGTACTGGATCTGGGCTACTCGACATTGTGCCTCTCTGGACGGCTTTGGTCTATGTCGGCTGTTTCTGCTTTGGGACGGCAGCCGGAGAACGGAGAGCGGTGTCCGGACATACGGAGAACGAACGAGCGAACGAACAAGATGCACTTGCTGCGTGATCTACTAGCACGAATAGTGTACTCGGAATCCGAATACGTTGCAACGCGTACGCGTACGACACCGACGCCGACACTGCATACGGCGGCCGCACGCCGTCTCCATTGCAATGACACTCGTACAATGACCCGTACAGGTTATTGTATACCGCCCATCGTTCCCCGTGTATCGCATGCGCTGCACGGACATCGAAGGACGGCGTACGTACAGGATATCAAGAGCATCAAAGCGCATTCAAACATTCAAGGACGTTCAATGAGGGCATCATCACAGGACATCAACGAATCAGGAAATCAAAGAAGCCAGAACTCGAAGTACGAAGTCGTTCGATATACAGTCATAGCCAACACCGATAGTAATAATGAATATTCTGCTGGGGTTCAAGCTTTCGTGCCCCGTATCGCAAGAAGCACGCACAAGAAGCACGATAACAAAGCGACGTTCGAGGATCATAAGCCGTATTATGCGTTTATTATGCGTTTACGAGTGGCGTGACGCGTATGCGTCACCACGGCCTCTTCGTCGGCGTGTAATCCTGCATTCAATATTCAAGTCCTGAAGCTCTGGATCAGAAACGACAGTCTGCGCCGTGGCGGCCGTGCCTACGTACCTCCCCACAGCTGAACGGTGCCGGCGCAGGATCCTGCGGTCCTACGATCCTCGCGCTTCATATGATATTCTCGTCTTACTCTCCTCTTGTGCTGATCTTCTCGCCTTCGCCTAGAGCTCATATTAGCAATCTGGTTTTCTGGTCTTATATTCTGGTTTTCTCATAACGTACTGCTCTCCTTGGGCGCCAGCCGCGCAGGTACCTGACTAGAAGCCGCGCGCCCGCCCTTCTTGAACATATCGATGGAACCCCGACATAACGCACATGGAAGTTGGAGCCCTGACCAGGCCACCCACCGTCCATCACCTATCGTCCAGGGGTCCTTCGTCGCGCTTGGCGAACCGGCGGTCCCGCTCCCCCGGGCCCCCCTTCTCTCTCGCGTTCCTTATCCCTTCAAGCGCATGCGTCGACGCGTCGCGTTCTTGACTCTTCGTCACGCGCACGGTCGCTCCGCGTCGCCCATACACTCACACAATACATACCCAGAGCCGAACCGACCTCCGCTGTGCGCAACCGATCCTCGTCGCACGGGCGTCGGTCGCAGTACCGTTGTGCGTGCTGTATCGAATCCATCGATGACATCGCTATACATCGTTGGTTCGACGCGTCTTCGAACCGGCCCGCCGGCAACGCCCGGGTATACAGTCGCGGTATTCAATGTCTCTACTGTATCTCACCGTTAGGCCTTGGCAGGCCAGCGTCATCGAGCCGTGGTTCGACACTCAGTACTTGACACCCGATAATCAGCAGCCATTCGTCTCAACTGTATGCTGTACAACACACGCTATAGCCAGCGGCCTAAATCTGAATGTCGGTGTCGATGTCAAACGTACGTCTAACTGTAACCGTAACCACAACTTACCAATCTACTATACTAGAGTCGCATCAATCAGGAGTTCCGTGCAGCTGCTTATCTAGCTACCGCTATATAACAAACGACTAGCGTTTAGGCCTTTGGTCTTTAGACCTCAGCTATTCATTCATTTATCCTGCAAGTCTATTCATTCAGTTGAGTCGCGTTATCAACTATCAACCCGAGTCTGCGTTTCCTGATTTCTGTCAGATGACCCCGCGCCGGGTGTTAACGTGCGCCGTGTTCGTCGATGTCATGATCACCGCTAGCGTATGTTTGGGCAGCGATCATCCATGGATCACGCAGATGATGCCATAGCCCATGTGGACATGCGTATGTCATGGACGCATGGCGTCACGGGCAGCCTTCGCGCGACCTATGGCATTCGACATAGCCTGGCAGCTGCACCGACATCCGTATCACACATCGTACGCGATAACAACACGCCTCTAGCTTGCTCTGACAAAGACAGACAAAGACGAAGATCAGGCGCACCTGTACTCGGGCGGCTGATGCAGATGCGTCGAGCTGGAACTTGGCCCGCGGAGATATGAGATTTGGCTGCTTTGTCTGCGATAACGCGCTCTCCGCGACGCTAGCTGCTGCCTAGCGTCGAAGCGTCGGACCAGGTGATCGTCCTCTTTGATCGCTGCATAAGACACACGACACATACGACAGACACGCCGTAACGCGATCTGACCCTCTTTCCTGTGGCGTCCAGTCTATCAAATCGCCCAAACCGAACAATTGACAACTGCAAACCGTACAATTGACAATTGCAAGATGATCCCCAAATGATAACACATCCACGTACCTCAACCTCAAGCTCCCGCACAATATTGATATTCACGCTCGCACCGCGCCGCTGCAGCACTCTAAGTTAGCTCTATGAACCTGGGAGATCCAGACGACTCGGACGCGCGATACGAGCTTGATGAGGGCACACGCGGGCCCTCCCAGGCTCATATCCCGCTTCCGCGTCCTCTGAACCCAGTCAACCGTGCCCCACCCGTCCTAATGCTCGTGCGCTTGGCAGACCCCGGCTACTGTCGCATGAGTACGCGGTCGTGTGTGCATGCCTGAGCTCGAGGTTGACGCCACACCGACCGCCCGCGCACGACGCAGCACGCAAGATGGAGATGTGAAGATTTGGGCTCCCGAGTCCCACATATTGCGGTACGCACATGGTAAGGACCGTGTTTCGTTAATGAACTGTCAGCGGCCCAAGTTGCATGGGTAGCGGTTTCGGGGTGCGTTGGCTAAGGTTCAAGTTCGGGCTAGCGAGTGCGCTCTTTACATCACACATCACACCGTGCAAATGAGCGCAGGAGGGGCGGCCCTCCGTGCGTTCCTTCTCCTGATCATACTCGGAGATCGTTGTGATCACAGAAATAATGCATCATGCGCCTTGTCTCCAAAGTGCTATCTTCACGGCAGGCTGACACCAGCGAGGACCTACAACATCGACATCGATGTTGCGCGGCGACATGGATCAGATATCTGTATCTGTATCTATATCAGATTAGTATAACGTTGACACTCCTTGGTGCGAGATGTGAGATGATATCGATCATATGCATGGGACCCTGGACGATACTGTAATGACAGTGGGGACAATGGGACTCGGCTTCCCCGGGCAGGTCGCCCTCAGGCTTCAAACCTAGCTCTCAGATCGAATGTGTCATCCAGGGAGTGCGCAGTCTGAACCTAAGATATTGCATCAAATGCATGTGTAGAACGCGAATTTTGAACGCAAACGCGTACCCTGAATCCGAATCTGACAGGCACACTAGTACTGCGTACGCCGACACCGCGCTCGCAGACGCGTCCGGACGCGAAACGCGCGACGCGACGCGATCGATATCGCGTACGCCACGCACCACGCAACACTGACCACGATTTCAGTTTCGTCCTTGAAGCTTAACCCGTGATCTCGCGAGCCGTGAGCGTTCCTGTCAACGAAGACCGGACACCTCCTGCGACGCATTACGCGTCGACCGACCGACCGAGGGATGAAATATGTACGACGCCACATACGGTCATCATTCAAGTGGATCATCGCGCCCTGCAGTCAGTACTAGCTAGTGTCAAACACTCGAACGCGAAACGCGAAACGCGATCGAGACACAACACTAAAACTGACTTCGCTTTTCCTCGGAGGCCGGATGCCTGCCTTGACGTCTTACGCACCACCGACCGCCCGACCGACCGATGCAATATCCGGGTCCACGACGCCACTCACGAGTCGCGCCACAGTCCAAGTTATACTAGCAACTGATCATTACGCACCGCTCATAGCTCCTCCAAGTCTCTCGCGGTCGATAATACCGTACCGGTTCCACCGCGGGTCGTGTGCGCTGGGTCGTGTGCACTGAAGCCGAAGGTGGGCGCACTAACGTTCGAAGCTTGGGGTCTGAAGTTTGAGGTGGCGCACAAGCACCGTACGCACCATACTGCGCAACTCGTACGCTACGTTAACGTGAACGTTCCGCGCTCTCCACACCCCGCACGCGCCGAGGGGCAAAGTTAGCGTTCACGTTCAACGTCGACGTTCGGCGTTCGGCGTTCGGCGTTCGGTGTGCATTGTTCATTGTTCATTAGCAAGCTCGAGAGGGCCGATGCGCGAGGGACCGCACGACCCGGCTTGCCATACTCACCAGTAAACGCGTGCTGCGTACTGTACAAGGAACTCAGGAATCGAAGACGGGGCGTGCTGCGGAGTACTGGTGACGAGTGACCTGCTGGAGGAGGCGAGTCTGTGTCTGTGGGAAGACGAGTTTCTAGGACGATGGGAAGGTTTGGCTCGAAGGGGACGCGACGCAAGGACGCCGATCGTCACTCGCGGGCCGTGACGCGTTGACGACAGGCCTCGCGCTCGTTTGTCGTTTGCTCGTTTGCTGGTATGCTTCGGCATGTTCCTTGTTCATATCGAGCGGGCCTGTGTGTTGCGATCTAATCTGTTATCTCTGGAACTGTAAAACTGTAGAACGGGGGATCGAGGCGGATCGAGAGACGTGCGGCAGCATGCGGTCGGGCTGATAGATGAGATGCGTGCGGTGCGGGGAGGTGAGCTGAGGTGAGGCGAGGTGGGATGGGATGTCATTGGCCGATGTGCCATATTCAGTGATGATGTTGATGTCCTCGTAGGCTCGCAATTGTCGAGGAACACGCCTGTCCACCAAGCTTCAAAGCGCAGTGCGCGTTCGCGTACCGTGACTGTCGCGACTCGCGGCAGAAGCGTCGTCAGGTCCTGAACAAGCAATTGTGATACTGTACCAGCTACAGCACAAAGCTGCAGGCAGGTGCTGCAACGTCCAAGTGGATTTTCTTGAAAGTTGACAGCCACGCCCGACAGGTCCCCTGCAAGATGTAAGAGTCAGAAGACTTAAAACGTTGGACCTGGCGATCGAAAAATGCAGACAAATCGTCGACATTGCACCATTGGACGTCGTTATCGGCCCTGCGACGTCGGTATTGCATTTTGAAGCTTTAGCGAGCGTATATGTCTGATGCGCGTCGACGCTCGACAGGCGACAGCTGTCGCTGATTCTATGACTCGAAAGCTGAATGTTGTCTCGAGGCTTGAAAGCTGGTTTTCTGATAACGAGTGTCTGCGACATATCGAAATGTCGAGCATTCCTTCGATACGTTCGATACGCTGATGGGCGAGGGCAGGCGGCAGGGCACGGCGGGCACGCCCTGCGCCTTCTCTTTGTCGAGGTCCGTTGACGTTGTGCATCCAAGCGCGCGCACGCCCTGCACGTCAACGAGGCTATGCCTCGAACAAGCTCAAGCGCAAGATCAACGCGAACGAGGCACCTGAGCTTGAATGCCGAAGGAAGGACATCACTGTAATACAGCACATTGAATATTGAATGCAATGAATGCGAGGAGGAACGCGATGGAAAGCAACGCGCGCGGAATATGAAATGGCGACGGAATGCCAGGACGACGCACACTGTAGCGGGCACGAGCTGGGAGAGAAGGACGAAGGGTGCTGCGGAGCAGCGAGCTGGAGTCCGAGGAGGTGAGGACGAATAGCGGCGTTGCAGGCGTGCTATTGGTCCATGGTCGAAAGTCCAGGATGGGGAATGATTTAGAGCAGAGCACGGCTGTTGAACAGAAAGCGGAGAACAGAACACTCGCTGGTGTGTTTGATGAGTCGTGCGCTGGTGTATTTGATAGGCCGTGACTGGGGGTTCAGTATATTTGATATGTTTGACGTTCAAGAATGCTGGAGTGGATAACGCAGGACGCAGCGTGCATTGCGGGGGCACTCGCGCGCGGGGCGGGCGAATGCAACAGCAATGCGCGGGGTGCGATGTTATCGAGGTGATGGCTGGGGGATTGTCGACCTCGGACGAGTTGTTTGACGGACGAGTAGACGGGATCTAGACACACTGTCAGTGGGGCGTAAAGCGCAGAGAACACAGCAGAGATTCAGATTCAGAACACAGAATCGCAGAACGTTCTCGAGTGGAAAACAAACCAAGCGGGGACGGGAGCAGACGCGGTCGCGCGTCGAGCTGCGAACTGCCCATCTGGGAGGGGTGATGCAAGCAGACGGTGTAGTGTGTGCGGCAGAGGGGCAGCCGAGGGACCGGGAAGGGGGGCCATGCGGTGCGGCAGTGGCAACAGGCCCCGGGCGGCTGAGCTTGTCACGGAGAGGGCCTGCGGACGAGATGGGACGAGATCGGGCGTCTCGAGGCGCGATGAGATGGGCGGTCCAGGACGCGGTGGGGGCGACTGAATGGCGATGGGATCGGGCGAGGGTGGGCTGGAGGAGGGGGATGGGACGGGTGATGGGAGGGACTTCGCGGGTGGCTCCGTCTCGCGAAGGAGAAGGCGAAGGAGGGGTGCGCACGCGGCAGAGGCAGAAGACTAGAGAGTGAGTGAGATGGTGCGATGGAGACATGGAACAGAGAGAGCGAGCCAGGGCAGGCGCTCGCGTGCGGGCGATGCAGAAGCCGGCGGTTCTTTGCTGATAGGATGAACTGTCCCGGGTGCTGTCCCCGCCAGTGTCGAGCTCGCTGTCGACGACGGCAGAGACGCGGGCGCACACGAGCGGGCGCTGACGAACGCGAGCACGGTGATTGGGCACAGGTGGCGCATCAGGCCTCGAGGGCGCGCAAGGGCGCGGAAGGAGGCGGTCAAGCAGAGAGGACGAGTGGGTGTACCGAAAGAGGCAAAAGCAGACCAGGAGAGGAGGGAAAGGGTCCGGGTTGCGTCCGGTGACTGGATAACGTCAACGCGCGGAGAAAGAGGCACGGGCCAATCGGGAGGGACGCTGCAGCTCTCGGGGCGGTCGAGGGAGGGAATGTCGGGCTGTGATGGGGTCGTCGCTGCGGACTGGAACGGCAGCACTTGCACACGCACAGAGTGAGAGATATAAAACACGACATACGACGGCGGGTGATAACCTTGGACATCCCTCGATAACCTCGTCGATAACCTCGGACATTCCTCCATGGCGCAAGCAGCCACGAGCACCTACTCGTCCTGGATGCCGCTCTCGGCAAACCCCGCCGCCGAACGCCGATCACTCGGTAGGTCTCCTATAATCTCGTCAGTCTCAACTGCCCTCACACGCCGCCGCACGCCGCGCAGACGTCCTCAAGCACGAACGCGACGACCGCAGGATGTCCATCGACTACGCCACCAACGGCAACCCTCTCTTCAACAACGACCTCGACCTCGCCTCGCTCAACAACGGCGACCACCAGCATTCGTCCTCCCACCTCCCGCTCAGTGCACACGGCCTCGACCGCGCCGACTCCCTCGACCTCCCCGACCATCCGCCGTACGACCTCTTTTCGTCCTCGTCCTCGGGCTCGCTGGCCTCCAACCGCTACCGCACCAACGGCTCGTCGTCCTCGTCCCTAGGTCACAACTACGCCCTCGCCGTCGACCCCCTCTACCCACCCTCCTCGTTCCAGGACTCCCTCCCGCCCTTCCACGGCAGCGGCGGCGGCCCGTACGACCTCATCGGCGGCCTCCCCTCCTCCTACTCCTCCGGCAAGCCCTCCCCGCTCACCCCCAACGACCTCCCCCACAACCCCGCCTTCCCCTTCTCCTCCCAGCACCCCAAGGACTACCCCCACCCCGCCTACCACGACGCCCTCCTCGACCGCCGCCTCCCCCCCGGCCCCGCCTCTTACAACAGCGACTACAACGACGACTTTGCCGGCATCGGCGTCAACCCCGCCCTCGGCCTCAACGCCTTCCACCCCCCCAACGGCCTCCACGGCTTCGGCGACCGCCTCCCCCGCCTCCCGGGCGACGGCCGCTACGGGAGCAATGGTGCGGCCTCTCTTGCTGTCTTACCCCACTTGCCTGACCCCGCCCGCGCTGCAGGCCAGGCCGCGCACGCCTTCCGCGGCGACGGCGCCCTCAGCGGGCCCTTCGACGACATGCCGCAGTTCATGTCGCCCAACCCGCAGGTCGACTACCCGCTCCGCATGAGCGTCGACGAGAACATGGCCCGCCTCCGCCTCCAGGGCGCGGGCGACCTCCAGACCTTTATCCGGTGCGTGCGCCACCCGCTGCGCTTGTCCGCCCCGCCACTGACCCCCGCGCCTGCAGCCCGTACCTCGACCAGTACGTCCGCACGCCGAACCGCCTCGCGTTCGGCGAGCGCACGGTGATCGTCATGTCCTCCAAGGTCGCCCAAAAGTCGTACGGCACCGAGAAGCGGTACGTCCCCCGTCTCGTCCTCGCCGCCGCGCGCGCGCTCACGCACCCGCACCCGCAGCTTCCTCTGCCCGCCCCCGACGGCGATCATGATCGGCAACTCGTGGTGGTCCGACGTGCACCGCCGCGGCGAAGAGCCGAAGCTGTGCCCGCCGCGCGTCGTGATCTCGATCTCGGGCGAGCCCGTGCCGCAGGAGGGCTCGATCGAGTGGACGAGCGCGACGGGCAAGGGCTTCGACGTCGCGGACCCGCCGACGGGGACGACGTACATCGGGCGCTGCGTCGGCAAGCAGCTCTTCATCTCGGACGTCGACGAGAAGAAGAAAAAGGTCGAGGCGCTCGTGAAGATCGTCGCGCCGGGGGGCGACGACGAGCCCGAGCGCGTCGTGGGCACGTTCCCGAGCCGCCCGATCAAGGTCATCAGCAAGCCGAGCAAGAAGCGCCAGAGCGCGAAGAACCTGGAGCGTGAGTCCCCGTGTTTGGGGTGTCCGTTTGGGGGTGGTGTTGAGCTGACGCAGACGGCACAGTGTGCATCAACCACGGCTCGACGATCTCGCTGTTCCACCGCCTGCGCTCGCAGACGGTGTCGACAAAGTATCTGTGCGTGTCGGGCTCGGGCTCGTCGTTCAAGGGCTCGGACGGCGCGCCGCTGCTCGGCCTCGACCAGCGCGCGCGCACGCAGACGCCGTCCTTCATCGCCCGGACCGCCAGCTGGGGTGCGTCCCGCGTCTCCCTACCAGTCCTACGCCGTCTAACCCTATCCTAGACCCGTTCATCATGTACATCGTCGACGTGAACAAGCCCGCCGGCGGGATGGACACGCCCCCGCCCCCGCCGCCCCAGGCAGACTTCCCCTCCCCCCCGCCCAACGCGATCCCCTTCACGAACAACGGCTCGCAGATCCCGATCTACTACAACCAGACGGTCGTGCTGCAGTGCCTCACGTCGGGCGTCGTGTCGCCCGTGCTCGTGATCCGCAAGGTGGACCACCAGACGACCGTCGTCGGCGGCGGCCTCCAGGAGGGCGCGAAGGGCATCGCGGACCACTACTGCTGCCCCGGGGAGGTGTGTGGGGACCCCGTGTCGCAGCTGCACAAGATCGCGTTTGAGGTGTATGACCCCGCGAGGGGCGCGCCGGAGCCGGGGACCCCGGGCGCGACGGGCGCGTTTTTGAGCTGCATGGGCGAGAAGGTGAACACGTACCGGCCGGTGGAGGGTCGGCAGTGGAACACGGCCGTAGCAGCAGCTGCCGCCGCCGCCGCTGCCGCGACGGCAGGGCGCGACGCGGACAGCCCGACGGGCGCGCCGGGGAGCCCGACGGTGTCGACGCCGACGAGCACGTCCGGCTCGGCGGACTACTTCCACGGGTCGGGCGCGAGCGCGTCGAGCGTGCCCACGAGCCCGGACCCGGCGGACTTCCCGAGCAACGACGGCGGGCGCGTGAAGAAGGAGAAGGGCAAGCGCGGGTCGTCGTCGACGGGCGCGCTCGGCGTGGGGGGCGCGCTCGCGAAGGGCGGGTCGTCGAAGGGCCGGCGGCGGCCGACGAG
Source organism: Pleurotus ostreatoroseus (assembly GCA_005298045.1). Classification (NCBI taxonomy): domain Eukaryota; kingdom Fungi; phylum Basidiomycota; class Agaricomycetes; order Agaricales; family Pleurotaceae; genus Pleurotus; species Pleurotus ostreatoroseus. The sequence continues at coordinate 170,804 of SWBT01000148.1, read as the reverse complement.
CGCGGGGTCGGCGGGGAGCAGCGGGCGGCGGGGCGCGGGGAGCGACGCGGCGGCGAGCAGCGGCGCGCTGTGGCAGGTCGATATTGGGGAGACGAGCGTGTGGACGATCGTCGGGGTGGACCAGGTGCGGTACAACTTTTATGTGCCGCCGGTGCTGTTCGACGCGGCGGGCGGGCACGCGGCGGGGCACGCAGGCGGGGCGGGCGGGTGCGCGTTCCCCGTGCCCGCGAAGCCGGTCACGCCGTTCCCGGGCGTCGTGAAGTACCTCCCGCCGGACCGCGCGAGCGAGGCCCCCAAGGCGTGCCCGAACGCCCGCGCCAACGGCGGAACCGCCCCGGCGGCGAAGCCGAGCCCGCACGCGAGCAAGATGCTGACGGTGTACGGGGAGAACTTCTCGAAGACGGAGCCGGTGACGGTGTTCTTTGGGTCGGACCCGTCGCCGTATGTGGAGGTGCGGTGCACGGAGGTGTTGGGGTGTTTACCGCCGGAGGGGGGGCCGGGCAATGTGGGGAGCAATGGGATGGGTGGGGGAGGGGGGAAGAGGCGGCCGATTGTGTTGGTGCGGGGCGATGGGGTCGTCTTCCCGTCGAATACGTATTATCCGTGAGTGCGGCGGGCGTGGACGGTGTGCTCCGACCTATGCGTATCTCTTTGTGTCTTTGTGCTCGTGCGTTGTATCCCTCTGTGCTCTGTCTGTGTCTGTGTCTTTTTCTGCTCGTACGCTGCTTGGTTCCGTCTCCAACCTACTCTCGTCGTCACCTCCATCTACCCCCATCTCGCGCCCACTGCTTGCATGTCGTCTCGTCTCGCCTCGTCTCTGTCGTCTCTGTAGATCTACCTGTCTACTCGGTCTCCCTGCTTCACCTCACTTCATTTCATTAACGGATGTCTTGCTTAACTTTAACGGCGCTGCGCTTCACAGCCTACCTGTACTTGTATACGCATTGTCAAAACTAGACTCGGACAGTGGTTTCTGCTCTCTCTGGATGTGTGCCTTTAGCGATGAGTTCAGTTCGCTTTGGTGGGTGCGTTACTGCTCAAGGTACTGTACGGAGAAGGAAATCTTGGTTGTACTGTACGTACCAACGCAACCTACATGTACGCAGGATCGATATCGATATCGTCTTGAGCTTGGGCAGTCTTCTATCCTCTTCATGCAACCCCAGCTGTTCACTTTACATGCTCATAAGCTCAGCAGCAGGTGGTTCAGACAGCAGTATAGGCCTAGATGTCTTGTACGTACGTACATTACACTGCATGGACGTTGAAAGTCTTAGTACGTATCGAAATCACTTTGAGTTTGGCAATCTCCTCTCCTTTCTACGCCACCCCAATCTACTCACGAGTACGACGCGCTATCTTACTTGCTGCAACACCGCGGCGACGAGGATAACACGTCCGCACGGTCTCCTCCCCAATACTGTGCCCAGCTGACTCCGTCGAGTACTTATTGCCGTTAGTGCGAGCGTACAAGCGCGTCCCGCCGTGGCGCCTCTGCATCTCTACGCCCACCAAACTCTACCGCGACGATCGCGCGGATACTGGCACTAACACTACCACTGACAGGACGATATACGACGCGGATGACGTTCTCGCTGCTCGCGCTGCTGGACCCGGCGCGCCTCTGGGGCCTGTACGTGCACTACCTCTGGCGGTACGAGCGCGGCTCGTGGGTCGAGTGGGCCGCGTCGTGCGCGCGCGCGCTCGCGCTCGCGGTCGTCGCGCCGTTTGCGATCCTCACGATGTTGGTGCGTGGCCGAGTCGCTGTACTTTGTGGGTGGGATGCTGATGGGGCGTGGGTTGTGGGCTGTGGGTGCATGTGGATGCGGTGGGACGATGTGTAGGACGTCGCGTCGTACGTGATCGCGCGCACGCTCGGCGTCGTCGACGTCACGAAGGCGAACACGAGCGGGCCCGTCGCCGTCGCCGCCGCCAGCCTCGCAGGCCCCTCGGACGCTGCTACACCACCCTCGGCCTCAGCCGCAGATACACATACATACACATCCGGCGCACAAGCCCAAGTCCCTCCCCTCGACACCTCGAGTCTGAGTCCACGCTCACCCTCTCCGCGTTCGGATACGGACGCGCTCTCAATAACGACGCCGAGCTACTTCAAGGAGACCGTCGTCGATGGGGACGGCGACGGCGACGGCGGCTCGCTGCGGCTCTCGGGCGCGGGCGCGTTCTCGCCGCTGCCGAGCCAGCCGCCGAGCCCGTCGCTCTCGCGGCGGGACCTTGTGGGTGGAGGAGGGAGCAGGGAGTTTGGCAGCGGGGGTGGGGGAGGCTTTGCGGCGGCGGGGCTGCAGATGACGGGCTTGGATGGGGATGGGGCGAAGGCAGGCGCGGGTGCGAGGAGGAGAGAGGGGAGGGCGGTGAGTGAGGTCAGTGATGTGAGCGAGGGGGAGAGCAGGGACGAGGGCGTGCAGATGCGGAGGCGGCGAGCAGGCAAGGACGGGGATGAAGCGGATTCATGAGCGTGAGCGTGAGCGCACACTTTGCGGGGACAGTATACGCAGGGTGCTTGGCGGAGACGTACAGATGTACAGAGGTATGTCCTGGCTTTTCGCCACTCGTCACGACGCGGGCTGATGAACGGGCACATAGTTGATACAGTAGCATACACGTAATATGATACACAGTCGGCGGGAACGGATACCAGGATACACGTACACATAAATAACCTCGAAGTGCACTAAAACATCCATGAACAAAGAACAGAGGACAAAGAACAACCCCCAGAGGATAGTCGCCATCTTTGCGCGTGCGTCGGCCGCGCTCACCAGCCGAAGCGCAGCTGGTCCCTCGTGAAGACGGGGGGCTTCCACTTGAGACACTCGGGGTGGATCCTGCGCCGCTTCTTCTCGAGACTCTTCTTGTATTTCTCTTGGAGGGCCTCCGGGATGCAGATGACGTGCTGGCCCTTGTAGTGCTTGAACAGCTGCAGTGTCGTGCACCTGCAATATATCGGTCAACACCCCGTATCACGACAACACTACAGGAAAACGCACGTATTCATGACATCCGTATGCGTGATCGACGTCTTCTGCGCGATATCATCGATGCTGACGTCGTCCGTCGTGTGCAGCAACAGCTCGATGATCTTCTCCGCCCAGTACGAGCGGTAGCTGAGCAGGCCGAGGTCGCTGAGCGGCTTCTCGGGGCTGCCGAGCTTGCCCTCGATCTTGCTGAGCTCGTACGAGAACTCGATGAGTGTCTTGCCGTAGCCGTGCCGCTGGTGCTGCGGGAGCGTGAGGATGCACGCGACGTTGTAGTTGTCGGCCGACTCTTTCTCTTTGGAGAAGTACCCGACGATGTGGCAGCCGGCGGAGTCGCGCTGGCACTGGGGGATGTGAGTATGTGCGGGGGTTGGATAGCGGGGAGAGGACGTACCATGACGTAGTAGAGGAAGGGTGTCACGTCGTAGTATAGTGTCTTGCTGGAACGGACGTTCAGTATAATGGACAAGATGAGTGGCATAAAGACTCACTGGTCTAGGAAACACTTGGACAGTAGACTGAGATTGCGGCAGTATGATAGTTGCCGTTTGCCGTCGAGTTCATAGAACGAAATGTCTTCGTGTCTGTATATCTCGTTTCCTGGCGGGTGCATGAGGGTACACCGCTTCCGATGTCTTGAGAACGTGAACTGCGACCCAAAGTACGACAGGCAGAACTCGCAGATGTAGAGTATCGGCAGGTACGCGAACTCCTGTGGGTACGGGCTGAAGTACCACGCATCGACCTCGTGCCGGCCAATCTGGAGGCGGTTCAGGTTCTTCACGCGCGCGATCTCGGAGATGCTCTGCGTCATCGAGCCCGACGTGCGCAGCTTCTCGATCTCCTGCTCCTTGCTGAACGCGGACACGGGCGGCGGCGGCGCGGGCGTGCCGCCGCCCTCGATCTCGAGCACCTCGCCCTCGCCGTCGACGTCCATGTCCCCGTCCGCGTCCGCGTCGAGGTCGTCCTCCTCGTCCTCCTCCGCCTCGTCGTGCGGCGCCTTGCGCTTCAGCCCCCCTGGGGCCGGCGACGCGCGCGCGCTCGTCCCCGGGCGCGGCGAGTCGGGCGCGGGGCTCCCTGCAGGCGTGCCCGCGCCCTCCTGGCGCAGCCGCTCGAGCGCGGCGGTCGTCGCGGCGCGTTTGAGGAGCGACGGGTTCTTGTTGCCCTTGGGGACCTTGCCCGGCACCTTGCCCGGCGCGTGCTTCTTGCTGCTGGGCGTGCTCTTCGGGCGGGGCCACTCGAGGTCGCGCGCGGTGACGACGCGGGCGGCGGAGACCCATTCGTCGAGGCGTTTGTTGAACTGGTCCCAGTGCACGAAGAACTCGAGGCGGTCCTCGGGCGCTAGGGCGTCGGCGGGCTTGGCCCTGGCGAGCGAGGAGCGGGTGGCGGCGCCGGGAGCGGGGGGCTTGTCGCGGATGGAGAGGATCTCGGCGAGGCGTTCCTCGGTCTCGCCGTCGGGGTTCTGGCGGCGGATGAAGACCTTGCAGCCTACGGAGATGGTCTGTGAGCGTCGTGAGCGACCGCAACGTGGCGTTGCGCAACACGAGCAGCGGGGGCCTCACCTGTACTGTGTAGCTGCCGCCTGGTGTTATTGGTGGGGGCTCTTGAGGCCCTTCGTCTTTGGGGGTGCCATGTCCGTGGGGGGCCATTGAAAGTGTCGAGCTCGTCGTTGTGCGCAGTGGCCCCTGGCGGATGAGTCACTTAACGTATGTTTTTTGAACATATTAGTAAGCACAAAGTGCCTATAATGGCAAGTCTCCGAACTCCTGCCTCTATTGTCCTTTTGCACAAAGAACAAAGAAACCTCGTTGGTGGCTACTGTGACACTTGCTACAAGATTCTAGAATACACGAGCATCCTCTATGTTTACATATTCCGAGTCTCTAGCGCGAACTTCTTGAACAGCGAATCGAGTACGACACTCGAATGAGGGAGCTGCCCGTACGCAATGTCCTGGAACGTCTCAGACATGGCGGCTTGGACCGTAGGTTCAGTACAGTGCCGGAAGAACACGCCTGCCTCCATTTGAAGCACTTCAGGATACCTGGACAACGTCAGTCTCGACTCCAAAGGATGGTGGTTTAGACCGAGGCTGACTTACCTCCATGTGAAGTCAGAGAAGAGTTCCTTGACGATATTGTCTCTGGAAAGACCACGTTGTATAGCCTCAAAGGCACTTTGCTTGGGGTCGGCGAGGCCGAGCTAAAGCGATATGTTATAACTACACTTCAATGAAGGAAAACTGATGCGGACCTTGTCTGCAAGCCTGTACATTGACTTTGGTGAACAGCGCGGTTTGTCATCCATTGCATCGGGTTGGCGGCGACCTTCAGAGTGCAGAGGGGCGAAGTTCAAATGATCGTTGTACAGGTAAAGTAACAGTGCCTGCCAACTAAGATCCAGCCAGTCCTTCATTCAGTGCAAACTACTAGAAATAAGACGAAACTCACGTCTTATGCGCACTGTCTTTGATGAACAACACTCTTTCGCCATTGGCGAGTACAGTGTCTTCTGCCTCGACCTTCTTCTCAGTCTTGCTTTCATCGTTAGCGGCATCAGCATTGGTGGATGCGGTCGCGACCCCGACGGGAACAGCTGTTATAGGTGCAGACGCAGACTTCTCTTGCGTAGTCGTATCCAACCTGAGCGCATCCAGATTCTCAAGCGCAGCTGGAACCATCTCCGGGGTTCTGAGCTGCTCCTCAATGGCGGACGCAGGGTCTGACGTCTTGAGCTTGAGCACAGGACGCAGCGGCGTGCAGACGGCGGTTGGGAGCCCGTCTTCCTGCACGCACATCGGTGCGTCCGGGACCTGGATCTGCTGGCGCGCCTCCTCGACGAGGTCGCTCAGCCCACTCTCGGACTCGGACTCGTCGAGCGACACGATGTCGGACGGGCCGGGGGACGTTCGAGGGTTCAGTATTATGTTTACTCTGCCCGCTGTGCGTCGGCGTAGGTCCTCTGTGTGTGTGTGTGAGAGAGAGAGAGAGAGACATCGTTAACTCGGGCTGAGGCTTGTCACGATGAAGGGGCAGTTTGTACTCACCAAACAGTTGGTCGAAGGAGATCGTTTCGGGCTGTTTGTCGGCATCTTTAGTAGCGCGGGCACTAGGTATGGGAGGATCTTGCTCGCAGTCTTCGAGGTCGCTGTCGCCGTCGTATCCATAGTCGATTCTGCTGCAGGTGCAGCTGATCGAACTACCGTTCACCGTGCAAGCGTCGTATATCTCTAAAACACAACACAGTCAGTAAAGCGCATGTTTCTCAAATCATGGTACGAACCGTCCTCAAACTTCAATGACGCCGCCTCGAGGAACGCACTCCGCGCATGGAGGACGCGCGGCTTGTGCGCCGTGCCCGCCCGGGTGCGGGCAGACACAATGTGGATCTGGGTATCGTTGAACTTCGCGCCGCCGATGGACTGGACGAAGGCTTTCTGGAACAGCTGTGGGCGTACTTCGCGATAAGGCGGGCGTGTGACTGCCGGCGTTGCGGGGGTAGGCGGTATACTGGACGGTGCGCGATCGACGGGGCTGGGCCAAGAGGATGGCGAGGAGATTCGGACACAAAAGACACTGGGAGACCTGGACCGGGAACGGGGAGCAGTGAATTTAGAACGCTCGAGCACATCTGACAGGGATGGACTAGCGGGACGGGGAGGGGAGGGGGGTTCATCAGCAGGGATGTCGCAAGGAGGGTAGAAGCTTCCATCTTCAGGAATGTCACGAAGAGGAGGGGACTCCGGGCCAAATTCAAGTGACACAGTATCTTCGCTGTTCTCAGATACGGCTGGTAAGGATGCACTTGTGTTTAGAGGCGAGAAGCCGGTGCTGGATTCGATGACACAATGGTATGGCGTAGATGGCGTAATGGGTTCCGATGAAGTATAAGGCTCCGTTGGCGGGCACGGCGTAGACGACGTAACGGACTCCAGTGAAGTACGAGGCTCTGTTGACGACAGGGAGCGCGACTTCTTGACCTTCTTGCCCTTCTTGTTCTTGCCCAGGCTCTTCTTCATCAACGTAGGTATAGAGTCGGACTCTGCTTCTGATCCCCAGGTGCTCATGGCGACGGAGCGTAGATGCAGATGGGAAGTGACTAAGAGGAATGCCGTGGATATGCGACCCTCATCTCCTGCCCCGAGTCTATCTTTAAGAGCTATCCAAGGCGCTTTTCAGCCTCATACAAAGTACGCACCCAAGGAACTATTTGACACCCAATCTAATATAGCGAAGGGTATTTCGATTGTCGCCTTGGCTTCAGACGAGATATGGAAAGCCTCGTGCTCAACACACTGTGGACACGGTCACTATCCTTGAAGCATTGCAGACTGAGTTGTAGATTGTGAGCTGCTGATATGCTCCTTTCGGTAGTTGGTGAGCCTCCTGTGCTCTGTGGTCATCACCATATGACCTAACATGCATTGCAATCAATCAGCAGTCAAGACAGGTGAAGGTTAGAACTTACCAGGTTCAGAGAGCTCATGCTCGCTTTCCTGTGTATATATTCAATTGCATTTCCTGCCGTCTCTCTAGATCACTGTAACACGCTGAAACTTAGTAAAGTGTCGTGGTTTTGGTCAAGGTGGAGGTGATGGCAAGCGTGAGGGACGATCGTCCGTTTATGGGCCCCACGTGATCAAGCCGACGTCGCCGCTCAGCCAAACGCGTAGGGCTGCTGAAATACAATTAATTATTTTTTTCGGGCAGTATTTAGTCATTTTAACTGATTATATTAAACCATCGCACAGTATTTAATTGCAGTCGTAGTTAATCTAATTGTAATCATAAGTAATCACATATAATCATAATTAATCAGCCGCCGTGGGTCGAAATGCCAGCGAGGTAGTCGACCTTCTCCGCAAAGCCGTGCTTCAGCCACTCCTTCGTTATAATCGTCTTCGACGCCGTCTCGGCGGTCATGGATGACCGTGCAGCCCTCAGTGTGTGTCCGCAGGACGAGAATAGGCGTTCCACACTGATGCTTACACCAGGTACCGCGAGAACGTCTCGGGCCATGCGCCGCAGTATCGGAAAGTTACGTCCTTGGTCCTAGTGAGCGGAATATCAGGTGAGAATAAGGTTAGAAGCTTGAAAAAGATTACTCACTGCCCACCACCTCAGTGCGCTATCTCTCTCGTCCATGGGATAAGCATGACTGAGGTAAAGTTCAATTTCAGTCGCTTTCGCTGCTGGAGCTTGCGAGGTGCTCATGATCGATTCTAGAAAGGTTTGCGTGGACATGCGCGGCTTCGCGTTCGACTGCGTTGCGCGCGTTTCGGACGTCTTCGCCGCACTGGCATGTTTCGACGGGGTCGTTTTCGCATACTCCGCGTAAGTAGCGTCGAGTACTTGACGAGCACGGGGCTTGACTAAAGGATCCCATTTCTTGGCAGGATCGTCGAAGTAGTTAAGACGGAGTTTGGGATGCAAGACTGTTGGAACATGAGAGAAAGCAATCTCGTAGTGAAGGGAGTACATACCGACACCAAGAAGCGTGTACTTTCCGTGAGTAGCAGCATCCATGTACGGCTCAAGCTTGTCAAGCCCGCACTGAAGACCATTACTCACACTTTTGTGTTTCTTATATTTCTCGAGGCTGTCGCGCATATGGAGCTCAAGCGTCTTGTATACCGGGAGTACGAAGCAGATTGTCGGGATATCGTTACGCGAGAGGCTAAGAGTGACCGATTTGAATGGCTGGGTCAATGTTGCGGTCAGTCACGATACATGGTACTGGTTTACAGACAACTTACCCCCAGTATAACAACCACGATATCGACCTCGTCCCAGTCCTCGGAAGATAGAGATAGGCGTTTTTGCTTCTTTGCGGCAGTGTCCTTCTTCTTACCACTTAGGCCGCTCGTAAGCTGGCTTAAGTAGTGGTTGAATGCCTGCAGAAATATTCAGTAACCACCTCGATGTCATTAGGTACATGACTTACTGGTTGCAGCAAAAGGGCTCGCTCTGCTTCTGCTAATGTGGTGTTCCAGCGGATAGGCATGCCTTTGATAGGGACAAGGGACTTGTTCTCCGTAGCACATAGCTGCCACACGAAAACTTGCATCTTGTGACGGCGAACATCTGAACGTAGGACATCAACCACAAGAGCATGGATCTAGCATGTGTATAGTAGTCAGCTTCGAATCTCGTGTACGATATGAGGTACTTACTTTCTCAATGGGTGTCAAAGAGGTCTTCGAAGATTTGCGAACTTTGCCTCCAGTATTGGACGTAGCTGGTCGGTCTTCAGGCGAGGTGGCATTGGGCTCGGAGTTGTTGTTGCCAGGCTCAGACGTGCTGTCACCAAGCTCCGCACCATCATCAGACTCGGAGTCTGAATCTGAGTCTTGCTGCGCTACGATCTCAGCCGCACTCCGAGCCTCTGCGTCGAACTTCGCACAGTCCGCTACAGCTTGCTTTTCCGCCTCGACGACAATGGGGTCTTTCTTAGGATCGTACTCCACTGGCTCCTTCTTTGTCTCTTCATACCAGTCTTCGACGTCGGGATCTGGTGCAACCCCAAGACCGTGAAGAAATGCTCTGGAGAGAAAGTTTGGAATCAGTAGACGGGATAGTGTGGGAGTAGATAATAGGTACGCACTGGACTACGAGGTGGGCAACATGTTGTGCGCATCCTATCTGAACGTCTTCGGGCTTAAGCACAATCTCGTAGTTCTTCTTCACCTTTCTACAAATGGTTCGGTTCTGTGTTCCATTCGACGATGTGTTGTCCGTACCACTTGCGACTGTGTACATATTACGATGTCAATAAGACTCTACAGCAGATGAACATCGACATACGAAGAAGATGTGCAAGTCCACGGCGGTCAAGTGACTTGTATATCAGCTTCCCAGAGGCGCGACCCGAGTGGTCGCCATTAAGCGGAAGCAAATCTATAGGAAGACCCACTAGAACCCAGTCCTCGGAGATCCAGAAGATAACCAGGCCCGCAAACGCAAACACGCAACTCCTCGCAGTCCACAAGTCGCTTGCAATTGATATCTTTGAGGTAAGGGTCTATCGATAATATTGAGACCACGTTTAAGATGCAGCATATTTAGCTTACCTTGATGAGAGCTTTCAATGCATCATCGGATGCCTCGTAAAGGCGGTACACATCATCGCGGCACATGTGTCGGTTCGGAACAGGTATATGGGGCGGCAATACAGATGTCAAACAGCGACTCAAACCTCGTTTCTCTCCAGCGTTGAAGGGTAAGTCGTCCTCGACGATCGCTTTGACAAAATCCATACGGAAGCTGCGCCGCGTGACTTCCTTATGAGGGTTCTCTATGCCGCGCTGAATCTGAGCTTGCAGAATCTGCCGCTGGGCTGCTGCGGCCCCTTTGTTGATCTCGAGTATTTGAACTTCGGGATCAAGATCAGTAGAAGATGCGGACACTGTCTTCTGGCGTTTCTCCCACTCATCGAAGGTATTCTGGGGCGATATCTTGACACAGGCCTCAGCGTGTGTAATGAAGTTGCTATGGACGAACCGCTTTGGCTCGTCTTTGATGTTGTCGACACCTCGTGTGCGATTTATGGTCCGAATAGCACTACATTACGGTAAGCTCAAATCGAAGTGGCAATGACTAGTACTCACTTGCACCAGTTACAGTACCATCGCCATACCGGCTTGCCTTTACTATTCATGGCGCGTTTCGGGCCCTCAAACTGCTCCATTGCCCAAGTGGACCGCTTACCAGAAGGTCCCGGCTTTGATACGACGACCTCAACCTCTGAGTCGTCTGAGCTATCGTCGCTCGTTGACGCGTCACCTTCAAGATCACTTCCTTCGCCTGTGCTATCATTATTCTTCTTCCGCTTACGCGACTTTCGGATCTGTACATGATGTCATTAGTAGTCCCATTATACGTGACTCTTGTATGAAGAGTTTACCTTGGTCTCCTTCGCTCTTGCTTTACCTTTTGTCTTTTCTTTGTGTGCCTTTTCCTTGTTGTTCATCTTGTCAATTCCGAGAACCCGGTCAAACATAGCGTCGGCAGCCGGCGTATCTAATTCCGCTGTAGAGTGTAGGCCTCGTAAGTCTTCATATGGCAGTCAGACATATTTGATGCTTACTATTGGCGTGCTTTCGTTTGCTTGGAACAGCCGAACCTGAGGCCGCCGACGTACTTGCAATAGGCGCTGTTGCATGAGACAACATGATCTCTTCCGCAGATCGAAAATGTACATGACCCGCGGCAGTTGTCCGAGTCGCATTTACGCTAAAATGGGACGGTAAGCCGCACAGACTATTTCAAAGACCGCAGATGACTTACACTCGTGCAACCAGTGCTTGTAACTGGTTGACCTTCAGAAGCATCAACTTCAGTCCATCAAACTTCTCTATGCCGGGTCTCTGCACGAAGTCACATAGCAGGTTGTAGATACACTGTACCCCGTATGGGCCTCGTGTAATCAACTTCCCTTGTTCCTCCTCACTCAAGCCCTGGAATGTCCGTGTCCATGCCTGATCTACAGAGTACCACGGGCCTTCGTCCTCGTCGATCTCGACGCCCGTGAAGTACTTGACAATCCTTCCATTGGCCGAGCCTTCCGGAAGAGTGTCGGGGAGGGCACCTATCAGCAGCCGCAGATTGTCGAGTGCGTGCTTGACCTCGACGCGTTGCTTCTCGACGGAAGCTGTTGAGTCCATTGCTGATGGAACGTTGTGTGGACGGTGCGCACGCGAAGAATTTTCCTCGCGTCGTGGCTCGGAGTCGTCCGCGCTGTGCGCGCATAAGTCCGAGACTGGCTGGTGACCTTATGCATATATTCTAGATTATAATTAAATACATCTGTGGTATTTTAATTTAATACAATCCTAGTACATAGTCACGTTCAGAGTGGATTGCATTATATTATAGGCTACCGTAGTAATTAATGCAAATTTTAGTCATTTTATCCGAATATAATGCATTAAAATCGTATTCTTGCTCAGCCCTACAAACGCGGTCATACACTGCCAAACCGCGGACCGTGAGTTTCCAGGGTCCGTTGGATTTCGGGCAGGCGCCGTTCGCATCAGGTTCAGCTGAGGTCCGTCCGATTACCACCGAAACAGATCTGAACCACGTTCACAAGTAATCCGGCGTGAGATGACTGTATACCGTGGTTATGACCATGAGACAGATCCCATACCTGTCTGCGTCTACCGCGCCAGCTGAGGTCTCGTGCGAATAGCTTCTTTCATAAAGGGAAGTCTACAATACACATGTATACTAGTAAACAAAGGTAGCATAGACAACTTAGTGTCTATCTGGACCGTGGACGGTGAACGTGTCTATGGCAAGGATCGGGTCCCCAAAATCTTCATTGTCCGGCCTGCGGTCTTGAAGTGGCACCCAGTCGTCAGGAGGAGAAGACGGCGGAAGAGGAGACGAAGGATATATCGCCGTCGCAGGTGCGCCCGAGTTTGTTGTGCCTGGGGAGTTTCCAGTCCTGGATGCGTTGCGCGTGGCGTTCAGTATCCTCGTGTCGCGCAGCTTTCGCTAATGACATGTAAGCTGAGTTACAAGGCATGCACCGGTATCGTCTGCCGTCGTGAGCAAAGACTGTATAAGAGCAAGTGAGTACTCATTGTGGATACGAGCAAGTTAAGACATACCCGTTGGATTCTGCAATATATCCTCGTCATCCTCGTAGCCAGCTACCATGTCCGAGAAAATGTCACTCATGCTGGACTTCAACGTGCAAACTTAGGGCACCGCGGATGTCTGGCGCGCGACCAAGTACCAGAAAGGCGTGCGCACATTGCTATGATATGTCATGTGTGGTGGATTACAGTACATCGTGTTATGGACTAGGAGAGACCGAGGTCGAGTCTGCGCGGTGAGAAACGCAACCTGAACGTCGAGCGAACCAAACGAGGCGCTAATCGGACCGACTCCAAATGACGCCGCGCCTTACCACGTTCCTCACAAATACAGGGGCAAAAAATCACTGATACTCGGGATTAGCGCTTCCGCAATTCCGGGGGTATTGCAGTGTACGCGTCGCGTCGCGGCGGCGGTCGCGCCAACCCGGGTTTACCGACGCTTTCAGAGCAGTGTTCATCCTCAGAGTGCACCATAACAGTCTTCTACGAATTAAGGCATGCTTTTTGTAGCCGGTTTGGCTGGTGGGGCTACCGTCATAGCTGCCTGTGAGGTCCTGTTCTCATTTAAGACGCGCTTCTCGTTTCGACCTTGTGCTTCAAGTATATGGCTACTACATACCATTTCTCGGGGGTAAAGAAGCTAGTTGACATATCCAAGTCCACACAGGAATACCTTCAACTATTGTCCTCTTTCACAAAGAACAAACAAACTGCGTTGGTGGCTCCTGTCACACCTGATACAAGGTTGGTATATTCTGTATATAATACACGAGCATCCTCTAAGTCTATGAATTCCTTTCACCGAGTCTCTAGCGCGAACTTCTTGAACAGCGAATCTAGGACGACACTGGAATGAGGAAGCTGCCCGTACGCAATGTCCTGGAACGTCTCAGACATGGCGGCTTGGATCGTAGGTTCAGTACAGTGCTGGAAGAAAACTCCTGCTTCCATCTGAAGCACTTCAGGGTACCTGGACGACGTCAATTGGGGCTCTTGAGGATGGTGATGTAGAGGCTGACTTACCTCCATGTGAAGTCAGAAAAGAGTTCCTTGACGATATTGTCTCTGGAAAGACCGCGCTGTATAGCCTCGAAAGCACTCTGCTTGAGGTCCGCGAGGCCGAGCTAAAGCGTTATGTTGATAACTACACTTCAATCAAGGAAAAGCGATGCGGACCTTGTCTGCAAGCCTGTACATAGACTTAGGGGAACAGCGTGGTTTGTCATCCGCTGCATCGGGTTGGCGGCGACCTTCAGAGCGCAGGGGAGCGAAGTTCAGGTGATCATTGTATAGGTAAAGCAGCAATGCCTGCCAGCTACGATCCAGTCAGTCCTTCAGTCAATGCATAGCATCGAAGACAGGATGATATTCACGTCTTATGCGCGCTGTCTTTGATGGACAACACTCTTTCGCCGTTGACGAGCGCAGTGACTTCTTCCTCGTTCTTCTCTTCCGTCGTGCTTTCATTGATAGCAGTACTGGTAGACGCGGCCGCGGCACCAATGGGGACAGCCGACACAGGTGCCTGAGACTGCTCTTGAGTACGAGCATCCAACCGGAGCGCGCTCAGGTTCTCAAGCACAGCTGGAACCATCTCTGGGGTCCTAAACTGCTCCTCCACGACATGCACAGAGTCAGACGTCTTGAGCTTGAGCACAGGGCGCAGCGGCGTGCAAACAGCTGTCGGGGGCCCGTCCTCGTACATGCACATCGGCGCGTCCGGGACCTGGATCTGCTGCCGCGCCTCCTCGATGAGATCGCTCAGCCCGCTCTCGGACTCGCATCCGTCGAGCGACATGACGTCGGATGGGCCTGGGGAGGTTCTGGTGGTCTCCACGATTATGTTTACTCTGCCTGCTGTTTGTTGACGTAGGTATGCTGAGAGAGAGACGTCGTTAGCTCAGGGTTGGGCTTGTGAAGGGAAAGTTTGTACTCACCTATTGTCTGGGCGGAGGAGATCGTTTCGGGCTGTTTGTCGGCATCTTTAGTAGCGCGGGCACTAGGTATGGGAGGATCTTGCTCGCAGTCTTCGAGATCGCTGTCGCCGTCGTACCCGTAGTCGATTCTGCTGCAGGTGCGACTAATCGAACCGGCGTTCTTCGCCGTGCAAGTATCGTAGATCTCTACAAGACACCCCACTTAGATTAGAAAAGCGCATGTCCCCCAAAGCTATAGTACTAACCGTCCTCGAACTTGACCGACGCCGCCTCGAGGAACGCACTACGCGCATGAAGCACACGGGGTTCGTGTGCCGTGCCCGCGCGCGTGCGCGCAGAGAAGACGTGGATGCGAGTGTCGTCGAACTTCCCCCCGCCGATGGACTGGACGAAAGCGTCCTGGAAGAGCTGCGGGCGCACTTCGCGGTAAGGCGGGCGTGTGACTACGGGCGTTACGGGGGTAGGCGGTATACTGGATAGTACGCGATCGATAGGGCCGGGGAAGAAGAGGGATGGGGAGCCCACACGGACGACATGCGCGCGATTGGGAGACCTGGACCGGGGACGAGGAGCAGTGGACTCAGGACGCTCGAGCACGTGGTCAATAGGATTGGTGAAAGACGGAGGGGAGGGAAGGGGACTAGGGACACGAACAAGAGTGGGGGATCTGGATGGGGTCCGGGTAGTAGCGGACTCGGAACGCTCGAGCACGTCTGGCAGGGATGCTCTTGGGTTTATGGGGGAAAAACCGGTATTCGATTCGACAATGGTATGGAATGGCGTAGAGGGGGTAGCGGGCGGTGAAGTGCGCGCTTCCAATTCTCTGAGACGTTTCTTGTCTCTTAAATGCCTCTTTTTACGACCGACACTCATACTCATAAGAGTTGAGATGGAATCAGATTCAGCATCCGATCTGCCAGCTGCAGAAGTAGGCCCAGAGCGTACATCGCCTTGTGATTGAGTAGCGGAGGACTGCCCCAAGGGACCATGGGGAAACATTGCAGAAAACGCAGGATTGTTCATGGCGACAGGAGCGCAAATGGGGAGCAGTCAGAGTTGTCTTCCCCTTCTCCTGTAGTCCGGCTTTAAAGCCCATTCAAAGCGCTTTGAGCCTCGTGTAGAGCACGCACTTAGGACCTGAATTTCTTTGCATCCCTTCTGATATGTCAAAAGGTTTCTCGATTGTCGCCTTGACTTTGATGAAGATATGAAAACCTCGTGGGCAACACGCTGTGGACACGGTCTCCGTTGTAGAAGCATTACAAACAGAGCTGTGTTTTCCGGGTATGTTACTACACCCCTCTGGTTACTGATGATAACCATATTGTACATGATCACTACGAAACGACCTAACAGGCATCGAGCTCAGTTAAAGAAAGGTGAAAGAAGTTATGCGTGAGAGCTTACCAAACTCAGATACCTTGGAGTTGATCTCCTGTGTCCTTATGTCCCTGAGTACATTTCCTACTTTCTTTCGGTCTGCTATAACACGCTGAAATTTGTTAGTAGGGGTCATAGTTCTGGTCAAGGTGCAAGTGATGGCAAACGCGAGGGACGATCGTCCGTTTACGGACCCTCCCACGCGATCAAGCCGACGTGACGTCGCCGCTCAGGCAAACGCGGTCATGGACCACTCCTTCCACTCCGCCCTCCCGCTATATAACCTGGCTCGAGCCACCAGAGAGCACCCCTTCACGCCCTCTTCTCGACCACCATGATCTCCTCTCGCGCCAGTGCCGCAACCCGCCTCGCAGCCACGCGCGCTCTTCCGCGTCGCGTTGCGCCAACCCGGGTGTGCCGACGCTTTCAGAGCAGCGTTCCTCCTCAGAATGCACCACAGCAGTCTTCTACCAACTATGGCATGCTTTTTGGAGCCGGCTTGGCTGGCGGGGCTACCGTCATAGCTGTCTGTGAGGTTCTGTTCTTATTCAAGACACGATTTTGATATTGACTCTGCGCTTCAAGTATATGGCTACTACCATTTCTCGGGAGTCAAGAAGCTAGTTGATACGTCCAAATCCACACAAGAGTACCTTCAGCGAGCCAAGGACTCCATGTTACAGAATGCGCCCAAGAACCCGAACGAGGCTCTCGCATTCCTGCGCGGTGTCGCCAAAAACTATGCCAGTGTCATCCCTGGAGCAGGCGCATACGTCGACTCGTCGTTCGACATGCTCGATGAGTTGCACGATACCCATCGGGACGAGCTCGATCGCATCTTGCAAGGCACTTACGAGGAGGTAAAGGGCATCCTCAAAGACGTGTCTGACAAGGGCTTGGAGTCTCTCGACATGGCAACTGTCGGAAAGCTGATGAACGTCCTACGGAAGCGGGTCGGCGAGATCAACGGTCTCGCGCGCCGTGCAGGATCGGACGCGTTTTCGCGCTTTGAACAGCGTTATCCACAAGTGGGGCAGACGCTTGGCTCGTCGTATGCCGAGCTGCACTCCCTCGCCATGCGCAGTGGTCCTGAAGCCAAGCGGCTATCCGAAGATGCCATGAAGCAGGTGCAGGACATCTTGAGCGCAAAGTCGTCGTCCGACGCCGTCGAGCGCGCCAAGGAGGTTTTGACGAGCAAGACTCGGGAGTTGAAGAGTATGCTATGGCACCGTGCTTCGGAGGAGACGAAGAAGTACCCAGAGCTTCATGGGCTCTTGGAAGAGAACAAGGATGCGTTCATGCAAGCTGAGGTTAGCTCGGGTACACTCAAGGAGGTCCTGGAGTGGGTCAAGGAGGTGACGAGTGGAAACGCAGACCTCAGCAAAGAGAAACTCAACGAAGCGCGAGACTATCTACGGAATAAGGCCCAGGGAATGGATACCCTCAGTCTCGAGGGTCTCCAGAAGTGGCTGGAGCGTATTCCTGGCAGTGAAGAGGTACGTGAATGTTATCATTGTCCATGCGAGACGTTGAGTTGTTTACACCGCCATTCGTCATAGGCACGGAAGCACTTACCCGTAGACATCAAAGCTCTTGTACAGGTTACGCAGAAGAGAGGCGAGGAAGCAAAGGAGCTTGCGCGTGAGACCTTCCGCGACGTCCACAAGGTGTTACAGGAGAAAGCTGAGAAAGCACGACAGCTGGGTGAGGAGGGGAAGGAGGAACATGATGCAAAGTCGTCGAAATCTTCGTGACATGTTTGTGTATCAATTTCACGGTCTGATTCTGGATATTCATAGTCTTTGGCTTCCAGATTTCAGTCGTGCGTATCCATGATTCGTGTTATACCTAGGGTCGTTGTCCATGTTAAGAATCCAAGTGGGCCTGGTTTTGCATAACGAAATAGCATGCTGAGTTGTAACGTTGCAGGAAACACGACAACAAAGTGCTAGGGACGATCATCCGTACGCGATCAAGCTAACGTGACGTCACCGCTTAGGTAGACGCGGTCATGGGCCACCTCCCCACGCTCTCTTCTCGACCGCCATGAACTCTTCTCGCGCCGCAACCCGCCTCGCCGCCACATGCGTTTTTCCGTGTCGCGTCGCGCCAATCCGAGTGTGCCGACGCTTTCAGAGTAGCGTTCCTCCTCCGAATGCATCACAACAATCTTCTACGAATTATGGTATGCTTTTCGCAGCCGGTTTGACTGGCGGGTCCACTGTCGCAGCTGTTTGTGAGCCTGTTCCCTGACTCAAAGTATGGCCGCAAAGCTGATCCTGCGATTCAAGTATATGGCTTTTATCAATTGTGGGTGATTAAGAAATCAATCGACACGCCCAACTCCATGCAGGATCATCTGAAGACTATCATACAAATTTATAAGAAGCAAAGCGAAGACGCGGAGGAAGCTGCGTGGGAGACCTTCCGTAACGTCCACAAAGCACTAGAGGAGAAATTTAAGAAATCATGACAACTTAGTGAGGCAGGGAAGGAGGAGCATGACTCCAAAACTCCCGAATCTTCGTGACATGTTTGTGTATTAATCTTACCGTCTTAATTCTGGATGTTAATAGCCTTTTGAATCCCAGATTCCGGCGGTACGAATATATGATTCGTGCTATACCTTTGTTGCTGTGCTTGTAGTAAGAACCAAAGAAGTTTCAGTTTTGGATAACGAAATAGCATTCTGAGTCTGAGCTGTAGCGTTACAGGAACACGATAACAAAATAGACAAAGTATTAGGGGGATTAGAAATGGTGAGTGCAAGTGTAAAAAAGATTGAACGACGATTGAAGCCTGTGGCATAGGAAGGCGTGACGAGACGAAAGAAAACGACGAGTGTGCTAAGAGTTCAAATCCAACCGAGTCGATGATGCGAGACTATATGCGATGTGATGTAGGAGTCCGTGTGCAGACCAAAGCCCAAACTACCAAACGAACAAGTTCCAAACTCAAACTCCAAACTTGAACAACGAAACCTCAGGACCTCGAGAGAGACCTCGTCGCCACTCCGAACAGTGGCGATGTCGATCACCTGAGACCTCTAGCCTATGACCGGAATGTCGGGACCCGGAAGAACGAACGGACGACCGCGAGGGTGCGTACCGCCGTGCCGACCAACTGCTGAAGAATTGAGGAGATGCCTGGCGCCTGCTGTCGGTGGCGAACGTAGAAAGGCACGAAAGCGTCAGCGAGTCTGGACTTAACTAAAGTAGGAGACGATGCTTACTTCAAACAAGGACAGTGCCAGCTGCCCGGCGGCGGGCAGACGTGCATCTCGGCGAGCGGTTGGTGTGAGGGCTTGGGCGGGGGCGTTGATGACCTCGAAGATCAGCGCGGGTGTCATAACCCGGAGGCACGCGACCATCTGGCGGGGCGAGGTCGTGCGTGCGGGGGAGGCGGGAGGTGAAGGTGAAGGTGAGGTGGAAATCCTTGATGAGGTGTACGAGATCGAAGAAGATGAGTCCTCGTCACCGAAGATCTCAGTGATGGTGTAATCCTCATCATCGAGATCCTCGTTGTCGTTGGCGGCGTCCTCGGTGCCAGGTGCGGAAGACGCCGAACGGGTGGGTGAGTGTTTGGAGGGGGTGGGTAGAGTGAGTGGTAGATCTGCTGGGGAAGGGGACTCTGGTGAAGAAGAGGCGGGGGCGCTCGATGGGCCGTCTGCAAGGCGATGAAGTGAAGAATCGCTCTGCAGGGGGACGTCGAAGAACATGTCATCCTTGTCGGCGTCATCCAATGGCTCCCCATCCTCTATCGCATGCTCCAACTCGGGCTCGGAGCGAGTCTTCGACTGGGTGTTAGCTTGTACTCTACAGCAAGGCGAGGGTGAGGCGCTCGCATCCTCCAAGTCCAAGTCCATGCGCTCATACAACAAGTCAGCACTGGATCCATGGGACAACAGCGGGTTGATCCGTCCGCTGGCGTCACCGTGCTGGTTAGTGCAGAGAGCGGGACAGGTGTAGTTGAACTCGGGGAAGGGGTCGTTTTCTTCGTCATAGAACATCCCGCCGCCGATCTCCATGAAGGACTCGGTGTACTGCTCGTTTTCGGCGGGCTCGTGCGAGTCGGCGGCAGCGGGGGCCTTGTCGTCGGCGAAGGGGTCGTCCGAGTCGTCTGAGGGCTCAGGCGGTTCCCCGACGTCCGGGGGCGGGATCTCGCCCCGGCTGAGGCTCTTCCAATCGCTGAAGAGCTGGCGTCAGAAATGGAGAAGATCAGAAGAGGCTTGGGCACGTACATTGTGGCGAAGAACGGATGCGCCATGATGTGTTCAATCTTCGGACGATGCTCAGCATCGCTTCTGAGAAGCTAGATGAAGGTTCGTCAGCTGCACTGTATGTCTGTGGAAACGATTGTGCTTACTGCTTGTAACATATTAAAAGTTTCTCCATTAGGTAAAGTGTGTCTTCCGAGCCAGCTTTCCATGGTACCAAGGATGGTGCGCCGGGCCATCGTCCTAAGGTCATCGTCCGCACGCCGGCGCCAGATAGCCTGCCAAATACACGTCAGCTGAGGAACTTAACTGCAGACGGGGACTACTCACGCGACCGACGAACATCTCGAAGACGGTGACCGCCCACGCGAAAACATCCACAGGGAACGCGTACGCCTTGCCCCTCCACACCTCCGGCGCCATGTACTCGACCGTACCGGACACCTCGAAGAGCATGACGTGACCTGCTTCCGGGTCGAAGACGCAGCCGGTGGGCGCGACGGACTCTGCGAGCCCGAAGTCGCCGATGACGGGGCGGCCGCGGTCGTCGAGGAAGATGTTCTCGGGCTTGATGTCGCGGTGCACGATGCCGAGTGCGTGGATGGCCTTGATGCCTTGGAGCTGCACCCGAAGACCGTCAGTACGAAGGCGCAGAGAAAAGAAAGAAAAGTGCGTACGATCTCGGCGGCGTAGTAGGTGGCAAGCTCAAGCGGAATACAGCCGTCCCAGCGGCCGATCTCATATGCAAGATCGCCTCTCTCGTAGAAAGGCTGATGACGGTTGCGTTAATAGTGGAAAGCAAGACAAGGCAGTGGACGTACGGTCACGAGATAGTAGTTGTTCTCGTCGTGGAAGCTGCCAAGCAGCTCCAAGACGCCTCTGGCTCCTGCCAATTCCAAAAGAAGACTCTGCTCTCTCCGAATAGCTCTCTCAATCTCCGGGTCCTTGCGCACGGACTTGAGTGCGACCTCCATGCGTGTGCCAGAGTGCTGAACGAGGTGGACCTTCCCAAATGACCCGGCGCCGATGAACGACACCTCCGAGAAATCGAACAGACGGAGGACGTCGCTCAAGACGGGGGTGGCGGCGGGCTTCTTGGGAGTGTCGAACACGCATGGGGACTGGGGGCGTGTGGCGGTGGCTGACACGGTGCGTACTGGGGTGGAGGGTGGGGGTGTGGAGAGCAGTGGAGATTTGATTGTCGAGGTTGAGCTTCCGGAAGAGAGGGATGACGAGGAGTCGGCGATGGTGGGCGAGGCGCACAGTTCCTTCGGCGAAGCGTAAGGCGGGGGAGAAGGCGATGCGGACTTGATCTCGACGACGATCTCTGAGCAGATCGAGAGCGATGACTTCTTCGCACGTATAGGTGTTGAGAATACGCGCGAAATCCGCTGCGAGGCCGTCCGCATGAACAGATGGTAGCTGCGTTAGAATGGGGAGACGCACCATTTCGTGGACAACCGGCACTCCCGGGACTTCCATCTTCATGTCGCACCGGATCTGGAGCACGTCCGGGTGGTGACACGCATCGTACAGCAGCTCCTGGAACTGGTACTGTGATGTTGGGGAAGTGTCGATGGGCGTGATGATTTCCAACTGTACTTCGGAATCGTCGACGTCCGACTTGATGGGGGTGTCTTGCGGGTTGATGTCCAATCTCTCCGTAGAGCCGAGTAGCTGAAGGCTATGTGAGTACTGAAGTGTATATAAGATGATTTTGTGCGTACCTTCTTGCTCCGGCTACTCTTGCGCTTGATGTAGGCCTTGAAGGACTTGAGGGAGAACATGGCGAGTGTTGGTGGCGAGTGGCTTGCGAGTTGAGTTGCTTGAGATGAGGGTTGAAGGATAAAACGGACACCGGGCTTCAGTTCTCTGTGGACGAACACATATACAACCCAACCTCACGGGAGTGAGCCGCGAGGGCTGACACCCGTCCTAGTCAACATCGGGTGTCAGCGCGGAGCACGTCTATGCGAATACCCGCAACTGACACAATAACCTGTAATGAAGAGTGGGCTTGGACGCAATGTGTTTAATCGCTCATGTCTCAATGGCGCTGCTTAATGGTGCGCGTGAGCAACGCAAGCGTTACGATCGAATCGACATGGAAGTGGTAGCAGTCCGGTTTTGGAAGGAGTTCTCCTTCCCGGCCCGTGGGGGCCCGCGGGCATTCGGCGTCTATGAAGTAGCTCGGCTCTATCCCGAGGCTGGCATCGGCGGAGCGTGTGAGATTGACTCACCTCAGGCCTCAGGCTAGCACCCGTTGACATCTAAAGCCTTAAAATGGCTTCATGCGGTGTGGTACTTCCCCTGTAATTGTTCCCTTAACCGACGTGCTACAGCGATGGGTCATGGTCGTCCATGTAATTTTGCCCACACCCTTCCCGGCAGACCCAGGAGGCCACCGCGTCTACACACCTCTTCCGCCTTATCAACGTCTAGATCAGCACCAAAAGCGCCCTCCATTTTCACCTCCACGCCTCTCGGCCGAGCACAATTATACTCCACGGAGATTTCAAACATCCCGAACCCGGGCGGTGGCTCCGGCGAGCGCAGCACGATCTTCGTCCCCTGATGATCAGTGTGTTGCGTAAGACCCATTGAGTCTATGTCTGCGGAATCGAACAGTTGATCCTCGTCAACAACCGCCGGTGGGACGTTAGTTGGTATGTATATGTTGACCGGAATTTTCGACGGTATATTTGTGCCTAGAGATTGAGATTAATGCTGTATGTGTTGTTATGATGCGATGACACCTTACCCTCGAGAACAGCCTGTAGTTCCTGCTCTGAAGCCTCTTCATCTTCGCCGTCATCGGTTTGCGCAACTTTCCTTAGTTCGTCGGGTATCCACGTTGTACTACAAAGAACCTCATTCAACCAGCACTGTTCTCGTACAACCTAAAACTCCTTAAATTCAGTGATCGACGGGGAAAGACGAATCATCGTACCTCCAAGATTCCCCAGACCTCTTTGAGATTCCTGACAGGAATCTTTTCCAAGAAAAAGCCGGGTTCTTCTGGCGCAGCTAACCTTAACTGTAAGGGAGGATGGATCGAGGCCGGTGAGGTCTGCCAAAATAGGGTTTAGGAGATGTCACGATGAAGTATTACCAACATACATATAGCGACGTATATCGTTCGGATGTAAGCTGAGTGCTTGGATCGGCCAGCTAGAGAATATCATTGACTGTCAAGTTTGTGGGTATATGGGTAACATTATACGTACCAAAAGATCAACCCAGCTCCCGGATCCGAAACCCATGGTCGCCATGCCGTCAACATGAGCAAAGCCTGCACCCAAGGGATTGACGATGGTCTCAATTTCTCTCATTCTTGACTGACTCATAACAACACCCGGGCACTTCCCACCATCGGTGAAGTCAAGATACCACCTATGTGGCCTGCCACTTGCGAGAGGCCCCTCTGGTGGAAGCGGAAGGGTGAAATCTACGTTCGCGCCGCCCCCTAGGAGAAGGAAGATCGGGCGTGTGGCGAATACCTCTACATTCATCGTACTTGTCTGTGACGGCAATGCTGGTCCCTCTGTAGAAAGAACGAGGGTACCGAGTTTGACACCAGGCGTGTGGGGGTTCGCAGCGATGCGGGAACGGAGGTGCTGGAAGGGTATATCCAGTGTCGGAAGGGATGCATTGGGTTGAGTGTTGAGGGATGCAGGGCGAGTACGGAGCATTGATAGGTAAGCTAGCGGAGATAAGTGTACCAGGAACGAGATAGAAGGTATCGTCACGTAGGGGAGAGGTAGCGCGTGTGCACGCATGAGGAAAATATCGAGCGGGGCCTCACTCGAGCCGACAGACCTGTTTTATTTGTTAATCAGTGTTCGAAGATGCTTCTGAGGTTGTACTTACTGCGCGACGGACTTCGCTTCCTTGCTAGCAATGGACTCGGCTTGAACAGCCAGCATATCCATGCTATTGAACCATCGAAGACCCTGATCACCTTCTCGCAAAGCTAGCTGATCTAGATCCATGAGATACTTGAAGTCATCAGCGATACGCGAACTTATTCGCGAAGCCTCTTCTGGGTCTTGGAGCTCCTCGTCCTTCTGTATTTCGGTCAAGAAGGCACGCAGGCTGTCAGTAAGAAATCCATCTAGGGAGATGGATCCAGCTGTAGTTGGTGCACCACCGGCGCCATTAGGTACTGCGTACGACGTTTTGACGCTGATGAGATTGATTTTGGGATTCTCAGCGTCAGATCGGTCGACGGCGAGGTTGATATCGACAACGATGACTTTCCCTCCTAGCATCATTGTCAAACGCCCATCGCTTTCGTCCCGAAAGGCTTCCATTCCGGAGGAAGTACCCCAGCTCTCGAGTCTGGAGAGAAACCAATCGACCAAAGTAGTTCTTTCCAGGGGAATATTTTCGCCATATATGATGCCTACTCGTTTTCGAAGCACGTCGACGGTTTGTCGCACCATTTGATCAGTCTAAGGTCCAAATTATTCAGAAAGAATAGCGTGATCTAATATTTGACTAACCGCTCGGACAGTGAAGCTGAGAGATGTCTGTTGTTTACACAACGACAAGAGTTTAGGGTTCGATAATGGGAGTGTAACGTGCGCATTTAATGAGCCTGCTATATTGGTTGTTGATTCAATCAACTTCTTGAGCATATCAGTAGATATTTCAGGATCAGAAGAATATGGATGCAATGGATGGCTGCGTTCTGTGAACGCATCATGAGACGCGAAATCTTGCACCACAGATAGTAATGTCTGCCGCGCCGCCGCCGGTGCTGATTGGGATGGCGAAGAGCTAGCCATTGTCGTTCTGCAACGTGGATCGCGTTAAGTAAAAGTATTTAGACATCGTGGAACTTACGGCTAGTGGGAATTCCTCAGAGATGGTTGGTGAAGACATGAGACGCGCTCTGAATGCTCCCGATGTGGCACGGCGCTCACCGCTGTGAGCCACGTGGAAAAGCCGTAGTGAGCGTATGTAGGGCGCTTTACGGCTCCCCCAGTTTCTCTTTCGTGTACTGATGCTCAAACGCTTCTGTTCAAGACAACTAGCAAGTTCAAGGAGGATCATACCGAGTGTGAACCTTGGTTTCTCCGGAAGAACGCGTAACTTCCACGTCGAAACCGATGTCTTGACTGACCTCGAAACAAGGGGCTTAATCCAACAAGTCACGAGGTAAGCTCAATTCTTTGTGGCGTCAGCTTCGTCCATCAACGCAGCCAAGTCCAGAAAAGTTACGGGATGCAGTGAAGCAGAGACAGGTCGTATACCTTGGAATTGATCCGACAGCGACATACTTACACGTCGGCCATCTTTTGCCATTTCTATGCCTCTTTCACTTTCAAATCCGAGGACATGGTATCATCCCCTTGGTGAGCAAGAAATACTTGTATTTCGGATCAGACTAAGAGATCGCTATAGATAGGTGGAGCAACAGGCCTTGTCGGCGATCCGTCCGGACGAAACACTGAACGACCGCTATCCGAAGCGTCTGCAGTCCAAAGCAATGTTGAACATCTCGTTTCCAGTATATCGAGATTCTTCTCCGGCGCCATAGCGTATGCATCAAAACGTCTACCCCCTTCCAGTACGCCAATAACGCCACCCGCAATTCAAAACAACTTGTCCTGGTTCAAGGACATGGGCGTTCTGCATTTTCTGCGGACAGTAGGCGTCAACGCACGCGTTAATACCATGCTCGCTAGAGAAAGGCATAGTAGCGTCTTACCTCATTGATATTGACATCACTCAACGTAGGTTTTTCAGCGTGCAAACCCGTCTCAGCTCCCAACAGGGCATCTCGTTCACGGAGTTCACATATCAGCTCTTGCAGGGTTACGACTTCTATAACTTGCACAAGAACCACGCTTGTACCATTCAGCTAGGCGGTTCCGATCAATGGGGCAACATACTGGCTGGCATTGACTTGATTAACAAGCTGGACCCGGTTACAGATGCGAAAGCGGCGCACACAGAACGTGCATTTGGAATCACTATGCCACTGCTGACCACACCATCCGGCGAGAAGTTCGGGAAGAGTGCGGGCAATGCTGTAGCGTTGGATGAAAACATCACAAGCGTTTTTGACTTCTATCAAGTGAGAAAACTGCTGGTACTCGCTTAACTCCCGCAAACAAGCTTACATGTAACAGTTCTTCTTGAGAACGCCTGACTCTCACGTCGGGCAGTACCTCAGGATGTTCACATGGCTACCGATATCACAAATTGACGATGTAATGAATCAACACGAGGTATGTGATTTCCTGGCGCTCTTCTGTGGACCATCTAACGTTTCACCTTTAGCGTAGTCCTGAAATGCGAATAGCGCAACGCCTTCTCGCTTGTGAGCTGACTGAGCTAGTTCACGGCGGTACGCCTCATTAGGTTCTACACAAATTACGCATCTAACACGATCGGGCCGCTCCGGGCAGAACAAGCGGTTAACAGAGCTCAAGCCGCCTCCAAGGTGCTCTTCGACAGTGACTATGCCGCAGTCAAAACGGCAGATGTCCTTCTGGCGCTGAAGGGAGACCCTCGCTTGCAGTATTGTGAATTAGCAGAGCTGTTAGACGTGCCGATTGCGAAATTGGCCTCAAAATACCAGCTGGTCGCATCGAATTGTGAGTTGCAGTGTCATATCTCGAACATCGGACTAATCTTGGCCGCAGCGGCAGCTAAACAACTCATCGCCGGCAACGGCCTGTACATCAATAACGTTGCTGTCCAAGATAATCAGCAGAAAGTACAACAAACTGATTTGATTGACGGGAGACTCGTCATCCTGCGATCTGGGAGTCAAAAGCAATTAGTCCTAGCAATCAATTAGGACTCTGTCTATAGATATGGGTACTACTGGGGCCAGCCACTATACTGTAGGCGCAACATGCACTCGTGGGTATAAAGCTCCATATTCCTATTGCCTACAAGTCCGAGTATACTTTTCGGGACCAACCATCCCGCGTATCATAGGAGCACAGTTATGTACGCTTGACTCCATCGGTATGTTAGTCGACTCGGATCGCGCTGTACAATCTGCGAACGGCCCAGTACGTCGCTAAAAAGCCAATGGTGCCTAAAGAACAAGGTGAGACAATTTCCCGAGGAAGCGGACAGATGCGACGAACCTGTAACAAGGAAGTCGAAAAGCGCCAACAGGAGCAGATATCCCAAGTACAGGAATGCGCCTTGTAGAGATCCTAAGGACAGGCGGGACGCCCAATAAAACAAACCATATGCCAGAACCCAGAATGCACTTCCTCCTCCGGTCAGGAACGCGCGCCAGTGCCATCTGTGATGTGCGTTAGCCGATGGTCCCGGACTGAAGCAGACAACGAGCTGACCTATACTCTTCTGCGCACAGCAAAAAGTATGTGAACAGAATGGATACAGTGGCGGTGGTCAGGCCGACAACACCCGCTGTCAGCGCCAGGAAACCGAACGCATAGTACGCTCTAGAAGCGAACAGGCTGGACATGACAAAGTACAGCTCGACAAAGGCCGCGCCTGAAGGCTAAAGTTAGCACACGAGTCGGCAACAAAACATGTTAGGCAATTTACCGAATGGCAGAATACCGGCGAATAAAGTTGACGCCTATGTACGCATCAGTCAATCTTGCACAGACAAGTGAACATGAGGAGGGCGCACTAACCCATGGCCTGAGATACCAAGGGATAGGCGGGATTTGCCGCGGTATTGGGTTGACCCTGACCGGGTTTGCGACGGCCTGCTGCTGCTTAAGTCTTTACTAATGGAGATTGATCGAAACACATACACCGTGCTTCGAGCCATAGTAGGAGCCGATAGCTGACAGTGGAGCTGAAATACCGAACCAGAGCAAGATGATCAGGGCCATTGTTCCTTCAAAACATCATATGTGAGCTTCTGTCTCAGTAGATAGATGATCACAGGCGCACCAAATGGCACGGCTCCGGAGGAGCCGGCGGTCAATAGGAAAAGGTTCAAAAGGAATATCACTAGGAATACGAAGCTGTGATCTTTTGTAAGCAACAACACACGATGATACAGCCATACAGAAGTATACCTTGGTAAGACAAGGGCTGTGAGCAAAGCATTCTTGCGCTTATTTGCCCCGCCCATAGACACATATGCTCTGTTGGATATGTATCCTCCAATGCTGAATATGGGTGATCAATTATCGTACGTGTCGCTGCCAGGTTGACGCGCGCACCTGCCGAACAAAGTCCAACAGACCATCATGACAGTTGCAAGAGAACCTCGGTTCGAGGGCGACAGGAAGCCCAGCAAGGCAAAGACTGGAAAGACAGTAAATTTCCTTGTTCAGGGTGTATGTATGTCCAGCACTGACCTAATGTTACCCCGACCATAGCCGATATCTGGGCGCCGTTACCAACCAGAACAGACAGGATCATAGGGTGCGGCGGCATGCGAAAAACTTCACCGTGCACAAGCTTCCAGCCCCAGTCTTCCTGGACTTCTTCCTGTCATCCGACGATCAGTGGGCGAAAAGGAGTAAAGTCACATGACACATACGCTCAAGTCGATCGCGTTATAGCGGGAAATCTATACATGTGGTCAGCTGGGGCCGGAAGGATAGAAAGGCAGATCCGTACATCTCGGGAGACGGTACGGAGTAAGATCATTGACACCATAACACAGAGGAAGACAACGATAATGACAGAGTTGATCAGACTGAACCAGTGTATACGCTGCATTCAAAATGAGAGCATGCCTTGTAAGCCGCGATGTCTGCTTACGGGATCGAAAATACGGAGGTAGTTGTCCCACCGCGTCGCCCAAGGCGTGTCCGATTCCTATGATGTTATATTAGCCGAGCACGACAGGGCGCCGAAGTATCTTACCTGCCATGTCACACGATAAGTATAGCGGACAGCGTTGGCGGTCTCCTCATTAAGAACAAGTGATGAGTCTTCGACAGTTACGTCGCAGTCGTAGTCATCGGCCTGATCACCTCCGTGACTAAACACCGTCAATGAATATCCAAAACGAGGAAAACATAGCGAACCTCGATGGCCAAACTAGAACGCCGACGATTCGGTAGACATCCGTACGCGGCGAATGATATCTTCCAGGATGAGATCAGCAAATGCTTACACATATCACCGAAAGAACACGAACTCCAGCACGATATCATAATGGTTGTTCAGAGCAGGCATTTCCGCAAACTGTCCTTCGTCGTTCCCGAGATTGAACCCTATATCAAAGAACAGTTCTTGAGTCTTGGTGTCTTGCTTCATCTCTGCGGCAGGTAGCCCATCTACCAGCCAATTCAATGCGTAGTCTTCGCGAATACGTTCGTTAATGAACGCCGCGTCTTCTGCAGGTACTTCTGTTCTGCATAACAACTGGCAAGTGTTATTCTGCATCATGTTAATCTGCAAACAATTTTCAGTGAATTAAAGGGTGTAATAAGGATGCCAAAGCAGTCTTACGGAGTACGGAGAATTGAATATTCTGTCACCAAACAGAATTGAACCTAATGATTCGGGTTCACTCTTTGGTCCCTCTGGTGGTTCACAGAAGCGAAAGTGTGGGTTGTAGTAGTCATCTAAATCATATATCACTCTTCATATCGCTATGCTCACGACTATCTGCCTACAGTTGATTACGGATTTCTGGAGGGCATCGTGTGAGCTTCGGATAGTAGCATGAAAGGTTCTAACGCACAATCTTCGCCCCATCGCTGCTCGCCAGCATAGGCGTAAGCGCGTTCACCAGCAGCCTCACAGGTTCCCCAGCATGGTAGTCGTGTGGTGCTGCACCGGGTAGATAGAACGCATGGGCACTACAGAGCAGACTTGACACTAGTGCAGCGCCGAACAGGCGGCGGCGACCAAACGGCATGGTCAAAGTTGAAACGAAAGCCAGGGCCAACAGTCCGCAGTTGCCGAGCAGTAATGCAAGAGAGAAAGCACAGCTTGTGGTGATAGAAAGAGAGTAAGTAAAGGGAGCGAGGGACACTGCCGCGAGTCGACCTGTGAAAGCTGTCGGGCTCGGGAGCGCCCAGCGGACGCGCCGCTCATCAGCTGCGTGGTGATAGGCGCCTGTCAGGTGCGGTCCTCTTGCGGGCGTTCAGATCCTCGTGCTTGACCGTGAACTTGACGGTGCTTGCAAGGTCTTGCAGCAAGAGCGGTGTTGTAAGCTCCAGTGGATTGTTGATCATCGCGCAGAATATAACGCTGAGAAATGATTCTGGCACAGCTATCGGTGCACCGTGTGCGCGTCGTCCGCCTGCGCTTTTTCGTGGATAGCGACGCGGAGTCCGATGAGTCTTGTTCCGCGAGTTTGAGCGGGACTCATGGCAACTACAGGCCGCGACAAGGCGTCCAATGAGACATCGTATGGGCCCTTTCTTTTTCCTAGTCTTATTGGCCTCCGTTGACGCCGCTGCAGCGGTGTATATAAGCTCGTTCCTTGGACGGATCAACTCTCACAATCGCCACAGCCATGGAGTCGCTACCTCCGGAGATACTGCAGCACATCTCTCTGTACATGGGTCGCAAAGATCTACTCAGTCTTATGCTGACCTCCCGTAATCTGGTAGATTGCGCTCGCCATTCTCTATATGCTGACCTCCGGGTCAATCTGCTCTCGCCACCTATCTTGCTCTACTCCCTTAGCGAGGAACGGCAGTGCACATTTTCCGGTCGTTTACAGCCTTGCCATCCTGCGCAACTCGTCCGCCACTTTACGGTCTCAGCGGCTGCGCTGGCCCATCCAGCGCACCTCACCCTCCTGTGCCGATCGCTCCTCCAGATGAATAACCTCGTCTCCCTCGACGTCTCAATCAAGACCTATCCCGATTCCATGGCGCGGGAGGTTTTTACTGAGGAGCTGTGTAGCTCTTCTGCCTTTCTCCCAAATCTCTTGGCTCTCAAGACGGATGACGTCTATGTCGCGATGGCTATCATACCGGGACGTCCAGTATACTCTGTTTGCGTCAACGACAGCGTCCCCGAAGCGCTTCGTTGCCAATTCATACAGTCCTTGGCCAGCTCCAAGAGTCCTATTTCTCAGCTGCAAATTAGGTTCGATGTGGCCGACAACGAGTCTACCGCAGCGACCTTCCATACGATCGCAGCCAAGTTCAGCCAAGTCACCGCGCTATGCGTGGAATTCCACATAGTCAACCCCTCGGAAAGGCCGTTGAAATGGACAACGTTAAATGTGAGCGTCCGGTGTCCAATTCCGACCTTACGCTCATTCGATCTCGTAGGACATTATTCATCGCATGAAACCTGCTCTCTCTTCTTTGTACATGTTGCACACAATGGGCATGACCATATACCCGGAGCCGTGCCGCACGGACAAAGAGGTCGAGGAGGTCGAAGGGGCAGTCGCGCTTTTCCGTCAGCACGCTAACGCGCTGCGCCGCATTGAATTCAAATGGCATATGTGGGATGCCGCGCAGGGTTTACGGAGCATCCAGTCTATTCATCAGTCCCTTCGCGGGCAATGGGCGTTCAGGGAAGGCGCAGGAACTTGATCGCTCTGTCATCCTAGTCCGGCGACGAAGCAGATTTCTCGACACCGCTACATAGCTTTCTCCGGTTATAACTTTATTCTGATATGTATACACAGGGAAGCGAAAAGAGCCGCACTTTCATATGTATCATTATAGTATACACGTTGCTGGATAGACGTAAGCAAACCGCCACACCTATGGCGAACCTATCCAATGCTTACCGTTTAGTCAATCACCTAGTTGCAGTTGCAATCAACATTGTTTTCGGTCCAGATATTCGGTCCACCATTCTTCGAAAGGGGTCCAGCCGAGCCCACCAGACTGCGCCATGAGATCCTCGGTTTCGCGTGTGTAAAGATGAGCGTCCTTGGGTCGTGTCGCGGCATCCTATGATTGACTTCAGTTCCTATCTCAAAAACCTTCCGCAAACAGATTAGAGCGAACCTTCGGTTCATCCGGTTGCGGCACGATATGGGTGTGCGGTAATCCTAACAGCTTGGCAAACACGAGGCAAATTTCGTACTTAGTAAAGGGTTCCTCCGCTGAGTAGTGTACTATTGGAGGTAGGGTCACACGAGGGGGAAGAGCTATGTCGGGAATGCGTAAGCTAGATCCTGCGTGCGAACCAGGAAGGGGACCTACACGACAAACGGACAAGGAAATCGGCGATGTCCAGCACGTTCGTGGGGTACCGAGTCGCAAAATGGTCCATCTTGTAAGTCTTGCCGCTCTGATCGCTGACGATGTCAAGCAGGAGGTTGATCGCGGAATCTGCATTGTTAGGAGTGGGGCCGTATCTGTGACAACAAGGCGTCAGCACGCGATCTGGCAGCGGCTGGACGCAGACATACAACACAGGTACGCGCAGGACAGTAGCTTTCACCCCCGGTACTCCTAATATCGCTAGTTCCCCGTCCCGTTTGGTGCGCCCGTAAAGGTTGATAGGATTTGTAAGAGCCGAAGGAGGGTAAGGGGGCGAAGTACCATCGAAAACGTAATCTGAAACGAAACGGTGGTAGGTCTCATGAAGGTAAATATCAGCCATGATGATAGCTCACCCGTGGAGATGTAAATCAAAGTACACTTCAGTGTTTTGCATAGCTTGGCCAAGCTGGCTGGGACTTCAACGTTGAGCTGAATGGGTCCATCGTATAAGTGCCATTTTGGGATATCGGAATGCTATTTCGTACCTTTTCAGTACCCGTGGGATCCTAGGGGAGGGTAGCATAAGCCAAGCTCCGGGTCAACAGAGAAATTATGGGCTCGCCTTCTCAGCGACATCTGGTCGACGTTCCGCGGCACAATGTATCACCCCTGCACTCACGGAACATGAACAGATCAATGCCTTTCTAGTCAACTTTGAGCCTGTATGAAACTCACAATTGGGTTTGAAATCGCTGAAGGCGCGTTCTGTGGCCTCTGGATCGAGCAAATCCAGTTTCTTGAGTTGGTCATTACTCCTTGAGTGCGCGAATCCGAGCACAGTATTGTTCGCAGAGGATTTCACGAATGCGTCGTACACAGCTGAGCCCAGAAGGCCAGATGCACCTTTGCAAAGCGTGAGACACGTAACAGATTGTCAGTAGCATGCTAGTCACCTGTTACGATGACCTTCATGACTCCTCTAGACCTCTGTATCAGAAAAGCTCAAGATCAGACGCGTTACTGGAGCCCAGACTCAGCAGAACAGCACGACACAAAAGATGAGACGAAGGATCAGAGCAAGGAGTCGCGATCGCAGTCAAGCGATTCGGATAGGTCGTCGTTTCAAGCGCTCGCAATGACCGGCTGAGCGCGCCGTCGGCCCCACCGGACCCGGACCCGCTCCCAGACGATTCATAACTTCCACCATTTACTGTTCAGAACGTAGTCGGGCGATGAGCTACAAACGACTGTTCGATGTGTGTTAAATGTACACTAGAAGATACAGAATCTGTGGTGCTACCTGGGCACAATCTGCACAGTAATAGCTGTGTATGAGGCCGTTGCTAAAGGCAACCGACCTAGACTGAGGTAGTCGTACACTAGTCCGATCGCATTTACTGCTTCTTCATCTTGTCGGCCTGTGCAGTATATGGTCACGTTAATATCGGGACGGGGCGAAGGATATTATGGCTGGTTCATACGCACGGAGGAAGTGGGCAAATGCGGCTGTACTTCCGTAGCGACATTACTGTCTGATTGGGTCCCCGAGAAATATTCTGATAGATAAATGGTCATTTCCATAAGCACTATTGATACTGTTTGATACAACTCACGTTCGCGCTGCTTAGCGTCCGGAACCCCCTGAGGCTTGTCTCCTCGCATGTTGCTCACACCGAGGGGCTCGGGATCCTGAAGGGGAGGAGATTGGGTACCACCCAGCGTGCTGTGAGTTCCAGACATATTTATTGAGATGTCAATGTGTATGTGATGGACGAGAAAGAGGTTGTCTGAGGTGTCTAGTAGCACTGCTCTGCTTTATAGCTGTGGGGAGTCTCCATCATGCGACTCCTATCCTCCACTTCCCGCTGACTGACGTCACGCTTCGTTGTGAACCACGAAACAGTGTAATCAGGAATATTAACATTTCACTGTGATTGAATGTGCTACTCTAGGTCTTTGCGCAAGGCCAATAATCCATATGTTGCTCACAAAAGAACATGAGGCTACCCAACGCTCTGTCCGCTGTTTGACCAAATGGAGCACCGATGATCCGGGAGGCCGACGGTTAAGCAAAGGCGAACGGCTATCGGGCCGAAAACTTGCGGTCTCGCGTCCGGCGTCGCGGCCTCGTCGCCGAGGCGCGTCTAACAAATCGCAGACCTCTTGCTTTTTGTCCTCCACCATAAAGTGTAACGCGCTGTGTTTCTCTCGGATACACAGCCCTCAGTCCCAGGAAACAACACTGTAGTGCATTATTCTCTCCAAAAAACTACGGTACGTGTGTCCTGCCCACGCTTCACATTCTACTTATGCTGTATTATGACAAGTCCCTAAGTCTGGTTCCTACGCTGCAGCGCCCACACGAAGTCAAAGGCTTCATCGGACTCCAAATCGCCCATATCAGCCTTCAAGTCAACAGTCAAATTTCTGTGGCGCATTTCCTGATTTCGACTTCGCATACCGCCACATAACGTCGGATGGACAGCCAGTCCCCATCCACCCTTGCATCCTTCCAATTTACCACTATCGGAAAACCTCCGAGCCTCCTGACGAGGATAGGAAACAATTTCGATTCTACTGCGGTCACTACCAGCGATGCGAGCATGCAGATTGCAGGGCCTTCTTCCACAGCCCCCTCCGACGTAGTGAGGGTGCAAAGACCCCTAGCTAGCTCCCAACGCCCTACCCTCTTAGAACAGCTCGCGCCGGAGGCACTTGCTACGAATGCTACTCCCGATATCGTACCTGAAAGCAGAAATTCAATTGCTGCTGGATCCGCTGCACCGCCAGAGCCAAGTTCCTTGGCTACAGCTTCCGCTTTATTTCCAAACCCCCTCCAGGCCCCGTCTTCTCGTAGAGAATCTCAAGAAATTAACACTGGTACTCAACAAGCATCGTCTCGACAAACAACGTCCGGTCCAACCATACGAATCGCTAGCAATGAAAATGCTATGGCCAACTCGCTATCTTCTCATCCGCAGCATATATCCACGCCTTCCCAGACGCAAGCCGACGCGGCTACCGAGCTATACAATAAACTCACCGCCCTGGCTAGCGAGCATGTGCAATGGAACGACATCGGTCTTCTTGCACGCCGATTTCGCGAAGAACAAGATGAATACCGCCGACGCCATGACGAGACCTTGCGAACTATTGCGCGCGAAAAGGAGCAGATGGAGGTCGTGATGCGTGTTGCGGAGGCTACGTTTGATAGGCTCACTGTACTCGAGGAGCGTCAAAGGAAGCGGCTTCTTGAGGAACGCGAGAGGCTCACCAACTCCGCTCGCGCTGCAGGGCTTGTTCCGTTGACACCTACCGTCAGTGCAGCCCCCGCCGTGCACAATGTTGAGACAGTGACTACCCCTGATCGGAACCAAGAAACCTATACTCCCTCTATGACAGCGCCAGTTACCACAATGCAGGTCGAGGCTTCCCCCGACGATCGTGTGCACAGCGCAGTAAATGCAACTCCGACCGCACCGCCTTCTGCGACGACCATGGACGACGGAGCGGAGAGCATGGTCATAGACAGCGGAGGCAATGCGCAAGCCGATGCCGAGGAACAGACTCCGGGCGTTCGTCAGCAACACCTCGCGGCACGTGAAGATCTAGGCGCAGAGCTGGAAAGCGGAAAGCAACACAAAGCTCAGAGAGCGGAGGCATCGAATTCGCAGATCGTACAAGATGTTCCTCAATTGCGCGCGAGGCAGGAAAAGGAGACTCTGGAGCAGAATAACCTCGAACCTACGGTGGCAGCTAATGCGCAGCACCAACCTAATGCTGTCGATATCGCTCACAAGGAAAGCAATAACACAGCTAAAGTGGATGGCCAGAAGCATACGTCTCAGGCCCAGGAACAGCGACAGTCTGTATCCAATGAGCCTGTTGGTTCTCAGACGGAGAAGCCTCAAGAGATGCAGGGTAGAGTCACCGGCGGGCTCCACGGAGCAGATCCTGAACATCGTAGACAGGAGCCTGAAGCGCAGACCCCGCTTGATTTAGCCGCGGCCGAAAAGGATCAAGAAAAATTCAAGTTGCTGCGAGAAAGGTACCAGGCAAAGAAGCGTGCTGAAGCGGAGCAGGAAGCTCTCAAAACACAACAGGAACTTAAACACAAGCGGGAGCGCTATAAACCGGCTAGCGAAGAAGCCATACGTCCGTCATCTATCCCCGCAAACGTCGAATCTACGCCCCAGAAAACCGCGGCGAAGAAACCGACCTCCGTGATCTCTGCGAAGAAGAGCGAGAGCTCAGGGACTCTCGGTGGCGATGCTGCGGCGTCGTCTTCATCCAACGGTACCTCCCTTCCAGTCAGTGTACCTTCGTCCGGTGTACTTTCCGCATCGTCGGGCGTTGTTACCGTGAAGAGGGCGAATCGCAAAGTCAAAGAGCAGTCTGCACCGGTGAAGCTAGAAGTTAATAGTCCTCCCCCGATCACCTCGGAGACCACTTCACTTTCTAGCACAAACCAGCCGCCACCTCCAGCTACCGAACGACCTCAGCGAACTCGAAAGCCGCAGACAGCGGCCTCTTGGCCTTCACAAGCTCAATCATCCGTATCGGCTACAGAGATACTCATTCCTCCTCCGTCCCTGCCCGCAAAACCCCCAGGTCCGCTTAAGCATCGGCAGTCGTTGCGCCCTCAGGATCAAACTATCCTGGGCAAACCTCGCGATCCAGATCGCTCCCATGGCTTACTACCGCATACCGATGACGTTGTCACAATCCGTTCCGTACCCAGTATTAGTGCAGCTGCAGAGTCTCCTGTCCTTCCGGCTGATCCAGATCCTCCCTTGGCGGACACGGCGTTTCATATGAATATCACACCTTGGTCGAATCCGTCACGAATGGATACAGGTTCCCGCAGCTTTGGAGACGACAATGGGATGGTGAATGATCCTAGGCATGACTACGTAAACAACGACCCCCCTTTCCGTGATGTTACACCAGAGGAGATACGATATGCTCGCAATGACCATTGGTCGCCGCAAGCGGGTCCCATAGATCCCTGGCGATACGAAGATCGCAGGTCCCCTCTACGTTCTTTCGAACGTCGGTCCCCTTTACGCAAGCGTTTGCGCGACGACGACGAACCAGGCCCCTCGTATCCACCTCCCCGCCGCGCTCGCTATTCGGGATCGCTCAGTAACCACGGAAGCCCGCCCCAGCGCCGCCGCCCGTTACCAGATACTTCCCTTGACCGAGGAAGGAGCCCATTGAGGATGCGATCCCCTCCGCCACGTTATCCTCTTCGATCTCCTACCCCTCCTAGAGCCGTTTATCGTCCCCGCTCCCCTGACAGAGGCTCGTATGGCCTCTACGCGAACGACAGGCTTACTGCAGCCTCCCCTGTGTCTTCGCTCCCCAGTCTTGCCTATCCCAACTCCCCAGAGCCTCCAAGGGTGCCTTATCATTACGACGGCTACGTACCACCAAGGGTCACGCCACCGCCCCGGCCTGTGGCCCTAGCCCCGCCGCACGAATCTGAGATGCACGGCTTGTTGGATCGCATTACGGAACCTCGCCCCAAGCGCAATACAAACAACAATGCAGGTCGCAAACAGTCCAACAACAACATTAATAACCATAACCATAATCGACAGCAAACGTCGCAAACTGCGAAACGTGGCAAGCCCAACTCGCGTAATATTATTTCGACAAGGATGAACCGTGGTCAGAATCATTCTCTGGTCGAGCGTTTGGCGACGAGTGGTTTAGAGTCTCGTATCTCGTGAATCCTGTGCATGGTCATAGTGTAGTTCCATGGGGTGTTCAGTGGACATGCTGTCATTCTTGTTGGGGCCACTCTATCGTTGAGTGATCGAAAACCATATGATCAAGACGTCTTCGCCCGGCGGAACATATTCGAAGTATATCCAGGATGTCATGTTGTCGTGATAATTACTACTGATCCTACACTGATTAGTGGTATGTAACGATTTAACTCGCCCCGCATATAGAGAGGCCTCTCATCTCCTGCAGCACGCTCTCGACCTAGTAGGTGGATCAGAAAGGTAGGTTGACGACCATATAAACTGAGCCTCACCTGGGAATCCAGCTGTCCTGCCGCGTAATCATCTCGTACGTTGTCATCAAAGTATCTGGTCGACAGTCAGTCCCTTTGAGTAGTACGAAAGCCTAATCGGCAACCCACCGCTGGACGCCACTTAGCTTCTCGTACCCTTCCTCAGCGAACTTGCATTGCATTCGGATCATGGCTTCGAAGCTAGGGTCAAAGTAAGGCACCCGGAGATCCAGCAATTGTGGAAGTTCGGCGATGAGCTGTTCGTTTAGCATGTCGTATACCTCCTTAGCGTCATCGTGCTCTTGTTGGGCCTGATGTCAAAGCGAATTAGCTGATGAGACCTGGTAAGCGATTGATGGAGCTAGGACATGCCTTTGGAAGCTTAGTTGGGTCCTCACTGGGCTTCGCGATCAACTTGTTGAGCCTGCTTCTTGCCGAATCATAGTCCAGTTGCTGGTAAGTGGTATTAGACTTCAAAGGATTCTTTGTGAATAGGGGCACAGCCAACCTTCTTGTTGCGCTTGTTGATATGCTCGTTGACTATGGGAAAATATGCGTTCATCTTGCCCAGTGGTTCCATGACAGTTGTACGGTATGGGGCATCCTAGGACAGCAAGCATTTCATTACGATATGAGAATAGATAAGATCATTGCTAGGACCTACTAGCTCCCTGGCGACTCCGGTGTCCAAATCCTCGACTGCGCGCTTGTAGGCGTGTGCGGCCATGGCCCCTTCAGATGACTTGTCCGCGGCCCCGTAGAAGATGTCGATTGTTTCGGCCAAACGGGCTTGGGCGGATGTCATCGCTAAAGTATGGTTGATGTTGAATATGTTCGTGTAGATGATAATAGGGACGTACCTCGCATAGCATCGAGATAGCCCTTGCTATCTTTCTGCAGTGATTGACATTCCTTTTCGAAACTGGGGTACCGCTATGTCAGCATCAGTTATGATGAATGACACTATTTACTGACGTCTTGAATTTAACCTCTTCATCTGTATACTCCCTGTCTATCGTCCGTTCAATCTGTCCTGTCTTCTGCAGGAGCTGTAATAGGCCAGTGCGACGTAAGAACGGCCGCTTTCAAAGACACAGAGACAGAGAACTCACCGACGTTCCGGCACGGTTAACACTCTTTTTGAGTCTAAAACATAGTTCGTGAGCCTGTGTGCTACAACTTAAGGGATAAACGTACCCTGACCAACTCATGGTGAATGGTATGAAAGCAAGTGACAACGATGACCGCAGACTGGCCTGTTGCCGCAGCCTAGGTCGTAAGCGCCTGTTATGGCGCTTCGTCGGTTCCTGAGCGCCAAGCTTTATTACGGCCGGGCCGAGAACAGGCCATGGCCCAGCGTCCACAAACACCCATCAACACTGCAGCCTTCGAGCTCAGACCAGTGCCGTGCAGTTGCGAGTCTTCTCGTCGTCCTACATCGTCTGAATATCGACAAATGTGCCTCTCAGCTAGGAGAAACCATGCGCAGTACATGCGGGCCAAACCGCTAATCATCGTCTCAGCCCGGCACCCGGAATCGATATGGAAGCGTCGGAATAGTTGTGCGAGGGGGACGTTCAAAAATACAAACGAGGTCTACTCCTGACAATAACTCGCTACAAAATTGGGATAGATGTCGTTGGGTGTAGATGTATACAGGATTGAGGGTATAAAGCACAAAAAGATAATAATATGCACATGTGAACTTAGCCAGTGCCTACGCAACAGGGTGTCGCCCAGATAAAAAACAAAAAGCGCCGCGTAACTCGCCATCCAGTAAGTCATACCTTCATAAAGCATATACCTTCAAACAGATCCAAAGCTCGTAACCGCCATACACCCGAGCCATGCCATCTCCACCACGGCTCGTCCAATAGGCGTGAGCACAACTATCTCCTCGGGCACCTGTTCCATCTCACTCGTGGGTGGTGCGATGGCTTCCGTCGGCATACACAGACCAACCTCCTTCAGTCCCTCCGGAACGAACTCCATGCCATTCGCACGCGTGTGGCAATAGCCGATGACGGTGTCCATCAGCCCTTGCTCACGGATGGACGGCGGTGGAAGGTATTGTACTGCCTCGGCCATCGAACCTGTAATCGCAAGACCGTACGCTGGCACGCGCACGCCGGTCTCGCGGAGGTCGGCGTACGAGACAAGCCTGGCGCAGATTTTGAATGACGACAGTGAGATCAAGCGCTCGCCGTTCGCGCCCGATGTATGGATAGAGGGACGAGACTCCATTTTCTTTTTCGAATGATCGCCCTTCTTCTTGGACTCTGCCTCCGCATCGAACGGTTTGTAGTAGACAAGCAGGTACTGCCGTTCTTGTACGCGCACGACGTACGTGCTGGGATCCTCGTCCATCTCGCTGGATGTCGGATCCGTCTCCCCAGGCCACAACGGAAGGAGCATATAAAGCGAGTCGATAGGGACTGCCGCAAAGATATCAGTAGGGTTCGCCGGATGCTTGCGGCGCTTGCTCTTCGCAGATGAGTTCTTGTTCGGACGGACGGTCGGCAGCAGGCCTACGTCCTTGAAAGATTCGTTTAGGTTTTGGATCACGCGCTCGCGCTCCTCTTGCTTGGATCGGGGCGCCATCGTGAGCCAGGGCGGCTGGTAGTGCGGCTCACGCGACGCTGTCTGTACAGTCGCCACCTGAGACTTCGAGTTGCCCTGCCCGAGCAGTTTGCGGCGCATGGCGCCCAGCAGCCCGTGCGAGCCTGGCTCCTCCACGTGGTGTCGCGGCTCGGGGCGGCTGCGCATGTGCTCGAGGTAGCTCGAATCGACGGTCGCGAACGCCTCGGCGTGCGACGTGCGCGGCGGGGACTGCTCGTCGTCCTCGATGTCCATGGCCTCCGCGTCCGCGTGGCTGCTGAAGCTGTGCGAGTGCGACGTGTTCGACTGGCTGTAGATCGTCGACGAGCGGTCCGTGCCTGCGCTGTGCTGGGCGTCCTCGTGGACGATGTCCATCGTGGAGACTGACAGCGCAACACGGTGTGAGGCGTTTTCTTTGGGAGGTGGCGGCGGCGGAGAGGCGGACGAACGTCCTGCCTCGTCGTACACGTCGCTCGAGCTACCCTCAGCACTCTGTGCTCGGCGTCGATCTCCCATATGTTCGCCACTTGGTCCTGCACTCGGTCCTGCGCTCGGCCCTGCCTGCGGGGTGCCGGGGGTAGACGGCCGGCTGCGTGAAGAGGTGGAACCGGAAGCCACGGCGGTGCCAGTCTGCGAGAACATGGTACCCTCCGGATGACGGGGCACGTCCTCCAACAGACCGTGTGAGTTGAGCTTACTCGTAGTCCGCGTACTTGTGTACTGTTCCTGCACTTTCTTGGTCGCCAGCAGAATGCTTGCGCTACTGCTCATGTTCGGCTTGCTTTGCTTGTTGTTGTGGCGGCCGAAAAGCGCATGGTTGCGGAAGATGGAGAAGGCGATGGCGCGCGAGTGTTTGTGGATAACTGTGCCTGGACCACCACGAGTGTTGCCTTTGGAGAAAGGGTCTGGTATATGACGGACGTTAAGACGCTGTGCGGGACCCTTGCCTGGCTGATCATCTGAAATCATCATCGTGTCTTAAGTTCTGCGTAAAGATACAGCAACGAGATGGTAACGTACTCTGCATCTTCATGCGATCGACCTTGAAACGGCCCACGAAGGTCTGCCGCCAGATCTCCTGCGTGTTAGGCGCCATCGTGTTACTGGGTTGCGATCTCGCACCAGTAGCAGCCACAGATGCGGCAGGCTCAGGCTGCCGCGTCGGCCCCAGCGCAGGACCCTTGCCATCCGTGTTCTCGCACTTGAAGCTCCATTCCACCCGGCGCTCCGCAAACACATCGTCCCAGTTGCGTACCTGGCGCGTGAACGCGTCGTCGCTGCCGACCGTGATCGTGCTCGGGCGGCGCCCGCCGCCGAATATGCCCCAGTCCGCGCCGAGCCCTGCGTCCTTGCGCGCGCGTGTGTCGATGTACGACGCGCGGTCGGAGGACCACGACTGCCGGCCCTCGCCCAGGATGTAGTTGATGTCGAACTCGCCGTACTGGAACTCTTCTTGCGCGGTGGCCTCCGCCTGCGCTTCTTCAGAGGGGCTACGGCCTGCTTGGGGCGACTGTGGCGACTCAACTGCCATCAGATCAGTAGCGATGGTAGGCAGATTAGTGGCGTCCATCGGACTATTTCCTTCGCTCCTGCTCTCTCGCCGTGCTGTGACGGTCGCGGAGCTGTCCTCCCTTTCACGGCCGGCAGCGAAAGCGAAGGGCGCGATATCTTCGATGCGTGATGTCGATGCGCCTAGAGTGTCACGACGAGCGCTTGTCGGGCTGGGGAAAGTCGGTGAACCCATGGGCATGGAGGCAGAATCGAGATCGTCCAACGCCTCTGGTTCACCGTGCTCGATTTCGCGGTCGTTCGAGAAAGTCACTGGAGACATGGAGATATTGTCGTCCTCATCTTCGTGTATAGACACGCCGTCACCGAACTCAGAGCCGTAAATTCTGTATCCTCCTGCGCCGAATGTGTGTTGCGAAGCCCTGTCAGATACGGGAGCGTCCAGTCTATCGTGCGTCGGTTCGAACTCGACATCAGTGTCGAACTCTGCCTGCTCTTCATCCGCCTCGGAGTCTTCGAAACCGCTTTCATGACCAGAGCTTGCGCCGGGGGACATTTCCTTATGTCCCCCGCTGTGTGAGTAGGGAGAGGTGGGCAACGGCGGCGGCACCTCATCAGAAGCTGGTGGTTGATATACGTTAGTAGGCAGCGAAGGGCGCCGGGTCCCATCGTCTATGGCGCGCATTTTGGAGCGGGTCTTGCCTCGCGCGGTATCGTCTTCGTCCTCGTCGTATTCGTCATCCCCTTCATGAGGATTAGACGCTTTAGATGCACGGGCTCGACGAGCACTGCCGTTCGAACTCGCTATGGACGGACGCGGTGTGCGGTCCGCGCTTGAAGCAGGAGGGACACGCGTAAGTGGACTGACCATCTCAGATGAGTCTGAACCTTGAGGAGACGGGAGCGGCTGTGCAGCACCGAATGTGAATGTCGATAAACCAGAGTACAAGTCTTCGCTGTTAGGGTAGGCTGGGCTTGAGGAATCGAGTGATGGGGCGGTGTTGCTTGATGAGCTTTGGGAGAGGTCAGAATATAACTGAGAGGTCGCCGGCGGATATTGAGTGTTTGGTAGAGAGGGACGACGACTAGTGGAAGTAGGCGGAGTGTTGCTAGGTCTGCGCTGCTGGAGAGACCGCGGGAGTGGGAACGGCGGTGTTCGCAGTGAGTTGCCGCTACACGAGTTACGGAGACAGCACTTGAGCCCAAGCAGGAAGACGGAGGCCGGGGCGCACTTACTGTCCGGTGAGTGAGCGTTTTCGCGCCGACTGCAGGTTCTGGTCGAAGTCGTCTTCATGAGGACGACTGATGATATGCCGACCAATATATGAGCGGGCGATTTCAGCGGCACGGTCGCTATCCTTTATTGACTCTGGAAGAGGGTAGCCTAGCTGCGAACTGGTCGAGCTGGTGGAGGAAGGAGGCATCTGGTTGTCAAGCAGACTACTGAACGGGAACTGGGGATCGAGCGGTGCAAACGGTGCTCTGCGAGAGGGCTGGGTGGAACTAGCACTGGCACTGGCGAACGGAGCAACAGAGACAGGAATAATAGAGGGAATACTAGTTCGACGATAGGCTACAGGAGATGATTTGGTGGGAGGCGATGCGTTGTCCAGTGTTCTGGTGTGTTTTGATAGCATGGAGAGGATAACTCGAAGCTATGTGCGACGGGGTGGGGGATGAGGTTTGGGGGCTGGTCGTCGTGGTCGACGTTGAGAACAAAGGCGCGAGGGCGTTACTGGGTGTCAAGACATAAGAACTGTAAAGAACAAGGGCGGCGTACGAGAAAAAGACCCCGCCAGCGACTGCAACGATCCCAACCCGACCACCCACAACAGCCGCCCGTGATTCCGTCCCTTCCTAATCCGGCACAACGCTGCCACGTGGATCTGAAACGCATCGCAAGACGCCCACGTGACTTCCCGCTAGAGTTTCCGCGGCCCGGTGCGGCCTCAGCCCGCCGCGTCGGTCTGCCGCAGCGTTGCTCTTGCTCGCCTCCGGACGACCACCGGAGTCGCGCAACATACCACGACACAACGAAAGGCCGCCGCAGCGAGCAGCTCTCCAACCTGCGCACATGCTTCACCGATCCGTCGGGGCGATGAACACTCGGAAACACATGCGACTCGCGCTCCGGGAACCCGCCTTACCGACCCGAGGGGCTACCAGAGAAAACAAAAATACCCCTTATGGCATGCGCTTGCCCCCATTAGGCCAAACATGTCCCACACGGGCGCCCGTAACCGGCCGCGTCACCGGGTTACGGTGATAGGCGCCCGTAACCGGCCCTTTCGGGCAGTTCTCCAAGGGAGCCGCGCCCGGTCGATACACGGTGTATCGACCGACGGTTACGCTGGAAA
The DNA here is from genome assembly GCA_005298045.1 of Pleurotus ostreatoroseus. NCBI lineage: Eukaryota > Fungi > Basidiomycota > Agaricomycetes > Agaricales > Pleurotaceae > Pleurotus > Pleurotus ostreatoroseus. Next base: position 126,084 of record SWBT01000148.1, on the reverse strand, counting down.
AATTGACTTTTATGGAGGCCCGCCGCCCCTGTTTGGCAACTCGCCCGTGTATCGCCCAGGGCGCCTCCCGCCGCGTTTCCTCTTCGTCCGCGAGCTTGCGCTCGCCGGCGCCGCGTCCGCGCGTGCGCGGCCGCGGTCTGATGCATCAGGCCGCTCGGAACATCAGCTCGGCTGACGGCGCAGGCGCCTCGGGCTCCGCGCGTCCGCGGAGACGCGTGTCAACGAGCGCGCCGCGTCCGAAACCTTCGCTTGCAGTACATACGAAGGCCCTCAACAAGTTTGAAATAAAGTTGTTTATGTATAAATACAGCACTTACAGTATAAGCACTGTCTGAGATAAAAATATTGCATGAATACTCAGAGGGACAGAGCAACAGGCAAACGAGCATCGACCTCGACTAGCGCCCACGCGTCGGGAATTACTCGATTTGGTGAATACACAGTGTATTCGAGTGGTTACCTCGCTTGCCTTTGCCGGAGCGTAACCGGCGCCGTAACCTCAAGGGCTTAGTCAGCTTGGGTAACCCCCAATACACCTCATGTATCGTTTCTACTCTAGCGCGACCCCTTTCGTAAAGCGGAAGCGATCTCGGGGGTCGACACCGCAAGGACCTACAGCTTTCTACCTGCAGCTCATCATCAGCCCATCCCCTCACATCGCCGATGTCTGGGGTAAACGCGCTGACGCGAGCGTTTCACCGTGAGTCTAGCTAGTTTAGCCGACAAGCCTGACGCAGGATCTGCGTCGAGTTTCACTCCCACCTGCTCGTATTTCTGAAGAACGCACAAAGCTTTTGTCTGCCATCGATCGCTGTCTTCCTTTGAGCCTGGGCGGACCAGGGCTCACACTTCCCTCGGACAATTTTCCTGCGACCGTGGCGCAAAAAACCTTCTGACTCCAAAGCGCACGGCGGCTGGATTGGCTTGGACCTCGCACAGCACATTCACCCAGCAGACACCCCCGGAAAAAACGCACTCGCAGGACGCGCGGCGCCTCCGCATCCTGGTTCACGCGAAAATCGGTTACTCCCACCCGCAGCCTGATTCCGGGCTGCGAATGCTGTGCGTGCTAGCGTCGTGGCGACAGGAAAGCATGGACGTCAAACATCCCCCCCCATCCAGCTCCGAGACCCACGTCGGCAGCGTACGACGTTTTGTGTCGGGCATCAGCCGCTTGGGATGCTGGGTACGTCGCTTCCAGTCCGTCCGTCATGTCGATGCCCGCTGACCCCGAACCGAATACTTTGCTTTCATTTTGCTGTGTTGACCACTTGGCAGCTCCTTGGCGGCCAGAGGCCTCCCGCCATTTCCTCGACACGTCAAGAGCTGGCGCCTCGTCTCGCGACACTGCTTGCACCAAACCTTTGACAAAGACACCCGGGAGATCACTCCCTTCCTCGCTGCGCTGGCCCAGTAACCCCTTCTGAACGGCGCGGCTTTGCTTGCGCAGGCAGGCCGTTGCTCTAAGTTTCACTTCGACGGCGATAGCACCTGACACGCGTGGAAGAACGACCGACCGTCCGCCTTGCGTAGCACGCAGCCAGCGACTCTCTCGATCTGACCACGGTCCTCAGCCGCACATCTCGACGTCTAATTATCTCCTTACGGCCGGCACGACCCAACCACTGCCCTTGTACCCACGGTATTCCGATATGCAGATAGGGTCCGGTTGCCGCCAGTTACAGTTCACAACCAAGCCGCTGCTGGTTGTAAATTCTCTGGCGAGTCGCTCGCGTGACGATTCTCCTGTGGCTTCGGACTCTCTGTAAGGCGCAGGGCGGGCATGCCGAACACGTACAGACTACCCGCCGGTGTGATCAAGGGCCGCTAACGGCTGAAACGCCTCAAGGACGGTTGACAGACACTGCAGGTAAAGAAACCGAGTCGGATTGTTTCTCTGTTCCTTTTTTTCATACTGACGACTGCATTTGGCGGGCAGACTTCACCGAGGACCTCGCCGTGACACACAAATACCAGCGCCCGACGCTTATGCGAATGTCGATACAGAACCGAGGTGTGTCGCCATTCTTGACGACTTGTGACCTAACACCATCATTACTAGCCATATCCAACAGCTACTGCTGCATCTCCAGTGCTCGGTGGTGGCGGTAGCGACCCATACGATGGAGGCGCAACATCTGGGGGCCGCATCATTCTTACTGGCGGTTGGAGCATCACAATATATGTGCTATTTCAGGCGATCTGGCGTACGGTCGTCTAGGGATATTGTTGTACCATCGTCGGATCCCTCGAACGCAACTGTGGACCGCGCAAAGACGCGTACAGTCCAGGGGGCAGACTTGGACTAATACCGGTAAGCGACAATATTGGTTCTTGAGAGTTGACAGCTGTTACTAGTATGTTCCATACGGGAGACAATGGCAAGTATCGTTGACTATAATGTTACCCCTTGTATCTCTACGGTAGATCGCAGATTGCAGAAACTCTGCGACGTCTATGCAGAGTTCCGAATTCCATGTAGATTGGAACGAATATCGTCGATATTGATAAGTTCGTACCGCAATTGACATTGTGATCCTTACCTGAGAACACACTTACCACTCAATGCTGTCGTTCGCTATCTTCCACGCGAGTACCAAAGACTGTGCAGAGCAAGCAGCGTAATCACGCTCACATAAGCGCGTTTAAATGTTATGGGCGCCTCTAAACTTTTGACCTTCGCTTCGAAGTGCTCGTGCTCGACTGCTTCACCCCTCCACAATGCTCGCTGGGCCCTCTACGAAACGCAAACGGGAAACGTATGCAGAGAACGAGTCAGAAAACTTCTCTGACGTCGATGCTGGATCTGCCTTTTCGGAAGGCTCAGATGAGGTCGACATTTCTTCTGCACTGACGGGCAAGAAGCCTAAACGAGACCGGGGAGTTCGTGCGCCCAAGTCGAGGAGAAAGGGAGATAAAGTGGAGGAACTCGGGGCCTCAAGTGCTGGAGAGGATGTGGAAGACGACGATGACGGGCTGCAGGAAATTATCCAGCAGTCGATCGCAAAGCGCAACCAAAAGAGTGGGACAGAGTTGTTGAAAAAGACGAAAGGCAAAGCGAAGATTGTGAAGGGAGAGGTGGGAGGTGGTAGCTTCCAAAGCATGGGTACGTCGGTCTGAATTTGAGATACATACTCGCTCTGAATAGTTTGATCGCGGTACAGGACTTTACCCATGGCTGCTACGTTCACTGACTCTGCAAGGCTTCCGTATACCAACTCCAATCCAACGCCTAGCTATCCCCTCTCTATTGACGAACCCTCCCCGTGATCTCGTGGGTATGGCGCGGACAGGCTCAGGCAAGTCCCTCGCATACCTCATCCCTCTGGTACAACGTCTCGGCGGGCGACACTCTACCACATTCGGTGCACGCGCACTCATTCTTCTCCCCGCACGAGAACTGGCGCTGCAGGTTCTTAAAGTGGGCAAGGAGCTCGCGCGCGGATGGCACGGCGGCGAGGGAGACCATGCCGGCGATGCGAAGGGCGGCGAGGATTCGCAGAAGGGACAGAGTCTGCGCTGGGGCCTTGTGGTCGGCGGTGAGGGGCTGGACGAGCAGTTTGAGATGATCTCGAATAACCCCGATGTGTGCGTATTTCTACCCATGTGCATGTTCGCTCGCTGAGTCTTGTGCAGAATCATTGCAACGCCGGGTCGTCTGCTGCACCTGGTAGTCGAAATGAACCTCGATCTCAAGTCTGTGCAATACGTCGTATTCGACGAGGCCGATCGGCTGTTTGAAATGGGCTTCGAGACGGCCCTGACGGAGATTCTCCATCGCCTCCCGCCCACGCGACAGACGCTGCTCTTTTCCGCAACGCTTCCCAAGTCGCTTGTAGAATTCGCTAAAGCTGGTCTCGAGAACCCCAAACTCGTCCGGCTCGACGCAGAGAGCAAGATCAGCACAGACTTGCGCATGGCTTTCTTCTCCGTGAAGCAGGCTGAGAAGGAAGCATCGCTGCTCGTACTATTGCGCGATGTCATCGGCGTGCCATCAGGTGGCCCTATAATAAAGGAGACAGACGATGTAGAAGGTGCCGACAAAAAAGGCAAAGGCAAGGCGAAGGTCAAATACTCAGACCAGATCACCGCGCCGCACCAAACGGTCGTTTTCGCAGCCACGAAACATCACGTCGAGTACCTCACCAACCTTCTCATGACGGCCGGCTACGCCGTCTCGCACATCTACGGCGCCCTCGACCAGGCCGCGCGCACGCAGCAGATGGACAGGTTCCGCAAGGGCCACACGCACATCCTCGTCGTCACGGACGTCGCCGCGCGTGGCATCGATATCCCGGTTTTGGAAAACGTGGTGAACTACGACTTCCCGCAGGGTGCCAGGGTGTTTGTGCACCGTGTCGGGCGGACGGCGCGTGCGGGACGACAGGGCTGGGCCTGGTCGTTCGTTACCAACACCGAGCTGCCGTATCTGCTTGATTTACAGCTCTTTCTGGGGAGGCCTATAAAGAGCGAGATCACGCCTGGCGGCGAACAGGTCTATACGGAGAGTCTCGTGCTGGGTCCCTTTGACCGGGACAGACTCGACGAGGAGGTGGAGTACCTCAAGAAGTTGGATGAAGAAAACCACAATCTCAGCTCCCTCCGGGAGATCATGAAGAAGGGACACGGGATGTATGAGCGGAGTAAGGGCAAGGCGAGTCAGGCGAGTTATACCAGGGCGAAGGAGATGATGAAAGAGGGCAAATGGGGCCTTGTCGGATCGTCATCGACGCCTCACCCGGTGCTCTTACGTAGCAAGGATGGGAGCAGTTTAGCGAAGAAGTTGGAGGAAGAGAAGAAGCGCAAAGACTTGCTGATGGCGGTCAGTGCCTTTAGACCTGCAGAGACGGTTTTGGAGATCGGCGCGCGGAGTAACGCAGAAACGGCAGCGTTGATGAAGCAGAGGAGGCAAGCGTTGAGCAAGGCTGCTCGTAGAGCTCAGCTTGCCTCGACGTCTGTGACAGCTGCGGCCGAGGAGGAAGAGTCTGAAGACGAGCAGACTGGTCCGCAGGTGGAAGTTGAGATGGCTGACGAGGAAGAAATCGCGGTAAGTCGTGGTTGATATAAGTATTCGTGTCAATATTGACGATATACTGTAGGCTGTGTTCGATTCCACAAGCACAAAAGAACGCAAAGGCAACCACAGAGATTCTGAATTCTACATGTCTCACTATCAGAAAGATGCTAGTACGGAGAAAGGGTATGTTCAAAGTATATCCACCTTAGTGGCGAGCAGAATACTGACATTTCTTCATAGGTACTCTTTGCGTGACGGTGCGACTTTCGCAGAGCAAGCCAAAGGCGTGACCTTCGACTTGGCCGGGGACGAAGCACTTCAAGAGCGCAAGCGTCGCGAACTGCGTTGGGACAAGACGAAGAAAAAGTTCGTTAAGGGCACAGGAGAGGGTGCCGACAACGTCAAGCTAGTGAAGACCGAGAGCGGTATAAAACTTCCTGCGACTTACCGCAGCGGCCGCTTCGACGAGTGGAAGGCCAAGAGCCGCTTCAGCCTGCCCAGAGTTGGGGAGGCCGAATCGTCGTCAGGACCAAAGCAGACGGCACCTGGAGGTCGGAAGTGGAAGCATACGCAGACGGCGACGGCGAAACCCCTCGACAAGCTCAGGACGGACTACGAGCGGAAATCAAGGCAGTTCAATAAGAAGCAGGGTGATGCTGAGTCTGAGATGCCTGCACCGAAGGGTAGGGGCAAGGGCCAGAAGATGGGAAGCAGGTTCGGTGGGAAGTCGGTAGGCAGAGTGAAGAATGAGCTCAAGACGGTGGACCAGATCCGCAAAGCGAGACAGATGGCGGATAGAAAGAAGGCAAAGAATGCGAGGCCGACGAAGAGGAAGGGCAGACACTGATGCAGACTGGGAAAGGTCTCGCGTTTTCTGCTCATATGTGCATTATCTACTTTCACTGGATTACTCTGCCCGCTCCCATTGCGCACCGTCCCCGCTGATGACTTTGATGTCCGGTCTGCCCTCTAGCAAATCCACACCCACGCTTCGCAAAGCGTTGACACACCACTCTGGGTATCCTTTGTCGCCATAGTATGTGGCGAAGAACGATTTGAGGTACTCTGGGAATGTGCCGTTGATGATAGCATCGCGTGCTTGTCCCATAAGTTTGGCTTGGAAGACAAGATTGTGCTGTGTGATGGCTAAGAGGGGGTGAGTGAAGTATTCATCAAGTATTCCAGAATGTGAATATACCATGAGCGGCGGCTGTCTCCAGTGTAACATTGTGGTGCAGAAACGCTCTTGAAGTACGTGATGCGCATGTAGGGCACGGACATGACTCATCTATCGTATTCAGGTCCGCGTTGTGCTTGCTCAAACCTGAGCGTATCATCAACGCATTGAATGAGATTGTAGCGGTATGACTTACGTAGATTGACCGGTCCACTAAATGTAAGAGCGACGCCGAAGCGTGCTGTACGTGTTGGGAACACGCAGTCAGCCTAATTTCGAATATAAGTACGTCAAGGAGCCAAGAGGTAGCAATTGTGTACAAACCATGTCAACACCAAGCGCGACGCAAACGAGCAGGTCTGGGAGTAATTCTTAGATGAATGACATGATAGTCAGCGTTGGATTGCTAGCTACCTTCTGCGAAGCCGACTCCCATGGAATATCGTGGCCCTATTGTCCGAATCAACAATGCAATTTCATAGACTGTGCAAATCACTTACGATCGAGTGGCAGTTTGTGTGCGCATTGTGCGATACTAATCAAAGTTGTAAGATGTTGTTTCGCTGCCAGTTAATCAAACTCACATTCTCCAAAACGTATCTACAAGCGAGTCAAAGTTAGCACGGTGCGAAGCTCAATAGAAAGACAGAAAGCATACCTTTCGCTTCGCCACCACTCAGTCCCCCAATAGCGTAGCCAGCGACCCTATCTCTCCGTTTGATCATTTCCTCTATACATTTGTCGCGCAGCTCAGGGTCAAGGCCCCCTTGCACAATCGCAAAAAGATTTTGCACGTCCGTGCGGCCGGACTTTTCGTGCGTTTCTATACACCGATCTAGCCAGCGGACGGTCCTCCACATTGCTTCTTCGACACGAGGACCGACGGTCAGACTCGACACTAGCAAAGGCCACTTGAGGCAAAGTGCGAAATGACCACTGTGAATTTCTTACCCACATCGTCGAGTTGCATGATAATATCGGCACCGATGGCGTGTTGTATTGATATACTCTCTTCGGGCTAGAACTCGATCTCAACAGACTAAGACGCCTCCACATTGGAAGTGAAGACTTACTGTAAGCATGGTAGGCTTTCCGTCAAATGGACTCTCGAACAACGCGCCTTCCTCCGTGATTTTGGTGAACTTGTTTAGTGACACTAGCTGGAACCCCCCACTATCCTAATTTGCGTTAGACTTATCTGACTAGCAGATCCCTAAGTGCTGACTTACTGTGAGCAAGTTTCTATTCCAGTTTTGGAATTTATGCGCACCTCCTGCCTCTTTCAGCACTTCCACTCCTGGACGAAGGTTAAGATGATAGGTGTTGTTCAGGATCAAAGTGATCCCTAGAGACTCGACTTGTTGGGGTGTGAGACCCTTGATCGCGGCTTGTGTTGCCACCGGCATAAATGTGGGCAGCATAGTCACACCATCTGCACATGTAGGCACGATCAGTCGCTCCGCTCGACCCTAGGCCTTGTGACGACGACTCACGAGCAAGCTTCATCCGACTAACTCGTGCCCTGGTAGTCGGGCATTTTGCAATTACTTCGAACTGCATGGAAACAGATTTCCTGCTAGATAGGCTATGTATCGAGCGCAGCGTTTTGGGAAGTCGACGGCAACGACTGCAATTAGCAAGAGTGAAGATGTTGGACAGAGTGTAGTGCATGCGACCGAGTCGAAGTCCCAAGTTCGGCGGCTAAAGTTGATTGCAAGAAATTCGGCTCCTACGGCCCGCGCTATCCGAGGACGCGTCACAGACGCGTCCCAAACCTTTCTCTGTACCACCATCCTCGCATGCTACCTGGGTATTTGCCGAATATCTAATCTTCATTTGGAGTCTGAAAGCGGTAGAGACCGGGGGTCGTGGGGATAGGATTCCGAAGAGGTTCCTGGACAGCTACTGACACTCATCAGGTCATCCTCCGAAATGTGGCAACTTACGGACTGCACGATGAGTTTGTAAGCGTCAGCATGGTGCCGGGCTATGTGGCAACTTACGCTGAGTATCGTCAGAAGATAGACACCATGGTCTGATGTTTTTCTACAGGTTCACATGTACAGTGTCATGCATGCATCCGGGAGGTCAAAGTCTCCGGATACGTCATGGTGACAAAAGTCCTGCATCCCACTAGGTAGCCAGTCGCTCCTCTGCGTCGGATTCATGATGAGTGCGGAAGTTTACAAGACCGGGACTCCCTCAATATGCTACAATTCCTCCTTGTTGCCGTCGCGTTTTGCCAGATATCTCATGAATCATCTCTGATCGCTTCCTACTCACGTTAGGGTTTCCGGACATCGACGGAAGCCTCCAAACCGTCAACTTCCATACCGACCACAAAGCTGACGAGATCCAAGCCGTAAGGAAGACAAATACACAAGATTCATGGGCGGGCCATCGCAGTAAATCACCACCGACGGGCTGTGCATACGGGTTTCGTGGGTCCTCGCACGCCAGACACCCGCTTCGATGAGGGTGCAAGCGTACAATTCGTCGCGGTAGTCGCCAGGGTGGAACGACGGGACGGTTCCCTTCCATCGCGCACAGCCCAGAGAAAAGAACCGCCGCCGCACAATGCTCCAAAGCTGGTCAGTCCACGCGGCGCTTCTTCATCGGATTTTACAGAGACAGGTCCGTGACTTAGTACGACTACGGCTTAGTCTCACAAGAAGCATCTTAGGCTTTTCGTGAGTCTATTCAACACCAGTGGACAGCCTCCGCCAACACTCCCTCGACATTCCTGCAGTGAGGATTTAGAAGTGCGTCGCGGCGCCACCAGCAGAAACGGAATATTTCTGCCGCCCGCTGCTGCCAAGCCTACCTTTACAGCAGAAATCCCGCGAAGCACAGATCACCTTCTCCGTACGTGAGCATAAATGAGAGAACTCTGAATTCGATTCTGTGGTATCCTTCTAATTTCTGTTACCCAGGATATGTTACATAAACGCGAAAATAAGAAATCAAGAAACAAAAAACAGAGAAGCGGCGCCGCTCAAAACGAGACGGCCTCCAGCCCGAGCCTGTCAACGGGCCCAAGCCCACGCCATGGCCAGGATCAAAAGGGAATCCTGTCTATTTCTTCTAGAGTCCAGTACTTGCACATGTTCTCGCCGCCGAGGTCCGCGACCTGTGCAAGGTGCCGAGCGGGCTGAGTACGGCGGCGTCACGGGTGGACATGGAGAGGAGATGCTTACTTCTTCGTCGAGGTGGCGGAAGAGGACGTCCCGCCAGCTGTCCAAACAGGCCTTCATCTCGTCGGGGGAATATTTCGTTGGGTCTGCGTTCCACTTCTTGAGCAGAACGCTGAGCTTGTCCAACCCTGCGCGCGAGGCGGCGCGCAGCAGAGCACGGGGACAGACGCAGAAGCGGAAGCCATTCAGCTCGGGCTGGGCAGGCGGGGAAGAAGGTACACCGCCACGCACCTTCGTGAATCCCATGATGAGACTTGATGTGCTGCTCGTCGTTCCGGAAGGCAGGCATGCGCTTAGCAAGCAGCGGGAAAATGTGGCGCTCCTCGATCGTATGGTGCATCGTCAAGTCTGCACCGAGCATCAACATACATTCACATTCACATCGAACGCCACGACGATATCGATAGCACGCGCCAGCGGCAGCTGAGACGTCAGAGGGGGTCTCCGGAGTACGACCAGCACCCGCAGAGAGGGTACGCCGGGTGCTCTGGATGCATGGACGCTGGCTGGGCTGGAACATGGAGATCGCAGACGTGGATGATACGTACGCTTCCGCAGGTCATCGGCCTCCGCCAAGTACATCTTCGTGGACATGCCGCGCGTGGTGAAGGAGCCATCTGCCAGCTAGTACGATACGGGCGATAGGGTATGTCGTATCAGCTGCGAGTCCGAGCCGCGGTGTGTGCTTGGGCAGGTACCGTGTACCGTGGTGGGAAAATCAGATCGCTCTCACCTCATACACGAGCTCGACTACGCCATCGCAAAAGTGCAAGGTTAGCTTCAGCTTGCGATGCAAACAATAAATTGTGATGCGGGATATGTCCGTACGCACATTCGGCTTTGAAGTAGTCGTGGAACTGCGACATCATCATCGCAAGCTAAGCATCGCCGAGTCAGCGGCGTGTCTCCGACTTCTTCTCATTGACATTGCTCAGGCTCATTCGCACTGCTGCGTCCAATCCACATAGGATCGAGCAGTGTACACGAATAGAGCAGGACAGGGAGGGGCAGACTTACTCGATTCCACCGCTTCTCGTTCCGTGCATTGACGATCGCATCATCGCCGCTTTTCTGTCCCGACGCGGGCGCGCTGTTGCCTGCTTCTGCCGACATGACTCTTCCCTGGATCTCTCGTGTGGCGAGGCGTAGAGCAGGGGTGTGCGGGGCGGGGACGAGGGGGCGCAGCTGCAGGCTCATGCTGCGCCTACCCCGTACACTGATCCCGACGAGCGCTCGGTGCATTTTGATGCCCAAGGACGAGTCGCGGGCGCTGCATTTGCGTCCCGAGTCTGGCAAGGCACGACTGATGCCGTCGGGTCAGGCTGCAGAGACGCGTTTGATGGTGCAACTTGAACATAACCGCTATCGCCAGCCTGGCGCGTACGGTGCAACTGCGCTATGCAGATGGCGCTAGGTGTTACTGCAATCGATGGGCCTGGTACTGATACGGCGCGACGCTTTCTTTAGCTGGCGAATTCGTCCACAGGCCCTCAGGGCAGGAACGTCGCGGCGAGGGCCCCCGACGCGAAACGCACGCGTCTACGAAGCGTCTCGACGCGCGCGTCAGGCTGTTCCGTACGTTCTTAGTATGTTCTCTGCGTACGCGCCCTCGCAATCTGGGCTATCTAGGTATGTGCTATAACAATCTGGGCACGCTGTGCGTCGCGACTCGTCTTCTATCCGTCACCGCCGCGGGTGCTAGAGTCGCAAGTAGCTGCTCGCTGGGCGCGCACAGAGCTTGGCCGGTTCGAGATGACCCATCTGCGTTCTCAAGACATTGTTATCCGTGAGCACTTGAGTCATCAGTACGTTTGCTTCTGACATGTGTGTATTGTGCGCCTGCGCAAAGGCTGTGTTCGCGACACGCGAGCAGTGCTCAAAGTGAACCTTACCAGCCCTGGCATCGATATCGTGCCCTTAGCCCGCGCCAACGATACTGTAGTTTGGAGCACGACCCTGAAGAGGACAGATACAGAACTCTAAGTTCCCAACCTTGACCGTGACCGTCTCTATCTTTACACCGACCCGACTCGGGGCTGAGCCGTGTCCTGCGTCCTGCGTCCTCTCACAGGAAGGACGAAGATCTCAACCTCTTCAAGTTCCTCCCCCACGTGAGTAACACCGAAGTTCTCTCTACCAATTCGCCCGAGGCACCGCCCCCCCAGTGTCTTTCCGGGCCTGAAACGAATCCAGCCTGAGCCAGAGGCCCGTCCGCGCTGCGCGCCCCGCCAGCACAAGAATAGGCGACCGCGTATAGAGCAGTATACTTGTCTTTTGCGGTCCACTACCAGGTCTATGTATAGCGGTAGCGTTGCGACTGTAGCAGGGCCCTGGCGGAGTACGGAGCGAAAATATTCGTTCGCGGCGTCACTACCAGGGACTGCACCGGTATCACTGGTTGAGATCCCTAGGACGCGTGCGCCCGGCGATCGAACGACGAATGACGACGGGCAGGGCAGGTGTCGCGGTGCTGGGCAGTGACTTTTGGAGACGGAGTTGGGAACGGTCCTGACACTGCCGTGTCAACTGTACCCTTCTACAAACCCTGTACGCCCCCCTGGGACTCTGTGGGCCCGTCGCTGCCTTTTTGTGAGTGGACGACGGACGACGGGCAGCTTCTCGATATCGTGCTCGCTGTGCGCTTGCGCGCGCCCTTTGTCAGCGTCGCGCGTTCGATTCGACTTGACAGTGACGCGTTGACGAGGGGACTCCTGTGTATGGAGCGTGCGTCGAGGCGTGACAGGACGTTCAATCAGGGATCGTGTTCATGTCGATGTCGATGCGCCACAGCGCGTACTCTGCGCGGTATGAAATTTAAGTGATAAGCATGCGGCTTTCCATTCTGACAAGGATGGACATAAGTTAGGCTACATTACATAGGACGTACCCTAGGGGTATGAGTGCATAGAGGTGGTATCAAGATGCGAAGCAGGGATATACGAGGTCGAAGCCGGGTACTAGGGGAGGTCGCGGGACGATAAGCTAGTTAGAGTCGTAGACTCATACGAAGCGGGGCGCAGTCACGATCCAGAGCAACAGGAGAAAGTCAAACAGATCACTGTGCGCGAAGAGCCTTCTGCTTCTCCTGCGCCGCCAGCCGCGCGCACACGACCGCCTCCGCGTCCGTCCAGACGCTCTTCCCGCCGCGGACGGCGCGCTCCCACTGCGACGCGGCACTCGCGGGCGCGGCCTCCGCCACGACACGCAACGCGTCCCCGCCGCGCGCGGCCGCCGCCGCGTTGAGCGCCGCGACGGCTGCGGCCTGCGACGACGCGCTGCCTGCCACCTGCACGAGCACGAGCGCGAGCGTGGGGCGGCGCGGCGCGGGGTCTGCCTGCGCGCCCGCGCGTTCCAGCCCGGGGTGCGGGTGGTCCACGTCGAGGTGGGGCGGGCTCGGGTGTGATTGCGAGTGAGACTGGGGCGCGGGCCCTGTTTGTGCGAGGAGGGCCATGATGGGCTTGAGCACAGCGGTGGCGGGGCAGGAGGGCGAGGGGCGGAAGACGACCGCGAGGTGTGTGAGCGCGGTGAGCGACGCGAGGTGGCCCCAGCCGAAGTCGTCTGCGCCGGGATTCGCGTCGGGGTCCGCGTCGGGCTTCGAGAGGGACGCGAGGCGCGCGTTCTGCTCCGAGGAGAGGTGGATGCGGAGGTGTGTGATGGTGGGGCTGACGAGCCCGATGTCCCAGCCGTCGCGGCAGGCGAGGCCGAGGAGGTGCTGCTCGCGCGGGCACGCGAGGGACTGCACGGCGGTCGAGCCGCGCACGGAGTGGTAGCCAGGGAGGGAGAACCCGCACGCGAGGCTCTCGACGCCCCTGCACGCGTCGATCGCGCGGTCGATCGCGTCGACGGGTCCGAGCGCGAAGACGCCGAGGTGGCGCACGCGCGACGGCGCGAAGCCCGCGGGCTTGTGCGCGAGAGTTGCAACAAAAGACTTGACGGCCTTGGAGGTCGGGAGGACGACGGTGTCGTAGATAAGGGGTTCGACGAGTGCGTTGACCCAGGAGGCGACCTGTGCCAGCGCGAGCGCGGTTTGGGTGTCGGCCGCCGCGGCGTGCACGAACACCTCTTGGACGAGTTCGTTGGGCAGTCTCGCAAAGATACCGTCCATGTCAGTTATCAGTCTGCAGCTGGTGAGTGTGAGGGCGTATGAGTGTGGCGTCTGTGTCTGTGCGAAGGAATGTTAGTTATCAAAGAACATTGTCCGAGGCGGGGCGCCGCGAACCTGTGTTTTATATCTGCTGGAAATCCTTGAGGCCACCAGGGCCGTACGTTGCGAGCTGAGCGATGATGTCTGGACAGGGCGGTGTGGACAGCAGGAGAGACAAACGCACCCTGTCTTATATACCGCAGCGTATCACGGCATAAAAACTTCTCGTGTGCACGGTGGCTACGACCATCTCTTCTCTGGTGCGCACGATCTGCAGACATCACTCGAGGATGGTCTCCACCTGCCCGTCGTGGCGCAGCGGCCGTGTTTTTCTGGGGTGCCAGCATTTCAGGAAGGCGATATGGGCGCCACAGCCGTCTGCCGAGGGCCGTATCATCTCGCCGCCCCATCACTCGCCCAAACTCACCGACCCGCCGGCTGTCGGGCTCATGTAAGCGGCGGAAAAAGTGTACATGCCCCCGACGCTGCCGCCCGCCCGACGCCCGACGCTCCTGAAAGTAAGAAAAAAAATTAAGAAAATGTTTGCGGGTATACGTCCGCCCTGGACTGCTCGCTGACGTCGGTGGCTGCTGGTGGCTGCGCAGGCCGCATTGGGCGAATCATGACGATGCGCGAGCCAGCGTGGTGGCAACACGGCTCAGCGGTTCTCCCGGCTTCTCACCGCGGCGCGCCTCCTACGTACTACGATCGCGTAAACGCTTGCAACGAGGGCCTACTGAAGTACTGAAGCACGTTACAGACCCTCGAAAGGCTGCAGCCGTCCACGCACCAGACAAAGGTTGTATTTGCATGCTCAGAGACTCGCTATCGTCGAAAGACAACGTAACAAAGGAGCCACCTGACGCACATTCATTCCCACACCACTTGCACCCTCTTTCGCAAATGTACTCGAGACGGCCCTCATGATTTCCTCTGCGCCTCCTCCGTACCGACCTCCGCGGTGCCCGCGCTAGGCGTAGCAGCGCTCGCCCTGCTCGTGCTAATCGCCGTCAGCGCGTCCAGCAGCTTCGTCAACCCCTCCGCCTGCGTCGCCTGCAGCGCCGACACGTTGATCTCCAGCTTCACCATCGTCCCGTTCTGCGTCGTGCCCTTGATCACCGCCGCAGGCTGCGCTTCCCCGGCAGGCGGCACGTTCGCAGCCGCCACTGGTATGATGCCCATGGACGATAACGTCCCCAGCGCGCCGACGGGCAGCATGATCGGAATAGGGCCGGTGATAGTGGAATCGGAGGCGGGTGCGGGTGACGTCTGCGAGGGTGCAGCAGCTGGTGGAGCCGGGGCTGGCGCGGGATTTGCGGCGGGTGTCGGTATTCGAGCTTGCTCAGATACTGGTTGCGTTCCTCCAGGATTGGGTGAACCAAGCGAGCTAGACGATCCTGTCCCGGACGTTGTTTGCGTTCCTTGGAAAGCATTTTGAGACGGCTGCTGGGCATACGCCGCGTGCGGCGCAGTGTATCCAGGTTGGTTTGCAGCCGTGGGATACGGTGTGTAGGTGTATGGGGTCCCGTACGTCTGTGGATATGGGTACGTGTATCCCCTGTACTGTGTGTACGGCGAATTGGCGGAGTAGGGTTGTGTTGCGCCGGCGGAGGCCGTGACAGCATACGTCGGCGTGGAAGCAGCCACAGCGTACGACGGCGGGCCGTTCGTCGCAGGGTGGGGGGACGGCCGCGCCGAGGTGGAGGCCGAGGTCGACGCGGAGGCCTGCGGCGGTCCGGGGATGCGCAGCGGCTGCGACATCAGGGCGAGCTTGCGTTTGCGATCGGCGGCGTCGAACTCGGCCTTAGCGGTGCGGTACTCGTTGTTGAGCGCGTTGTTTTCCGCGCGGTCCGCCTCGAGCACCGCGTGTTCCAGGAGGTACGTCTGGTCGTCGGGTGCACTCCGCTAGTCAAAAAGCCAAAGTCGAGCCAAGTCAATGCACGTCGCGGGCAGCGGACGGTGCGGTACTCACCCTCCCGGCCCGCGTCCTGATAGCCCTAAACCGCTTCTCGAGCGCGGCCTTGCGCTTCCAGCAGTGCAGCGCGAACCGTGTTTCTGCGCAGAACCGCATATGTCAGAGTGAGATTGGGAACCACGACAGACATAAATGAGGTGTGATGGGGGGCCGCACCTTCTATTTCCTGTCGCAAGAGCTCTTCTTCGGTGGCTTTGCGTTTGCCCTTGCCATGCGGGTGCGCCAGAGGCATGAGATCCTCCATGGGGTGCTGGTAGATGTGGTAGGGAAGCAGCCGTCGCACGACATCCTCTGCATCGATGAATGGGGTGTCGACGTCTGGGTGCAGGACCACTGCGTGGTCTGCAGCCAATCGCTCCGCGATCCTGGCAATCGAAATGGTATGATGAGCGTTAAGACAGGCAGGAAAAAAATAGGTCGTGCGCACCGCGCAGCCGTCTCCGCCATCGTCTCAACTTCCTCAGGCCGCCGCCCCTTCTGTTTTCCCCTGCGCCACACCTCCTCCCGGACCGCCTCCACATCGACAGTCTTCACCGGCTCCTGCCTCGTCTCCGCCTGACTCTGATTCTGGCTCTTTACCGCGCCCTCGGGCTCAGATTTGACTGGTACATTGGGTGTCGGCGCCTCAGAGGCAGACACGGACTCCGCGCGGGCGATCAGCCCGTTCGGCGTCGCCGCCTGGAAGACATGGAAGGAGGCGCTGTGTTGGGCGATGTACGGCGATGCCGCAGGGGACGGTGAGGGGAAGGAGGGACTCTGCACGGCGGACGACATGCCCTCGCTCGCCTCGCTTTGTTTTGCTTCGCTTGAGCGCTGGGGGAGGCCCGTGACCGCGTGAATTTGGGCGCGTTCAGGGCAGGGCGCGGCAAGTCATCAAAAATTCAATGCAATTCAAGTTACTCGCGCCACAGACGGCGGTGGACACAGGGTGAGGTTAGGGTATCTGTCCACTGGCATATCTCGCTCCTCGACGCCACCTCAAAAATACACCCCCTCGCCCGCCTACCCCGACTCTTGCCCCACCTTTTGCGCCTGCTGCGCCGCCCACAGCTCCTCGTCCGCGACGATGGACTTGTGGATCGACTCCAGCGAGAACGCGGCCTCGATGCGCTTGAGCAGGTCCGCCGCCTGCGCCATCTCCTCCGAGTTGCTCGTCGCGACCTCCTCCACCAGGTCCTGCGCGAGCGCGAGGTCGCCCCCGCCGTGCATCAGGTGGTAGCGCGCGACGTACACGCTCGACCGCGCGTACTCGTTCACGTGGCTCCCTGTCGGCGGTCAAATATACGCACGTCAGCTAGGGCTGCAGAGAAGTGCGGCGGGGCCCTGGCGCGGACGCAGACGCAGACGCGCGCCGTGCGTCCCCGCCGGGCCGTAGACAGAGATAGAAGTAGAGGTAGACGCGATGAGACGAGACGCACCTGCCGCGCGACCGACGTCCACGTTGTGCTGGTGGTAGCTCGCCGCCTCCGCGTAGTCGCCCAGCTCGTGGAAAAGCCGTGCGAGCCGCGAGTGGATGAGGGTCTCGCTGGGGTCCGCACCAATCAGCGCACGCTTCAGACACTCGATGGCCTCCCTCGTGCTGTGCGCGCCGTGCGCGCATGACGTCAGCTGGCCCAATCTCGTACGAGCTATCAACGCGACATCTCACCGGCCCATTTCCTCGTAGCACATGCCTTGCGCCTGCCATATGCGGACGTCGTAGGGTCTGTGGGCGCGTCGGGCGTGTTCAAGGTGCGATTTGAGGGGAGGAAACACAGCATGATGGAAACATGACCGCGGAGGACGTTATTAGGATCGTTCCTGAACCTAAAGTTGCAATGAGGCCGGACATACCGGAGTGCTGTGGCGTGCTGGTAATAGTACAATGCGTATTGATGCATGCTCAGTAGCTCGTACGCCTGGCCAAGGCCGTACCACGCCCGGTAATCCTTCCTGTTCACCTCTACGTGTGAACACAGGGACGAAATCATCAATATGCGATGCGCAGCGTGCAAAATACAAATTGCGTGCTCACCGACCGCCTTGCGATACGCCTCGATAGCAGCATGAGAATTTTTGACCTCTACGTATTCGTGCCCCATCAGGGTCCACGCCGAGAGGTAGGTCCGGTCCAGCTGTGTAGCCCGTTTGAAGTACTTGATCGCCTTCTCGTGCTCCGCATGTAGGGAATAATGGTTCCCTGAGAAAGGGCGCGTTCGGGTGCGCGAGGTTAGCGGCCACCCGTACTTTGCCAAGAATAACGACACCTTACCGACTAAGCAGCATACCTCTGGTCTGTCCTTATCCAGATCGATGAATTTGTGTGCAAGTTTAGACAGCTCCAGCTTGTTTTCGGCCACGTAGAGAATGTTCGAGTAAATGTCGATGTCGTCGATGCGATACGGATCGATGGCCCAGATTTTCTTGAACTGCGCTTCGGCTTGTCCAAAATCTGTGCTTATTTATGAGATTTCCAATCGCGCAGATCATGACTGGAGGCAAGACTGACCGTGCAAATGATATAGGACACAAGCGCGAAGTGACATGATCCACAGACTGCGGGGGAACCGATCTTCGTGCAAGAGCTTGTCGCACAAGCCAAGCTCGTTCTCTGAAGGGTTGTTTAACGTGTTCAGTGTCTTTATCTGGAACATCTGTACCAGAGGATGCGTCGGCGGCAAGGGAAGAAGAGGAAGCAGAGCTGAGACCTGCAGAGAAGATCATCAACTTCGTCGGCACCGTCGCTCGGGCGACATACCTCTTCTCCGTCATCCATGCACTCGCTGAGGAGGCTCCATGTGGCCCAGTTCCAAGGATAGCTCGCGATAGACAGCAGAGCGCTCTCGATCGCTTCTTCCCGCCGGGAGAGACGTCGAAGGCAGAGGGCCTTCCTAGAAGTGACGATGATCATAAACATGACATAGACTGAGAATGGTAGCGCATTCAGTACGTACAGGAACAGAAGCCACGGATCGGCAGCATTCTGAACGAGCTGTAAGATTTCTAACAAATCTGAGTTCACGGGAAGAAGGGGCTGCTGCTTCGTATCTGGAGAAGCAATGAGCGCGACTAATAAGCGAGTGTGAACAATACCAACTGTCGATCTTGTACCACTCTTTAATGGCCTTCTTCTCGCTCGCCTTGGGCCTGATTGT
Source organism: Pleurotus ostreatoroseus (assembly GCA_005298045.1). Classification (NCBI taxonomy): domain Eukaryota; kingdom Fungi; phylum Basidiomycota; class Agaricomycetes; order Agaricales; family Pleurotaceae; genus Pleurotus; species Pleurotus ostreatoroseus. The sequence goes on along the minus strand of SWBT01000148.1, from coordinate 107,443 downwards.
CATCAAAGGTCTGGGGCAAGACGTGGCTGAGAAGGCTTACCAGGTACATGCTATATACTCTCAGAAATGTAGCTTTTGCACTTTTGCAGTCTTTAAGCCAATGAACAGCTCTAGTATATTCTTTGTTGTCCATCAAGGCCTTGCCGATAGTAATGGTATCATTGTCCGCGGCTTCTAGCTGAAGCTCGTTCGTCTTTGTAACTGGGGATGGGGGACGCAGTGGAGGGGCATGTTCGTGTCGTAGAGCAACGCGTGGGGCAGCCGATGTACTTGGCACCGGTGCAACAGGCTCGTCCGGCGACTGTGGTGAACGCTCTGGGAGAGGAATATCTATAAACTTGTTGATTGGGGGTACCGGCATCCTCTTTGAAGCCGGAATTGAAATAAGTAATTCTGAAGCCCTGGTATTGATGAGTGAGAAGGGCGCACAATTCTTGTGAGCTTGCATGATGATTTACCACTTCGACGCCGTCGTCAATCCTCTGTCAGAGCAATCGCGTACCGCCTTTCTCAACCCCGCCACTGTTGGATCTAAATTCCCGAGGTTATAAGTAACGGTCACCATTGGAATGTCTATCATTTTCTCCAGCAACCTATGTGCGTAAGAATGTGGAATGTAAAGATCAAAGGCTTGTAGCTCCCGATGACCAGAAGTCAAACGCGGTTAAGGTCGAAGTCGCGAAACGAAGGTTCGTGCCATAGACGCCAAGCGCGCCGCCGCGGTCGCGTTTGGCGCTTACATTAGCTGCAGCCAATAAACACGTTTCTTCCCTCGACCACCAGGTAGGCCTTCATATGCGGCCAATCATTCAGTAGTGATTGTTTGAACTAATACTTCCTTCTTAGGAGTCGTCGAGACGGCGTAAGAAAGGTGCCGTGTTCCTCCTGGTTCACGGAGGAAATTGAATAAGGGACAAGACTAAATACTCCTTGCCCAGACCAGTGCTACGTCCGACCAACGTACTCTAGGATCCTGCTTGACTTACTCGTTATCGCTTGGCGTCGGACATGCAGCTTTCTTACGCTTTGCTCCTGATGTTCTTCGGAGGAACACTGGTGAGACTTTGCAGGTACCTCTTCGATGGAAAGACCAGGCCCACCGCGCGCTCGAGCTCCGAGAGCTGCAGCCTAGCCGTCTTTCTAGGTTCAGGTGAGTATTTACTCTAGTTGTGTAGAGGCGGTGTACTGAATACTTTCATCGAAGGCGGACATACGAGCGAGGCGTTGAGCCTTCTTTCCGGGCTGGACTTTGCTCGTTACCGCCCACGGACTTACGTGGTAAGCCACGGAGACATCCTTAGTGCCAAGAAAGCGGTCGATTTTGAATCTGTCAAGAATCCCGATGCTTCTCCGCACACTGTCAGTGTCTATGATAGTCTTTTGCTTGTCGGAACGACCATGGAGCGCACCCTCCTCTGCGGGTCCTTCTATTTCTCATCCTATTCACTTGCAGGCATCCTACCAAGTTCTTACCATCCCACGCGCACGCCGTGTGCATCAGTCCCTGCTGATAACCCCATTTTCATCCGCATGGTCACTTGCGGTGTGCGTTTACCACATCACGCTGGCGCCGATAGTGGGAGGAAAATCGTTTGCGGATGTGCTGATACTAAACGGGCCAGGTACCTGTGTCATGTTAGTCTTGGCAACGTATCTGAACAGGGCAAGTTCAGCTCTTCAGGCTACGTTTACATCTATAGATATACTCATGAACAGTTTGCAGGTGATGGGGCTGCCGTCACCTAGGCTTATCTATGTCGAATCGTTTGCCCGCGTCAATAGACTGTCGCTCTCGGGCAAAGTATTGCACCGCCTCGTAGACCGGTATGTCACTCAGTATTCACTTTGGACATTGATACGTCTTATCGTCTTTGTGGCGTAGATTTATTGTGCAATGGCCGGAGCTTAAAGCTAGAAACGTTTATGCAGAATATCGAGGTGGTTGGTTGGTATGATCAGGAAATAAACTGGCTTATGATGTCGATGCTACAGAGTGCATCACTCAATAAATATATAATTTACGATGTACAATGGAGGTGATGTGCAGTAACCGCATGTTACACCAAAAATCGCGCATAAGTTGGAAACCCTGTCTCTTTACTTATTCGCCCATGGCGACCGTTGATTAATTTCATACATGCATACTGAACCCAAATCATAATGCCTGTCCATGACATTTCAATAATTTTATACACGTCGCGCTACGGATCGAATCCTGTATCAAGAAATTGGAACGGTACCGAAGACAGCGCAGCGAGGGATGGACTTGTGGAAAGTACAGCGATATCAGCGGACAACAAGACTTTTACTTCCTCGTCCACCTGTCTTCTCCATCATTGCCACGCCTCCTGTTGGGACTAGCGCTGCGTCCGCGATCCCGTTTGCCCGGCTCCCAACCGCCTCCGCCAGTAGTCTGTGGCGGATGGAGTCTTCTTTCGAGTCTTTGGCCGTGACGCAGGGACCTTACCAGATCCTTAGAAGCCAAGCGAAGATGCATGAAGTTGCAGAACCCCCCGCGGTTGCATTCTCCGTTTTCATTTTGACGGCAGCAGGCTTCGCGGAAGTCTGTCACGGGAGACAATTCTGCGTATAATGGCCGACCTGCAGATTAAAAATAGTTAGCGCACAGCAAGCCAGGTTCAGAAGGGAGGGGTAGACATACCAGCATACCACCGATCGTTCAAATTGTCTACAGCAGCTTGTGCTTCCGTCTCCCATTCGTATCGAGCATAGACATTTCCAATAAGGTGGTCTCCGACATTATCACATACCTAAACGTGGTTAGAACCCGCGAGTATATGAAGTATGAACGACTTACATGAAGCTCAAGAAGATGTCCAAACTTTGCCAGCTCGCAGTACAGGTCTTCATAAACTGCGTCAAATCCTTCCTGCAGCTCTTTCTCTGTGAGTTTGCATACGGGATCGTGGGCAGGGTTGTGGTATACGTTCGGAAGTAGGATGGTTTGGGAGAAGGAAGGCTTGATATGCTTCCTTGAGCAGCGATCGCCGTGTCGACATGCGCCAATCTGTACGTAGCTCTAGTCAGTTGCTACATCAACGGGTCTTGGCAAACGAACTCACTTTATAGTAGAAAGAGCAATTAACACGGTCCTGCTCGGTACCAAAGATGTTGGCCTACGCAAAAATTAGATGGAGTTGACCTTGCTTAACCACAAAGAACTCACCAAATGCGATGCCATTTTTCACCACGGACTGTCGTAGGATGATGAACGCTTGGTACAAGTTCGACGTTGCCCACCGAAGGACGGAGGTCGTCCATTGAACGCCCGTGATGCTGAGTCAGATCGGAGTTTGAACGCTTCGTACCAGAAAAGGCAAGTAAGATCAAGGTCGTTCCTGAATTTTCGGCGAGCCGTATTTGTTCAGTCTCACCACGTTCATACGTTTAATGCAGTACATGCGTACTGAAGCTTGGTATGATGCACTAATGCTTCATGTATGGGTCTCAATCTAACAGAGAGTGACCTCACTTCCTATCATACAAATTGGCAGAGAGCTTAACTTCGAAGAACTTCTTTACAGACTGCTTGGCACTTGACGTTTAGTTGGCCGGCGGAATGTCTTTGATTCGGACTGTTTTCGGTGCGTAATTGAGGCCTTCTGCTTAATTCCTTGTCTAGTAATTGGTTGCAAGACAGGCACCCTCTTCCACAGGTGCCGACGGTCCGGGGCTAGCCGTTCAATCACAAAGTCAGCCTTTGTTCTGACATCCAAAAGAGAACAGAAAAAGAATCAACGGGAGTAAGTTCAGACAGTTCGCACATCGTGAGTCAAGAGTACCGCTCCAACAAAAGTAGCCCGTGTTATCGCAGAATTACCGTGAGTCTCCTGTCCGATGATTGGCGCTATACTGTGGCAAGAGTGCTGACTGCAGCCGTTGGACTAGGGCGAATCAGCGTATTCACAAGATCTTCATCGTACCCTCTAGGCCATCGGTAGGTTAAGCGCGGTTTTTACTCAATGGTCACAGCCCTCAGCGTTGAGTTACCATCTTCGTCCCGCGCGGCCAAATTGGCAAGTCAGGCATCCTCAAAACCGTTTTGATTATCGCTTGGCCTTCTTCGGCGGACGGATGAAGTCCATGCTCAACATCTCGCGCCTAGACCGACCCTCCGGATATTAACGTGTTGACTGTTCTTCTGCATACACAGCCTCCAGCAATTCATTCGGACTGACACACCCTGACTGCAAAGAAGCCCCATCGCTTCATTGTGAGCACCCAGCGGGCTCCGGGGTCGTGCCGTTGTGCTTGGCATCGTACGCGCTTCGTTTGCCCATGACAGGATTTTGAGTCTTGGCTTTCTATGTACAATTCCAGGAATCAAACCGCCTTTGTTAAGTCCCCTCCTGTCGCACGATGTAGTATGCAGACGCTCTCCCCCTACAAGACAAAGATAAGGCATCGGCTGCAGAAAATAGCTTACAGTAAGTTTATGCCCGCTCCAGTGGCCTTAGGATAAAGGAGCATCGGTTGCTCCTCATCGCTTCGTCCACAGTGCTCGCTGTAAACGACCTCATTCGTTCACAGGACGATTCATTCGCAATACTAAAGGGTAATATAACATCACCAAGACAAGGGAAGATAAGCGAAGATGTCATATTACTTTTGGTAGTACGTTTATCGTAACGGTGCCCGCCGTACACCGACGGTTCAAAGCGTCACTAGAATGCAATACTACGTGCACAGCATCAGCTTGATGCGCCCATCTTCAGCGTTTCTGCTGAGCTATCCTCTATGTCCGCGATCAGTAAATTGAGATAGCCGCGAAGTCGGGGCTTACTTTACCGCCACGAAGCCGGGATAAGTCCTTATGCATCTTGTAAGCGCGAGTCTGTATATGAATTCGATAGGATTTCACTCAACACGTAAGGATGCGCCATTGCGCTCCGTTTGGAGGTACAGGCACCACTCTCACGTAGCTAATATGCATGTATGAACCAAGTGAAAGAGTAGCGTCCAGTAAATCTTCGATTTCTATGAAGCCTTAACCCTAATTCAAGGTATTGGCTCAATAGATGCGAAAATGATCTGCTATCTCACGAGACTCGGCATGAATAATTTTATTATTGGCTTCGTTAGTCGCAATCCATTGCTCTGGCGTCGAACACAATTGACTAAAGTATGGGAATTTTGGGAGTGTACGGAGTCAATGACGGTCCAAAGCATTGGTGATAAGATCATGTTCACATCTTATCTTATCGCCCCACATCAGTGCATGCTCGCGCCTTGAAGCTCCTCATGTGCAGACCCTTAATGAAGACTCTGTTTCCCTGGGCCGAATCCTTCAAAGCGCCAGATTATCGCATGTATTCCCATGAGTTTTTCTCTGAGCCATGACTCTCTCGAATAAAAGACACCGACAAGATGACGAACGCCTACGTCCAAAGAGGCTTGTGAATCACGCTAGAATTATTATTACATGGGTTGCTGGTCCAAGTAATAGATACAAGACAAGCCAAATGATCAAGCTAAGAAATGATAACGTCTATTAGATACAAACAGCGATTTTACTTGGTCCCAATTTGAATCAACCACCTAGTACAAATGGAAACCGGGACGGGGTATACGGCGAAAGCAAGCGATAATCCAGCATACGTGGCATGCATTCGATTCTCTACGAAGACCACTCAGCGGGATGTCGATGAGGTTCCCAAGACATGAAAGAGTCCTCCGACGGCGGTGTCGGATATGATGAAGATGCTTTAAACTCCCACGAAGGTCGCATGCCGGGTTGGAGGGACTGAGGCGAAATCGTCCCACACACATTCGGCGTGTGGCTCGCCATCTGGGCGTGGAGGGGGTATGGACCACCGTTTACGCCCGGATGTGAGCTATTCATGTATGGAGAAAGCGCATGAGCTGACGAATTCACGCTACCGAGAGCTTCGCTAAAGGCAAGGATATCAGTACAAGCAAAGGCATTGCAATGAACTTAGAACTTACGTCGTACAACGATCCAACTCCGCAATGCGCTGATGGATCGGACAAGTGGAAGCGGCTCGGTGCTTCGGAAAGTGTCCTAGCGTCTCCGCCGCGCGGCGCAGGCGCAAGGATAGCTCAAGTACCACGTTGTAGCTACTTGAGTCACTCAAGCAACCGCAGTGACCGTCAATATGGCCGCCTAGACAAGCGTCGGTATCGGGCATACCACTGATCCCCTCTGGACGTATCAGGCCGTCGAAAATGCTATCCAGGGTACCGTCTAGACCAGTACCGTCGGGGTAGTACGTGGATAGTAAAGAGGCAAAGTCGTATGGGTTATCGCCTGCAACGTCCACAGGGGTCAGAGTAAGAGGTGATGGTGTGCCCAGCGGTGAAGGGGAGCTATAGCTCGACGATGAAGAGGACACGGACATCGAAGTATCAATAGGAGATCCCCTTGACGAAGATGGTGCGGTTGGTGGGTGCAAATGTACAGCGACACTGCACGGTGAAGAGGGAGCACCTTCCGAGGAACTCCGACTTCGTGATGATGAGCCGTCCAACTTTGGTGTTTGCTGAGTAGTGTCGGCCTTACCCGACTGAACCCATCTAGGATGAGGCTTGTTTTTGAGCTGTCGATTCGGGTTAGCAACCGAACTTATGGTGTCTAGAAGTAGCCGTGACCCACCTCACGGATGACGCTCTCTAGCTCAGCAACACGTTTTTGCAAACGAGTCTTCTCATCCGTATTGTCGTGCCTGGATCATCAGAGATTGATTAACGGGTATGAATATCGGCAGAATTAATCGTACCTCTGATTCGGGTCATCAACTTCATACACACAAAGTCCGGTCTGGGCGTTTAATGAGTAACCTGCCTCGCGGATGAAAATGAACAAGACCAACCAGTCCGAGTTGGGTGCACCTGCCGCAGGGCCTCTTGCGATCGCACTATGAAGAATTTTGTCAGTAAAGCAAACCACATTCGCAATATACTGACACTCACCATGCGCTTCGAAGTGTGGCAATTGAGACAAGACTGAGTAGTTCTATTACGACGTTTGCCTGGAAGGGCGTCTAAGCGAATGGCAAAGGTAGAGAAGAGCGGACCAACTTACGCCTATGGTCATCCTCTGATGTGCGTTTAACGTTCTCGGTGGGTCTCTTTTTGCGAGAGGTAGCTTCGGTGGTCGACATGGTAGTAGCGATGCGGGGGGAGAGGGTATAAACTTAGAGACAGTGCGGGGACGACACTATATCTGAAGTGCGCAGACAGAGTTGCGATGGAAGGTAAGACATGACGGCTATAGGAGCCTGGTTTATATAACTTGCGGGAAAGCGCGACGGTGAATGGGGAGTAGACAGTTTCGCGCGTTTAACTTACCTCATTCTGAAGGCCTAAAGCGCGGACCCAGAGACGACGTGGGACTTGCCAAACGAAGTCTGAGATTCGCCTCGAAGTTACGACAATCATATCTTGCTTCTAATGGAATACTCACCTGCAATGGACCAACGAGAACACTTTCCCACAACGTCTACCCTGTAAACGTCGCCCGCAAAACCCCACGTTGAGGCGCCTCCTGTCAGGACCCCGGTCACGGTGATACAGACGTTAAGATAGCCAGCGCTGCGATCAAAAACACCGCCACATGGTCCCAGGGTCTCGTTCAACCTGCAACGCAACTAAAGAGGACGTCGGACCTGGGTACACGGATCGCTGATAGCTCCCGATGAGGATAAGTTATGCCTTCACCGAACATGAGTTTTTAGACCTACAGTCTTGCCGCCGGCAACGGTGTATGATAGGCCATCCTAGTCGCGTATCCGATAGGTCGAACGAATTGTTCTGCTCGACAACTCCCTGTTTTACGATGATGGTTCATTGCAATTCTGATAGACTTGAGCACTCACTGGCAACTTGGCGGGCGGGCGCCCCGGCATCCGGGCATCCCCAGAGTACTCATGCTTGTGCAATGTCGAGTCCCATGTCATGCTGTGTGCTATGTAGTTGCACGGTGCGGATATCTGCGCCAAAACAGTCAGCGACACGGAGTGATAGCCAGATGCCAGTCAAAACGGTATATCGATGGCGTTTTCTGACCATATTGCACAAGGAGCAGAAATATACCAAGATGTGCTCTGGAGTATATTCGGTGGCTCAGCGTACCTCAAAGGTCAGATACACGGCAGGAATGACGGTCACATACTGTCTACTCGATCGGCTACTGGACATATGGCATGCCAAGACATTACATTGTTCCTCAAGTCCAGCACCGTGAGGAGCAGCAGATGCTGAAGCATTTATTTAATATGACTTCTGTTGTATGATCACAAGGGAAGATACTCACCGAGGGCCAATTGTCACGCTTCGAGATTCGGTAGAACACGCTAGCTCGTCATGTGAGACGCTGATGAGGCGGCATGAATGTCTACCTTCAGTTCATTCGAAATTACTCGAAAGTACCATAGGCATAGCGTACTACGCATGTAACTGTCAAATCTTCCGTAGATGAGACTGACCGTGGTACACGGGTGTCGGAAAGTCAAGTTAAGCGTTAGAGACCGGACACGCGACGTTGAGCCCCCCGACGCGGAGTTTTTTTAGTCCAGATTCGGAAGCAGCCTGGCCGCCATCAATTGATGGCTCTCAAAGGAGTGTATGCGAGTTCATGTTGAGATTGCATCCTATGCACGCAAACGTAATCCGTCTCCCATTCTCACTGCGCAGTGGAAACATTGTATGGTCTAAACAACTAGTAATTAGGGTTGAATGGGCGCAGTCTTGTCGCGCCAAGCATCCTGATTCTGCTGAACAGTCAAACAGATTGCGTCGTGCGAAAGAGATGCTTCCTCAGCGAGGCAATCGTAGGTAGAGTTCACCGCCAAGTGGGTGAGCCGATAGTAAGGTCTCACGCGCTCGGTGTACTGGGTGGAGAACTCTGGGCCGTTCCTAGAGACGGATCCCGACGAGGAACGATGTCTTCGGCGAGTCTTGGCAATCGTAGCTCTCCCCAGCTGTATCTCCCGCGATGCCCTTGGCTTCGCCTGTTCCGTGATATAGAGTGGGAGAGGTACAATGTTGATGTAAATCTCGGCTGTTTATCCGAGACGTTAGCGGAAATCGTGAGTCCAAGAGCTGAAGCCCTATCGCTATCTGGGCATCTTCTTGGGAATCATTCGCGTTCGCCAAGGACAGCGAGCTGACGCAGAAAAAATACGGTGCACAGATATTTCAACCATGAAGATCCAATGGACTTCCTCTGGGCGAGTTTTCACGGACTCATCGACCGCTATACAATTCTGGATGTCCACGGTGGCAACAATCGTATTGCCGCTAGATGTTTGCGCAGCTTCAGTACGCCATCTGCGGAGCGAGTTCAGGAACATAATGCTTTACCTTCGCAACTTTGAGATGATTCTGGAGTGGCCGGGGGGTTCAGACTGCTCCAGAGGTTGGCTGTAACATCCGATATGCGAGGGTGCCTTCCATATAGGAGAGTTATCCGGTGGGAGATGAGTCGGCCTACAGCCTAGTCGCGCTGCATCATCTGTAAAAGGCAGAGGGAAGAGGAGGCGGTGTAGGAGCTACCCATGTGCCGGCACGTTGACGTTCCCAGACGCCAGCTATAACAGTTGTAAGTTCTTCTATCAGTTCTTCCACGAATTCAAAAATTGTGGAACAATGCTGACTTTACCCGTTTCACCGCCGACTCACAAGATGGATTGTTGTGCAATTTTGTGCACAAGAAATGACCAGTATCATTTATCAAGACGAATCTTGTAATGTCTTGCGTACGGAGGGAAGACTACGGTTTTTTGTGGGTAAAGCTCATATCAATATTCTAATAGAGACAACCGTCAGTTTATTTCAATCCACAAGGGGGGTAGCACAAGGTATCATACCGCAGGCCCATCTCTATTGATCGGAGATCATAACACCTCGATTGCTTCGTATGTTACAGCTACCGTCCATTACTTGGAGCCATATGATGTACGGGCCCCAAACCAAGAGCTGTCTAGAGCATAACGGCCCGGGGAAGCTATAGCTATAGCCACCGTTGCAAATTCGTTGTTAGAGTGCCACTTTGTATTCACAACGGCGAGGTTGGGTAGATTGAACGATCCTCTCGGCAGCGAAAGGCAGTATGGAGCGGACAGTTTGGCTGACTTGATCCACTCCAGGTGGTAAATAAACTCAAGAATCGCACCCGAGCACGCCGTCTTGAAGCGTGCCAGATGTTTCTACAGGTCTTGCTGCGTAACTCTCCAACTCTGTGGAGATTGAAGTGACTTCCCCTCCCACCTAGGAGCACATCGACATACTTACGAGACACACCGCCTCCTGATGAAGGATAACCGCCCGTAAAAGAGAATGAGCAGAACATTCCCGAGTGAGTAGGAGAACCGAGGGATGAAGCAGCGTCGGCGACTAATGTGGCGGCTAACCATGAGGGCGTTAGAAGTACAATGGAAAGACGGCGCATTGTGAACGGACCTGTGTTTCATTGAACCTTCTGATACTACCACGGCTCCGTATCGGAAAGCTGACTTGGATAGAAAGATACACCTCTGTATGAGAAGGAGATGACCAATGCGTACGAGGCGCATTGGACGCCCGCATTGGCACCCCTACCGAAGTAGTGGTTTCGCGTCCCTCAGCGGGAGGGACCGAACGACAAGATAACCGATAAGCACCTCCATAACAGGTCCATTTTGACTGATTGACTTACATGTATAGTATCCTGCACATCTGTGGTCATTGTTGAGCGGGCCGTGTTCGTAGTTTAGCAACGGTAGGGAGTGGATTGAGCACCCGGCGGCGTGACTCTCGATGCCCCTTAACGGCCCACCTCTAGGGGCTGGAGATTCCCTGGATTCTTGCGACGATTCGCGTGGCGGACCGCTACTCGACGAGCAGTCAGAAGACCGGAGCTCACTGACAAGATCTTGAAAGCACCCCGTAGGCGGAAGCCGCGATCAGGTTAATTAAACCCGCCGGTAGCCTTGGTTAGTCACGTTGTATTTTATCCGCTGGTCAGCCAGGCTTCTCAAGGTGCTGGGACGAGTCTGTGAACAGTTCTAGGAGCTGTATTACTATCTGCGCGGGAAGGTACAGCCATCTGTCAACACAGAAGCATCAATCCAGGGCTGTGTTGCCTGACGTACCTTCTTATGTGAACCAAACTGCACACCGTAAAAGAAAGACCTCAGCTTTATCCTCCTGCGAGATGGTCGGCATTTTAAGCAATCTGTGGCGATATAACATCACTGATTAAACATATGCCCGTCGCAACCGTACAGCGACTCACAGAAATCAGGCACTGGCTTTCGGTACATCGTATGCGCGGGCTCATACCGCGGGGGAGAAGGTTCCTGACGAAGGTGAGAGCACTTCTTGCCAAGCATTTTCACGGTGACGCCACAAGCCGCATCTGACACCGAAAAGGGTTCGAAGGTTCTACGACAAGCGCGGGGATTAACGGTTGAAAAGACAATGCATACAGTATATTGGGCGATATTACACGCAGACTACAGAACCGATGTCGTTACGATGAATAATGAGTGTATCTGGTCGGAATTCCACTCATCTCGGGATCAGCATTCCAACCAGAGCGTGATGTAATTTATGCCAGTGCATTGCCCACGCCCGCCAAGGCGGTGAGCCACCACACACGATATAGCGATTGCCATCCTTCCTCAGCAGCGACTTTCTTCACGCAATCAACCAGACCAAGGTAAGGATCTTTTTCGTGGCGAAGACTGGAGTGATTACCATAAGCGAAAAGCGGCGCAACGTGCGCAATGAAGTACGCACCCAATAACATCCTCATCGGCACCTGCATATTCGACGTATTCATCAGGGGTGATGTCGTCATCTTCAGGTTCTTGGACAACGGAGTTGTACTCCGGGGCAGCATGGTTACGCTGGATGGCAAGCTTGCTGGCGATGACCTCAAGGGGACAGAGGAATACGGTACTAAGGACCGAGATCGCGACAAGAATACCAAGCTTGATCGGGTTGAAGTTGGTAAGAGTTCCATCTTCGTCCGTGATCATGTCGGGTAGCAGAAGCCTCCTCAACAGGCCAATGAACACTATCTTGTACGCGTTGTGGAGGAACTGTGCCGCAAACAGTCCAGGTGTGAAGTAGATAACCCAGGGCCGGCGGCGCTCCGTAGGGGTTAGAAGAATACGAAGAGAGTACAGAGGCCGGAAGTAGGGAAGCTTGTACGGGGTCGTAATCGCACTGAAAGCGGGCCGTTAGCGACCGATCCATTGAGCATATTTTAGGACGTACCGATAGGTGATAACTACAGCAGGTAGGTTTAGAACGAGAGCTACCGTGGCATACGCTAGAGAGCCAAGAATGCCGGTATTGGGTGCCCTTCCGCCATAACGTACTGCGTCCGAGTCCAATGCAATAAGCACAAAGACTGTGAGTATGAGTGTCTCGAGAAGTGTCGGCACTAAAACATGAACATTATTATCGCTGCGTTGAATACTTGAAGAAAAGATAACGTACTAAGACCCTTATATAAGCCTGACCACCCCTGAATTTTATGACTGTAGTTTTTGCACTCTTCAAGGATGGGGCGACTCACCTCAATGCGCTTCACACGTCGCAGCATTCCGAAGAATGTGGTTACGATAGGGCCGGTGTGCGGTTCCACATTGCCCTCTGCATCCAACTGAATAGACTTGGGGTTGAAGTTGGCTCGTACACGGACGAGTGCACCGGTCAATGGCACAAAAAGAGCAAGACTTAGTGCCAGGGAGCCAAAAAGCACGAGAAAGAACATGATCATGGCGGATAGGAGGTCGTCGTCGTCGTAGAAGAGAGTCGCAGCACCGAGCGCGGTCTCCCCGCTTTGGCTGCCTTGGAGCACAGCCAGTTAGGGCGCTTGTTGCAGGCGTCCGTCGCTGCGGAGGCCTGCGGAGGCGTGGACCGGCGACAACGGCGCAGCGAGTTCGGCCGGGAATTGCCGTTGCCTCTTGTTCTCGAACCACCACCATCCCAGACTGCCTGCGCATGCCCGCCCGCTGCTAGCATTCATCGCCCTATTGCTTTGCGTATCGTTGGTTGTTGGCATGAATGCCATAGCTAACTACTATCGCTGACTCAGGTCATCCATATGACCTCGAGTACAACGAGGTCGTATCTCGTACAGTGCCCTCTTCCCACAGTCCGAGGTGCCAGTCGTCACACATCACGGAAATCGAATGCTGTTGACGTTTCGACTGTGGCCTTCAGAGTATGGCATTGGTAAGTTTTTTACGACCGGTCTCCACTCTGACACTCATTATAAACCCTTGATATGCAGGGCTGTCGAATATCGCGATTTCACTTTTCTCGCGCGATAAAGATCGGAGTTTACAAACCGATTATGACATGGTGGCCCTATATCGTAACAGAAAATTTGGCGTCAATGCTAGATACATTGACGTCGACTGGATGATGTCTCGCCCAAAGTCTCTCGCTGGTCTGGCAATACGTCGCTTCACGAACGACTCCGTGTGTTTTCGATCTTTTTTTCTTACAAATCGCTGTGAAAGACCACTCGTCATGTGTTTAACCAGCATACGCTGGGGCACATGACTTGTGCTCTTATGTTCACCAAATTTGTCTGTTTCACTCTGATGTATCCATCTATACCTCCTTCAGAGTATCGGACGATGGTCTTGTTTTGCTTCGTGGTTGTGTCTCAATCATCAACTTTCCGACGATGCGCTGTCCACTACGGTTTTCCGTAGTTTCGTAACGACTTTGGCTTGGTGCGCTCTCACTTGTTCTGCACGACGCTGATACTTCCATCCAATGAAGCGTTGCTGGTTGTTCTCTCAACGTACGTCACGCAGCGCATGTGTGGTTTCCGTCCAGCAATCGCATGTATATGCTTGTGAACTATCGGCAGTATATTCCCATGCGATTTACAACCCTCAGGGTCTAGCTGGGAACCCGTTACATCCATCGGGCAGGCTGTATTATATTCAAATATAATTGGCGTGGGCTGGGGTATGGTTGCCGTAGGCATACCTCAAGACATTTTATGGTGCGTCTATACTGTTCTTGAGATTGTTTACTCTAATTGAATTCGCCATAATAGGTGGTGGTGATAATTGAATCCTTTCTTCACGTGTGGCTACTGACGGGCCCACATGAGCTTAAGGAGTTTCTGCTTATGGATCCCTGCAACCTTCAGCTATCGTTCCGGACGATCTACGTCATATTTCCATCGCCTTTACATGTACTCTTAGACTCGGACGATGTCAGGTGTGGTCTGAAGCAATAATATCTGCGACTTGTCCGATCTGTAGCACGCCCTCGTGCCCCTGTGTGTCGACGTCCCGCGAGTGTTAGCCTCAGTACTGCGATGACTATGCTTTCAACGATGCTGAACGATCGCAAGGAGTTCCATGTCTCCTAGCTCACTAGCACCTGCTTCTGCGATATAGCTTTGTCTGTAAGCTTTTCCCCTGGCCGTTATTATGATTTGTAGGCCTTTATTTTGACTCTCCGACCTGTGCTTTGCTGCCTGGTTTCCACGGTGCTTCCTTGTTCTGTCACACTCAAACGTGCAGTCGCCCTTGGCCACTACCCCATTTTGCCCTCGCTAAATAGCGTACAATAATTGTTCTACCTTTCGATATGTCGCTAGAGGCAGGGGCTGCAGCCAACAGGGTATGTTTGTTTTTCCAAAAAAATTGAGTGGCAGCCGTTCGCTCACCACTGCGCACTTTGTCCCGTTCCGCCATGTTAGAAGGCGGTCCTCGAAGGCCTACGATTCAAGAAACAGGCAAAGAAGGATTCAGCTCCTTTAGAATCGATATCCTCTGCGTCGACAACTCCTTACAACGTCCCTCAACAACCACTGGCTCCGCCACCACAATCGAGGGATGCGACTTTACCATCGCGCTTCTTCCCCGCGACTCCCAGCACCGCAGGCAACATCCTCGTACCTAACTCAAGTCCTCTGTCTTCGGATTCGACAAATAACAACCACCAGAGTCTCTTCGAGCAGGATAACGGCGATGGTATCCCTGGTCTTATCCACAGCAATAGCGCATGGCGGTCGTCCACAATACCTCTCGCCGATATACTGTCACAGTCGAGTGGCTTCACCGGCAATAGCAGGACTTCTGACGCGTCCTATACGCGTATTTCCGAGTCTAATGGATGGTCGACACCAGCATCTTCGACAGATCAGCAGCTTCGAGACGGCGAGCCCCCTCGCAAACGTATCAATCGCGGTCAGTCTCCCTCAGGAGACCCTCGAGACCTCTTCGATACACCCGACTCTCCTGAAATCCAACGTCCAGGTCAACGAAGACGACCCATTATTCCCGCTCCCTCGTCATCTGTTTCATCAGACGACACTCTACCAGTCTTCGCTGGTCCATCCAAACCACGCATCGTTCGTGGGGAACAACCTGCCGTGAACGCGTCGAATTCCCCTACTGCTGCGGATAAGCCTGCAAAGGATCCTCGCCTCATTCGCTTCATTCTCACTCAGCCCGGCCGCGATCCATGGTACTCTGAATATGCGTATGAGCAATGCAATGGGGATATTAAGTCTGCTTCTGCGCTGCTTGATGATCCCACTTTTCAGCCACCCCCTCAGCCTCGTCCTGCCGTCGCCGTGAAGACCACGCCAAGTCGTGTCGAGACTGGACGCGTAAAGGAAGTCGACGAAGCCACGAAGGCCGAGCGACTTCGCGTCAAGGAGATGGGGAAGAAGTCTATGATATACGCGGGAAACGCATCGAAACCACACATTGTCACCTCGCCGCCGGTGTCCAAGGTCGTTGCGGATGTATCAAAGCAGACACCCCTGTCCCCCGCTAGCCCGGTGATAGCAAAACCTCGTAGAGTTATGAAGAGGAAGATGGTGGAGTCCGATTCTGAGCCTGATTGGGACGACAGCGACGACGACTCTAATCACTCAAAAGAGGACGGCGAAGACGTCAACGAGCTGAAGGCCTTGGAGTACTTCAACTCTGCGGCAGCCGAAGAACTGCAGGAACTGACTGGTGAGCTGGTTAGAGCCCCCGCTTACGTGTTCACGATACTCATCCTCGCCAGGTTGCTCTCCGGAACAGGCTGCCAAGATCGTGGAGCTACGACCTTTCCCATCCATCGACGATCTGAACTCCAGGCTTGGGCAGGGACGCAAAAAAGCGGGCCCTGCTGGAATCAGCCCCCGGATGTTCGAAGACTGCACAAGCATCTTCGCAGGGTACAACATTGTGGATCACATCTTGGCGAGATGCGAAAAGCAAGGTGCCAAGCTTCGAGCCGAGATCGCCAGCTGGTCGGATCCCGGCGGTAAAGGTAAAGCGAAAGAGGGTGGTTCCTCTTCTAGGAACTCTCCCTCAACATCGGAGGAAGCGGAGGATGGTGCCTTGAGTCTTCGCAGCCAAGCCTCTCTCAACGCCCAACGTCCCGATTACTACATCTCCGTACAACCACCTTCGCTGTCGCCGAGCCTACAGCTCAAGGAGTACCAGATGCTTGGTCTCAATTGGCTGAACCTCCTGCACAAGGAAAGGATCAGTTGTATCTTGGCTGACGAAATGGGTAACTCGGTCCGCTCGTCGGGCCTTGACATCATGCTGATTGTATATTCGTAGGTTTGGGCAAGACCGTGCAAGTCATCAGCTTCTTTTCCCATCTTAAAGAGAAGGGCTCAAAAGGACCCCATCTGGTTGTCGTGCCGTATGTACCATATCTTCTGTGTCTGTGCGCTTGACTGACTTCCGTTCGCGTAGATCTTCGACCCTGGAGAACTGGCTGCGAGAATTCAAGCGCTTCTCCCCAGATATCGCTGTCCGTGCATATTACGCGGACAAGAACAACCGGAGTGCACTGCGCCAAGAGTTGTACGAGACGCAGCGCAAACGTGACCCAGACGGCTGGGAAGTTCTGGTCACGACTTACAACTTGGCTCAGGGCGACGACAAGGACAGGAAGTTCTTCCGTAAAATGGAATGGGAGGTGCGCATGCCTGGTTTCTGAATCTGTTAAGGTACTCACTGTTGGTGTTCACGTCCTCCCACTCAGGCATGCGTGTTCGACGAGGGCCATGTGCTCAAGAATTTCCAGTCACAGCGTTATCAAGCTCTCATGCGATACCCATCGGAGTGGAGGCTGCTACTTACCGGAACGCCGCTGCAAAATAACTTGCAAGAGCTTGTAGTATGTATAATGTCGAAATCATTACCTATTGGAGAATTGACTTATCTCTATTAGTCGCTCATGAACTTCATCATGCCGGAGAAGTTCACAAACGATATGGACCTTATCCGGGCCGTATTCAAGACCAAGGGCGATTCGAAGGTCACACTTCTTGCTCAACAGCGCGTCTCGCGAGCGAAGAAGATGATGACGCCTTTCGTTCTTCGCCGACGCAAGGATCAAGTAAGTGCTTCGCACGACGTACAAGGGGTATTACTGATGTCTCTCAGGTTCTCCAAGACCTACCCAAGAAGACTGAGCGTATTGAATGGTGCGATATGACGCCGTTGCAGAAGTCGATATACTCCGACGCTCTTCGTCGTTCACGGAAGACCATCTTTGACGTCGAAAACTCGACTCCGGAGTCGCAGCCCCAGACTAACGGGAAAAGTAAAGCACCGAAGAAGAAGACACGCACAAACGCAAGAGCCAAGGACAAGCTCTACGTCGAGAACAGTTCCAATGTACTCATGGATCTACGGAAGGCTGCGTCGCACCCTATGCTATTCCGACGCCGTTTTACGGATGAAATCCTATCGTCCATGACGAAGGTACTGCTGAAGGAACCAGACTTCAAGAAGAGAGGCGCGCTCTTCGATCTGGTAAAGGAGGACATGGAGGTGATGACAGACTCTGAGCTCCAGGCTTTCTGTTTGACGTACAAGGTTCGTATGTCTCTCTCGCCATAGTTGTCGTGGCTTACACATTTGTCGTGATCTAGTCTACTCGAAAGTTCCTACAGAGCGAGGACTGTTACCACCAAGCTGGCAAGGTCAAAGTCCTACTAAACCTTCTCAAGAACTATCAAGAGGGCGGCCGTCGGGTCCTGATATTCTCTCAGGTTGGTTGTAGTTTCGCATGTCTACGTACTTTGTACTCATATCGTGGCTGCGGAATAGTTCACACAAGTCTTGGACATCCTGCAACGAGTCCTCGAGAAGGAAAAGATAAAGTTCCTCGTATTGACTGGTTCAACGCCGGTGGACGCTCGTCAGTCCCTTGTGGACGAATTCACGGAAGACGACTCGATACTCGTGTTCTTGCTATCGACGAAAGCTGGCGGCATGGGCATCAACTTAACGGCCGCTAATGTCGTCATCATGTAAGTGCCCCGCTATTTGAGGTGCATTCTATGGACACTGACTGGTTCTCAGGTTCGATCAGGACTTCAACCCTCACAATGATAAGCAAGCACAAGATCGGGCCTACCGCATCGGTCAGAAGCGGGACGTCGACGTCATCAAGCTGATAACCAAAGGGTCGATTGAAGAAGACATGCTCGAACTCGGACTTACCAAACTAGCACTTGACGAGGCCGTTGCAGGGGACGAGGAGAACGAGGAGCGTATAGAGCGTGAGATGAAGACCTCGTTGATGAACGTCGTCCGCAAGAAGATGGAGGATACCAAGAGTGATGATGAGGTCGACGCGAACAAGATGGACGTAGACGATTCATGATGGCAACCCACATAGCATGTTCTTACATCTTCACCGCATTTTGGACTTCCCCATTTCCATTGTATCGTACACTAGCATTGCATCTCGGTAGATTTGCTGTCATCTTGTCGTCTTTGTCACACATCCCCTATTACTTGCATTCTATGGGTATACACTGAGCCCTCTAACCATACGATCTGTACTCATGCGGAAGTACTCGTTGTCGATGCCATGCTCCTTGGAGTCCATGTCCATGATTGGATTACGAACCACGTATTCCAGGAATGGTCCAGCATAAATCTGTCGCAGGATGAAACGGAGCGAGTCTGTGTTGGGATCACTGAGCATCACGAATTTGTAGCCTGAGAGTGTCTCGTGTAGGTGTAACTTGTATGTCGACGTGCGATAGTTTACGAATTGTTCGTCTCTGCTAGATTCATGAGCCCTGCAGCTGGTTCAGTAGTAGTTTACTTACTTTCCGGACAGTTTCTTGATCATGTTCCTTAGAGATAAGACGACACCGTAGACGAGCTTCGACTCCTCATCGAAAGGTAAGCCCGCGTTGACTGGCGGCGGGGCCGCTGGTGTGGTAGTTTCGTCGTTGACAGCAACCACAACGCCGGTCGACAGGCTCAGATCGCTACGTGGACGAGGGTTTTTCATGGTTGCTTGTTCATTGTGAGACATGACCTGGTAAGCAACTCCTGGAAGGATACCGCCCTCATTGGCGGGCTTGGCCGCCTTTGACCTCTGCCAGTCCTGATAGTAAACACATGTGCAGTGTCTATTTAACTACTTCAGTGGATGCGAAGGAAGAAGAGGGCGTAAACCTACCTATCGTAGATGTACAAGCTGTAAATAGTCATGATTGGTGCTTGGAACCCTAGTGACGGTCAATATGGGGACTCGGATGCGTAGGGATCTACAAATAGTTTCAAGTTATCATCAGTAAGTGGGATACATAGAGTGCATCTCTGAATGCAATATATCCACAGCAGCTGTAGGTAACCTACCTCGCGTGTGTGTTTATGATCCAAGGGCCCCGTACCAATGCAAAGTAGAAGCAAGTTCAATGCGTCCCCCAATAGCGAATCTAGGCCCTCTAAAGGCGCTCATCGCGTCGTGGCTTCGAACCCGATCGTCACCACTTCATTTTCGCAAGGTGTTCGACGTTATATTATGCATCACGCAATACAGTCGTACAGATCCATAGTAATAATCAAATCTCCTCAATCCAGATTATGTTAGTATATTGCGTACATAGATACTATCCTCCCAGCACCGACCCTATCCTCGCCGCGCTTCCATCTTTGCCCTCTTAGTTCGGAATGCCGCAAGGCGACTCTGTGAGAAGGGAGATGGCAGAGACACAGCCGGAGTTTCGCCTTTCACGCCAGCAGATACATGTTTATACCATTCGTCGACAGTACGCCCGCGAAGGATAGCGACGATTATGATCGTCATATTATCCGTACCTATGGGCCCGTTGGAGAGATCCGGTGCTAAGCACAGTTCGCAGATGGCTTCGCTTGTTTCTTTCAGAGTTTTCCCTTGAGCGATCAGAGCTTTGACTGCGCCGACGGCTTGCTGTGGCATAAGAACATCCCAGATACCTAGTCATAGTCTGGATCAGTCTACTCAGATCCATCAAGGATTCGCCTACCATCACAAGCTACTATAAGAAAGTCGTCATCCTCCGTTATTCTATGTTCGCGTATATCTGCCAGACTCGAAACCATGCGGTCTTCCGGTTTTCTCGATAGTCCTTCATTTATAGACTTAATGGCGAAGTCGCCCAGTGCCCGACTGACGGCAAGTGATCCTGTCTTCTCCATAAGTATCTGGGCTATAAACAAAAGCTAGTTCCCTACCCAGTATTCGTCCACCTAGCACAACGCCACCTGCTTTTTCAATCCGCGCCGTCTCCTCTATTGATATTATTGCACTGGTGTATCATGGAGAGAATGATGCATACTCACCTGGGTTGGTAGGCTTAGCATCAATGCTTAATTCCTGCGCGACACCTTTGGAACTGAGAACTGCTCTTGAATCTCCCAAGTTCGCCTAAATAACGTTAGCGATGGCTCCGGCGAAACAAAACGTGGATGCAGCGTGTGTACTTACTACGAACAATCGATCATCGGACGTAAATAGGGCTGAGATAGCGCAAGAGCCATACATCATCCCTTTTGTAAAGATGATTTCGGGGTCAGCTATCGAACCGGTTTGTGGAACCAGCTCTGTCGAGCATGGGTGAGTGGCAAAGAGAAGAGTGTCACGTATAAAAAACACGATACCTTGATAGATAGCTTCATCCGTCTTTAGGAACGCCTTGATCAACGCGTCGATGTAGTGCTCTTTCTTGTAAGGTTCCAGTTCACGTAGACACCGATGCAGGCGATTGGCTGCAAAGTGTGCCACAGAATCACCGCAGTGGCCATCGTAGACAGCGAAGAACGCATTCGAAGGATTGCGCGACGTTCCATCCAGCGATAGTTCAGTTACATGCGCGTCCTCCATGTCTGATGTTACGCAAATAAAAGGACTTAATCTTAGTAACTTTGCCTGTCACACGGTGAAATATACATACTATCTCGCCAGCCTTGCATGCCTGTAACAGCATACGCAAACCGAGCATCCTGCCCGCTCTCTGTGATTTTTCGCGTTTCTAGGATTGCAGTTACCATCAGCTTCATGATACAATAGCACGAATTGGGTGACATCACCTGGAAATTCCAAGTTTCTCTAGTTCTTATGTATGAGATGGAGGTCTGGGGTAAGGTTTGGCTTTTCATTAGGCGTACCTGTACCTTATTAGGGTCAACAGCGAGGTCATCGTGGCTGCTCATTGCACAGATGATGCCACGAACGAGATTGCAATGCGCGTTTGATTTGCAGGTAGTGGCGGTTGACGTGCTAGAGCGCAGACACGTTTCCCTCAGGAAGTCGAGAGCGCGCGGGATAGGGGCCGCCATTTATACGCTCGTGATCATAGGCCTGATAGCAGAACCAGTGTCAATCGATGGTGATATTACCAGTGCTTCGAGGCAGAGACATCGATGAGCCACTGCTGGAGGCACTGCTCCGGCGAAATGAGTCGAATCATACGAGTAGGACCGCCGCTCTCTATTCGAGCGCGATGCAAGACGGTTGTCGGCTAAGTCAGAGTACCATCGGCGTCGCAGGACTACCATGAAATGTTGAGGACACGGTCGGCTTGTGGCTGATGTCTGCAGATGGACGCGTATTGTACATCACAAACGTTGACCTGCGATTGCTGTTGAGAGTAAACGTTCCCTTACAAAGGCACGATGCTCGCACGCGCATCAGGTGTCGTCAAGTGTGAAACACGAAACGACATCGTGTGCGGTCGCCCATCAGGTCACCAGGTATTGTGGGACTGCAGCTCCAGGGATCGACTGATATAGCATCTCAGCTTGCGATAGGAAGCGTTGGACGGATCCGCTTTGGACGGTCTAGTCTAGGTTGGGACTGGAAGGCTGAACAGTGGCTTGCAGTGCACTCTTGCGCTCTAGTCATGTCATAGGGCAAAGAGAATAATGTCTGATGCTGAGCTGACACTGCTAAGTCGTCGACGTCGTATGTTACCGCTGCCAGGCTGTATCTGCAAGGTCGGCTTGATCCTGCCTTCCACGTTCTCATCAGGGGCGCCAATCATATCCCTGAGCTCCAAAATCGGAATCTGTAGTAGTCGAGAGCGCGCGATCACGGTGGGGATGAACTGAGTGACAGCTTTATAGGAGTTGTAAAGGGCCATGATTGAAACTTAAACGTTGTGTGACTGAGATATAAGGATGGTGCGAACCTTTTGACCGTATTGATGCGCACTTCTTACTAGTCGAGTCTGTGCCAAACGCTCTTGTGTTATGAACAAAATACAAGGATCAGTGATTATTCAAGCTAAGTCCCATAGGAGGCTCTGAAGAAATAATATTGGTCACAGATTTAAGAAGATATTGCCTGGCAGATGCATGCTGCGAGTGTAGAGTCTTACTAAGGTGCTAACTTCTAGGTAACAATATGACAACTTGTATGCGAGATAACTTGAGTAAGCAGTAACGTGTGACAAAAAGTAGGTTATTGAACTCCACATTTGAATATATATTGCTTTCGGTCTCAGCACGGAGAGATGTAAATTGAGTTTTCAGCCACTGACGGAAGCTTGGGTGCGAATAGCAGCGAATTGGGCCGGCAAATGCAGGGTGGCGATATAAGGTAATGACATATCGTTTTGAGCTAGTAGAATAGATTCAGACACTCGATACTTGGGCAATAACGTTCTTGTCACATGTTCGCCCGTTCGCAGGATGAAAAGCTCATGGAACGATTTCGGTCAAAGAATTTACCAACATGATATGGAGGCAGGAAACGTACATGTTCATGATTACGGTGATTCCGGATGCACAGGCATTGGAACCTGGTACTGCTATGCATGGTACTCGGTGCGCAGGCGAATCCCGCAGCAGTAGCATACTTTTCTGTCAAGCGGCGCGCTGCGCCGGGCCCCGTATGCTCTTAATGTCTAAGAAATCTACACATTTTGTGAAGACAAACGAAGTCTGCTATCGAAATGCTCGAGATTTTGTCCTGAAAACCTGGCAGCGTGGTGGTGCAACATCGTGTGGCGTAGAGGGATCTTGAGCGCCGGTCAGGATCTGATTCTCAAAAAGGCAAATCTATGGGCGTTTGTATGTTTTGCCGACTCGAGGCGGTAGCGCTGTTCGACAACCACCGCTTAACCTATCCGCAGCCTCCACCACCCTCTCTCAGAGTTCACGCCTGCTCTGCCACCAAAGCCAATGGCGGTCTACTGCCGCTGCGGCACTCTGAGCAGGTGCCTGACCCGAACAGCGTACGAAATACGTACGCACAAAAAACCTAGCCCCGCAGCGATCGGGGGAAGCGCTGGTTGATCAGGGCGCCCGCCCGAAGTGCTAGAGTGTATATAGAGTCCCCCTGAAAGCGATGTATATAACGCGCTGGAACGCGCACACATACTCCCGCGTCTCCCTACCCCCTCCTTTGTCGCCACCATGATTATGCTTTATCGCTATATCAAGGCCAAACGAGCTCGCAAGGCTCAGGCGGCCGCTTCTGGTGACCCAGCGCACAGTACTCAACCAGTACAACCCGTTGGACCCGACGATGAAGTGCCTACCCCCCAGGCCACGCCCCAGATGAACAAGTCTGAAGATACCATGAGCGTAAAGTGGAGGATTATGCTCATGATCGCATTGGCTATTCCCGTGTTTCTGGAGACACTCGACTACACCGGTGAGTTGCCTTCACATGTATGAGGCTTGAGCTGACTTCCTGACCGTTCAATACCAGTGGTCGCCACCGCTCAAGTACATATTGCGGTATGTGTCGCTCGGTGGTCCTCCTTGAGCTTAATACTCAACGCATTCGTTCGCAGTCCGTTTTCAATAGGCTCGATCTTCAAAGGTTGGTCGCACAATGACTTCTGCTTTGCATGAGTATGACACTTAACGGATATCAGTTATGTAGGGACCATCTACCTTCTAACTTCCACGGTCTTCCTTCCGCCATTTGCTTCTGTTGCGGATATATTTGGGAGGCACTGGGCCCTCCAGATCGGTCTCCTGTTCTTCTTAGTCGGCAGCGCGATAAGCACCGGAAGTGAAAATATGCCAACTATGCTGGCTGGACGCGGTGTGGCAGGCATCGGCGCAGCTGGCTTACTCGCCGTAAGTCTCACCCAATGATGGTCGACCGGGTCTCGAACTTCATTAACCTCATCCATTTACAGGTTGTTCGGATTATTCTTACGGACTCCGGCTCGCTTCAAAACGTCACCTGGCAACAGCTCGTTCTGTTCGGGTTGTATACCATTGGTTACTGCGTAGGTCCGTTCATTGGCGGCGAGCTCATCACCGTGTCCTTCCGCTGGATATTTGCCATCAAGTAAGTATCATCCTAATTCCAGCTGTGCAGAGATCTGACCGCGTTCTAGCCTGCCATGCGCTGCCGTCGCGATGGCCCTGAGTTTCCTGCTACTGCGCGGACGGACTAAGGGGCCCCAGCTCTCTTCTCGGCATGGTATAACGGATTCAGTCTATCCGACTTCCAAGTTCCAGGGCTTCCTGGACAAGTTGCTACGTATCGACTGGATTGGCGCGTTTTTGTTCATGGCTAGCGGTATCCTGCTGCTACTCGCTCTTAACTGGGGCTCGACGGAGAAATGGGACTCTGCCAAAGTGATCGCTTGCTTTGTCGTTGGCGGCGTCCTCATGATCCTCACCATTGCATGGGAGTACTACCTCGAGCGACAAGCGGAGAACGCGCTTCGGACATCCTCTGGCATGCGCCTGCTCAACGTGGACCCCATGATCCCTCTAGACGTGTTCAGAAACCGTAACATTTGCATCGTGCAGTTCGGTACGTTCGTGAACGGCATGGTTATGCTTGTCATGTTCTACTTTGTCGCAATCTTCTTCGTCATCGTGGTGGGCAAGTCGGCCAGCCAATCCGGCGTCCAGTTGATCTATTTTGCCCCCGGCTTGGTGAGCAATTTCGTCGTTTTGTGTTCAATATCCAGTGCTGATATTCATCACCTAGGGCGGAGGAAGTCTGTTAGCAATGAACATTCTCAAGCTCACAAAGCAGGTACGCCATCGACGTTGCACACTATCAAATTATTAATTTAATGCCACTTCGTAGCCCAAGTATTGTATCATGCTAGGCTCTATAGTGTCTACCGTCGCGCTGGGTTTGATATCCATGGGTATGGACCAAAACAAGGAAGGCTCTGTGAACGGGTAAGCCTTCAACTCTATATGATATGCGGCGTATCTGATGTTGTGGCTGAGTCTAGCTTCATGGTCATGGCTGGTGTGGGGACTGGCTTATCCATCGGTCCCCTCGCGGTCCAAGCACGTTTCTCCCAGCCCGTGGAGCGCAATGCTGTTGTGTCCGCCTTGACACTCTTCGTACGTACTACCTGGATTGAGGGTACAAAATCAGCGCTCATAAACTTGTCTTTTCTCCCACAGTTCCGCTCATTTGGCGGCACCGTTGGTCTGGCACAATGTGGCGCAGTCCTGAATGGCAAGGTCAACAGCTACATCACGAACCTCATCAAGTCGGGCGCGATCACTGGAGACGAGGCGTCCGCCATCGCGTCTATGTCGTCGAGCTCGAGTCTCAGCTCCTTGGATAACATTGACTCGCTCCCAACGGAGATCCAGACCATCGTCCGGGATGCGTTCAGGCAAGGTTCGCGCTTTGCCTTTATATCACTCATCCCGTGGGCGGCGCTTGCCGCGATCACCGCGCTGTTCTTGACGAGCATACGAGAAGATCAGCGTACGAACAATCAGACGAGCAGTGACGCTACTCAAGCCGCCGGTATGTCGAGGGAGGAGGTCAAGCTGGAGGAGATCAAGCGTTCGCCGAATCTTGAGGAGGTTCGGTATACCAGTGCCTGAAAATCCTTTCAGCTGGTTTCTTGGCTGTATGACGACCCCGGGATCTACCTTTGACGATTTGTGACGATTTATGCGCTCTTTTATTCACGATACCCCCTCCTTGGATGACCTTTATCTTATCATAGCCACATGTTGGGCACGTTAATGTCATCATCCCACACAAAACCTAACCCTGATCCGAGTGAAGCAGGATGCTCTTTGGCCCGATGATGGCCCCGATCTAGTGTGAAGCAGGATAGGCTTTCTATCACCATTCTATACAGTACGCCACTACTCCAGGGTGCTGGCTGGCTGGCTGGATCAACGCCCATAAGCATGTTACGAGAGGGTTCAAATGTTCTAGCATTTGACTCGATCTATTGCGCGCTATGAACGACTTCTCGAATCACATCCTCTCCCACCCACCAATGAAATAGCAATGCAAGGGATAAACTATATCGTATCGTATACGTCGGAAAGCTATACGATTGGTTCATGTGGATTGTTGTCCTGAGTCTGAATGCTTGAGCGCAATATACTACGTACCGTTCAATTTCAGGCAATGCGCAGCAATATACCTGAACGGCGGTTGTAGGCGAAGCATCGCCGCTGGGGCCATCCGTATCCATCGTTCGATCCAGGGTAGATCGTACTTGCTCGTCGGAAATGGCAGGTATGACGTCGATGACGGCGGAGGAGTCCATTGGGTTGATATTCGCGAACTGATAAACTCGAAGAGCAAAAGGTCTGAGTTGCAAGGGAGTTTCTGGGCCGAGACGTTACTTATGGCGAAGACATCAGTTCCGATTGTATATATGCCTTGAGAAGTGCTCTGTTTCTAGATAGACTCTAGAAGTAACGTCATGTTAGTTCAACAGTCCGTGGCTAGGATAGCTCACCGGGCTATACTTGGGGATACGCGGACCAGAAGCAGTGCGAACAACTAGGCACTCACCATGGTTCCTCGGACCGTTTGCACGGATCGAGTTATGAGTAGCTGTTGTGAACTGAAGGTAGGATGGACTGAGCTTGTGTGGCGGCACGAGAGCGATGGTTCTGGAGCGCGTTTGCGGCGGCTTCACCCCAATGCTTCTCAGTGATCTTATTTGTTCACCGACAAACCCTGAAGTCAATGCAGTATCTTGAACTAGAACACATACCGATGTGGCTTCCGAGACAGAGCACAGCGCGGTAGGTTTCAAGCAGAAGCTGTGTATTATGCGAAATCTGAACTCTACCGACATCCGTGCCTAATTGTAATTCTCGTCCGTCAGTATCTAAATATAGAAAGATCGTGACAGCTATCCGCTACAGTCTATGTCTGGTATTACACTTTGACATCTTCGAAGGGGTTCTCGTGTTTCTCCTCAGAGTAAGCTGCTGGGGCACCGTTGTAGCCTGGAAGACGTTGGTCGTTCGCATTGTACATCGGGAGTCCCTGAGAAGGAGCCTGCCAGCCTTGAGGAGGAGGAGCCTGCCACCCTTGGTTCTGTCCCTGTCCCCACGAGTCGTTGGGCGGGTTAGCCATGTACTAGATAAGAGATACGGAAAATGTTAGCGGATGCAAATCATTAGTGCAGTAACAGGGGCAATGGAACAGGGACATCCGGAAGAAGGTCTGGAACTCACCGGAGGGACGTTAGCGCCAGGCTGGTAGAGCGAGGGAGGCGGGGGAGGTGGGATTGTGACGTTGAATTTCTATGTGCGCGAGGTCAGAATCAGACTCGGCAAGCTGCACGGGCGTATCGATACATACGATGTTCTTGGTTACAACTCCCGGCATCTTCATGCGCATCGTCGGGAATGGAGCGCCAGGACGAGCAGCACGGTCCTGCTCCTCGTACCGTTGCAACATCTGGTTCACAGCCTTCTTTCCCGCATTCTTCCACATGTGCATCGGCACAAATGTAATGATCATGAGGCCAAGGAATGTGCCCATGGCGATAAGGCGTGCCTTCCAGTAGCGGTCGAAGCTATCCCTGAAGTGATCGTCGTTGTCCTTGTCATTGTCATCGGGCTCAGGAATATTAGAAAGCGCCACATGATAAACGACGATAGGACCAGCGATGACGGCGGCGAAAGTTGCGATAAGCCATATCAGCTCCAGTGTGTACTTGTAGTAGCTGGAAGCTCGGCGAGTGACGGCAGAGATACGAGGACCCCATACATCTTCGGTGTACTGTAGATGATAACAGGTCAGTATAACTTGCGCCACACATGGAAAACATGAAATGACATACGAATGGCTTGAGGTCAAAAGGAACCTCGGGGTTGGGTTCCTCGTGTGCCCCATAGCGCTATTGCAAGTTCAGTAAATTGACATGATGTAAAACTAGTACTAGACGCACCAGGACAACCGGGCCCGAGACAATAGTGACGGGAGCATTGTAGTACGACATCTCGCTCCTGAGCTAGTGTATGTTACAGAAAGTGAATGTTGCTGCTCGAGTGAGTCTGAAAGCGAGAGTGGCGAACGGACGGTTTCCGGAACCGAGTTTAGAAGTACACAATAACACAACAGGACGTCGAGCCGGTCGACGCTGCCTGGGGACTAGGACGTGATGGTGGAGGTGGGAATGAAGGATGGCCCAAGGAAGTAAGGCAGTGCGAGAGCCATATATATGATGAAACCGGTGCGCCCGAGCCATCGCGGGGGGACATGGTAACGGCTGTGCTTGCTCCAAGTAACTTCGCAACGACCCGCGTCAGACGCGACGCGTGAACGCGCGTGAGCTGCCGACAATGAAATCGTGCGAAACGCGTTGATCCCATCATAGCATGAATCACGCTCAAAGCGCGTGTGCATCATACAAACAGGGAGCGTCTCAGACGCAGTACGAATCGTCGACAGTGCAGTAGACGGCTATCATAGACGATCACTGCATCTATCATCGCAGGGAGTGTCGCAGAAACGGGGTAGAGGAGTCGAGGGTAGGCTGGACAATTCGCCGAACGCTGTGGGGCCATAAGGCGAAGTGCCCATTGTAAGCAGTTTCCAATGCAGTGTTTCGGGAAAGTGATACTTTGGTGACGGAACAGCACAACTTGTTTTGTGTTACAGGATGTCTGGCGGAATGTAGGTCCGCGGAAGAACGCATCATTGGGTGCCAGGTCTCGTTCACTCTGGGCTCCACGTTGCTATTCCGCTGGATGGCAGTTGCTGACGCCGTACTGTTACTGTAATATATGGAATGTACTGTGGTTATGGGAATGTGGCGGAGTGGCTGATGTCGAAGGCACGAGATACAACCTGCGCGGTCCCAGATGCTTGCACCATATGGGTCAGACGGTAGCAGCACTGTAGAAATTGTTCTCACCCAGATCAATTGATGTAAACCTTCAACGAACTGGTCAAGTTGATAGAGGCCGGTTGATGCATTGCCCAAATGTCAGTGTTTCATGAGTAACGAGTGCATGGCTATGAGTGTGATGAAATTCGATGTTTATGCGATGCCGATGTACAGACACTACGTTGTGCATGATGTCAGTTGCCGATGAAAGGACAACACCATAGAACGTACTCACCAACATTTACATATCTCAGAGTGCACAGACGGATCAATGTAAATCATATCGTCTGCATCTGCGCAATGGCCATCCTATATGTCCGTACGCCAAAGTATTCCTTCGTAGCACCCCACCGCTCGTCGTCCTTTCCCTCTCCGTGCCTATCCGAGATTGAAGCATGTGGTGCGAGTGAAGGGAAAACGTCGACATCAGACCAGGTAACGTCTAGCCCTGCATCTGCAAGATGTAGTTCCGAAACATGTGTATAGACGTCGTAGAAGAGTGCGTCTGTATTGGGGTTAGGGGTTAGTTATGACAGGTCGAAGGTGAAAGAAAACAGCGAAGCGTACTGGTTGCACCGAGCCCGTTGAAGAAACTAAAGCGTGCTTCGGGACCTGAAAGGAGGTCCGGAAGATGGTCGAAGAATTCCTTGAGGTCTGCGTGGCGGAACAGGAGATCTCAATAGTTGGCTAGTCGGAAAGACATCTGTACACACCTTTGTATTCTTCCGAAAAAGTGTCGGTATAGACAACATCAAATCCCATAGGGACCAACTCAAGCAATTGTCCATTCTTAGGCGCTTCGGGCCCAATGAAGTCTTGCCATCGGCCCTCGAGGATATGTACGCCTGTACGTGCAAACCAACCCGTAGCACGCATATGCGCAAGCACATCAGGGTGGGGTTCGATAATTAAATGCGTTGCAGGAGGGGTAGAAATGGATTGGAAGAACGTGTCGATCTGCGACCAATTGAGTGGTGTCCGGAATGAGCAAGGGAAGAAACATACGATTCCAAGGCCGAAGCCGATATTGAGAATAGTCAACCCGCCAGAGAGGTTTGGATGGTCAGTGCAGAGCTTGTGCACCGTTTCCTTCACTAACAAGGTTACGACAGCGCTGTTTCATCTAAGACCGCCTCTTCATGCAAGAATGAACTTATGGACGTACTGATCCCCCGTTCCCATCCCATCATCACGCCCACTTGCGCCCCCTTTCCAGCCGAATGACCCTGGTCATCATCTAGTTGGAGAAGGCATATGTCCTGCCCATATTTGTCCTTCGTAAAGCGTAGGCGGGACGAGAGAAACGCGTCTTGGTCCGCGAATGCCGTATTGTCTGTCGCCTTTAAGACCAAGGAAAGCGGCGATGTAGGAGCAGGTTTGGAAGCGAGGAGCGTGAGGAGGAGCTCCGAACGGATGCCGGCATCGCGAATAAGTAGGTACGAGATTCCGTCGTTCAACGAGAGCGCGATGTCCCCTGCGCTGTTGTGTAGGTTGTCGACCGCGTTCCAAATCGCACCTTGTTCAATTAGGAACTGTACAAGCGGCGCATTGGAGACGTATGCTGCAGCATGCAGCGCAGAGGTCCCCTCATCGTCCTGGTACCATAGCGGCGCGCCGTAGGTGACTCTTTGTTTGATTATTTCGAGAGGGTCGCGGGAAAGAATGGCCTGTATGAGCTCTTCACCAGCGGCGATGGCCTGCTGGACTTCTGCCTCGTTGTCGATGTCGATGTTGTCGGTGGTTGGCATCGTGAACACGATGCAGAAAAACGAACACAAGCAGACGCGACGAGCAAAATATTGCCGCCGAGGACGCGCCTTCGAATCCCGCAGATGGCAGTTTTCCAAATGAGAAAAATACATTGTTCATTTGTCCGGTCTGAGTTTCTTTCTAGGTGCTACTTCAACTTCCATGTCGGAGTCATTAAGATCGAGCTCAATGTCCCATACGGGACTTGGGGATCGTTTTCTGCGAGCTGTAGGCTCAGGTTGTGGCGCAGGCTCTGGAGACTCGTTCAGATCAAGTTCAATATCCCACTCCGCTCCTTCTGATACAACATTGTCTTCGCTAGCTC
The DNA here is from genome assembly GCA_005298045.1 of Pleurotus ostreatoroseus. Lineage (NCBI taxonomy): Eukaryota > Fungi > Basidiomycota > Agaricomycetes > Agaricales > Pleurotaceae > Pleurotus > Pleurotus ostreatoroseus. The sequence goes on along the minus strand of SWBT01000148.1, from coordinate 76,016 downwards.
GCTCTTTGCCTTTTAGGGTTGGTCTTTCGAAGGCGAGAGCACTGGTGGCATTGTTTCTGAACGGTTTCTCGAAGGCATCCTTGATTCGCCTCACTTTGACCTGCCCGAAACCAGGCAGCTGCAGTAACTGTTCGCTCGTTGCCTTAGCTATGTCTCCAAAGCTCTGCGTGTTGCGTCAGCCCGTGTTTTCAGGAGCACATTTACGACATACCCCAACACCCGTCCTGAGCATCTCCACATCTGTCTTGTTGACTTTGCTAATGCTCGTGAGTGCTGTTCGGAGCACGGAATGATAGTCCTTGTCCACTCGTTCTTTGATTAGGTCAGGGGGTTTGTGTTCAAACTGCTTGAAAGTTGCCAGGTAATATCCAGCTTCTTCGGTACTACAATCTATATTAGTAGCAATCAACAATAGATGGTTACTCGACACTTACTTCCAGGCGGTCATAATAGTGATATTGTTGATCAGACATATCTGCCCCGATAAGTTAGCTATGCAATTTCTGCAGTATTAGTATCATCATACCTTGGTCAGCTCACGGATAGGATCCTGATGTTCGCTCTTTGATAACAAGTTAGTATTAAATGACTCGTGTGAAGTCTTGTAAAGCTTACGACGTCGCACACAAGTAGTAATATCCTGAGATGATATGACGGACCTAATCGCTCTATACGCTGATGAATATATTCTGGGTGCAATCTGTGATATTTCAGACTACATGGGTCGTGAGTGGCATTACGAAGACTGCTATGAATTGTACTAACCTGAGAAATAATACGCCAGTGGTTCGGCCCACTTGGTAGTCTGCCACAATTTCACCAAACTCCTTCCCGACATTCCTGATACTTTCGAGCACAGGGTTTCCTCTCTAGGCTCTACGTTAGTAGGCGTACGGAGTTGAAGGGTCAACACTTACCTGACAAGGATTCACGATGATATTATTTCCTGTGCCAGGTACGACCACTGGGGGCTTGATTTGTATTGATGCTCCCGTGCCCGAATCGGAACCATGTGTGCTCGTTGTTGGCGGTGGTCTTGTGGCTGAAGACGACGCCATGCTGGTGGTTGAGAGCAGCGGATGAACCGCCTCGGCAGGCGCGGATATGAGGGCGCGTCCGCGTCGCGTGCCTCGTGGCTCGCTCCGGACGTGACTCGCACGATGGTGGGAGGACTTGTCTCATCTTTGCCCCGTTTATCGCACTCCGTCGCCGCCCATGACCACATGCTATCAGATACATCTTATGCGACTTATAAGATCTTACCCAGGTCTCTCTTGTACCCTCAGTTTGCGGACGGTCAGCACAGACCATGGAGAAGGACACCGTAGGGCTTGACGACGGGAATCTCCCTCTACCTAGTTCCAGCCCGGCCTCTGCTAGACAACGTAGTCGTCCGCATCGCTTGTTCCTATTTCTCGTGCTCGCAGTGATCTTGTGGCAGCCATGGAGATTATTCTCCTCTTCGTCATCTCACAACGTTGACGGAGAAGCGAGATTCACCAAAGTTCGGAACCCCGCAGAGATAGAGTCCATTCGTACCAAGTGTGACTCTCTACACATTCCCGTGGGTCCGCCGAAATTGTTCTGGGTGAGAGAAACATCGGATAGATATGTTGAAGGGACAAAGCCGACTGTGATCAAGGTAAGCCTGTCTTCAGGAGAATTCAGATTGGGACTTGAGAATGGCTTGAATACAGAACGCAACAATCTGGACCGGCTCAAAGGACGGACATGAAGTCATCAAGAGCGATATCTTTCTGGACGGTGGTATCATCATGGAGCTTGGTGACATAGATGACGCTGTTTTGCAGTCTTTGAATATCAAGGACGCAGTGAAAATTGATGCAAAAGGTGCATGGATATCACCAGGGTGAGTTCGGCGAAAGTATGCATGTGAGACCGAGGATTGACCCTCTATATGACAGTATTGTCGATATGCACAGCCATCTTGCAGTAGAAGCCGCACCCGCTCTTCGCGGCGCCGTCGACGGAAACTCACGAAAAGGTCCCATCCTCCCGGTATGTTCCTACTGTCTGCTTTGCGAGCTTTGTTCATCGAGCCCAATAGTGGCTTCGCGCACTCGACGCCCTCAACACGCACGATGACGCTTACACCCTCAGTATCTCAGGCGGGGTTACCACAGCACTCGTTCTGCCTGGTTCTGCGAATGCTATCGGGGGACAAGGTGCCGTCATTAAGCTTCGTCGCACAAACGAACGATCGCCCACGTCCATGCTACTCGAGAATCCGTACGAGAAGAATGAGACCTTGTACAACAGGAAAGAGGGCTGGCGATTCCGACAGATGAAGTGAGTACCTTCCCATCAATATATATTACCGACGTAATCAAGAACTGCATAACAGACATGCATGTGGAGAGAACCCAGGTTCGTTGAGAGTTCCAGGTGTATCTTCCCCTTACTGAGATCACCCGCACAGACCGTGTTTACTCGAATACGCGCATGGACACAACCTGGGCTTTCCGTCAGGCCTATGATAAAGCGCGTAGTATCAAGCGTGCTCAGGACTCTTTTTGCGATGCGTTTCTTGATGCACGTGGAGACTTCGACAGCCCATACCCCGAAGGCGACTTTCCTGAAGATCTCCAATGGGAAGCGCTCGTAGATGTGCTTCGTGGAAGAGTCAAGGTACATAACCATTGCTATGAAACGGTGGATTTGGACGACATGGTCCGCGTAAGTGCTTTATATGACTTCTGTGTGAGTAGAATATGGAGCTGAAAGCTGTTTTGATACCGCAGATAACAAATGAGTTCGAGTTTGAGATCGCTGCATTCCATCATGCCCATGAAACGTATCTCGTCCCAGATACACTCAAGGCGGCCTACGGTAGGTCCCTCTTTCCATGAATCGTTTTCGTAGACATTGATATGTGTTTGAAGGACATCCTCCTGCCGCAGCTCTATTCGCAACCAATGCACGCTACAAGCGCGAGTCGTATCGTGGTTCAGAATTCGCCCCGCGTATTCTCGCTGAGAATGGGATTCAAGTGGTTATGAAGGTACGATCAATGCTGCTCTCCAGCTTTTTTTGGCGACATATTAACGTGGTTCTATCAGTCTGACCATCCTGTGCTGAACTCCCGTCATCTCATATACGAGGCTCAGCAAGCGTATTACTATGGATTGCCGGAAAACCTGGCGCTGCTGTCCGTTACGGGTACCCCGGCAACCATTATCGGACAAGATCACCGTGTTGGCTTCATTAAGAAGGGATATGACGCGGGTGGGTTTTATGCTTTCAATTATTATGTTGTTGCGATGCTGACCGTCGACGGATGTACTAGATGTCATTTTGTGGGATAGTCATCCGCTATCTCTAGGTGCAACCCCTCAACAAGTCTGGATCGATGGCATCGCCCAAATCGCCTCCCCGCACGTCGTCAAGAAGCCAGCCATACTCCAGTATGCGCCGCAAACACCCAACTTCGATCGCGAAGCGAAAGAGACATTGGAACACGATGGTCTCCCGCCGCTTGCTCCGAACAATTCTTCAGATGGCGTTGTCGTCTTCGCGAACGTGACAGGCATGCTCGCCCGACGCCTTCCCGACGACGTACGTACTACGGATGCTGTTTACGAGGTGTTCAACGACGCATCTCTTGCGAACAACGTTGTGCTTAGAAATGGGCGTGTTGAGTGCGCGGGGTCGTGTGGCCATCTCGACGAATGGCTTCGTACACCGAATGTACGTGTGATAGATCTTGAGGGCGGTTGGATCATGCCCGCGTTGGTGTCATTTGGCTCACCGTTGGGATTGGAGGAGATCGCGGGGGACATGTCAACGTCAGATAGTTTAGTGCCCGACCCACTGGTTCAAGTTCCTCCAGAGGTAGCAGGCGGATCAAATACTCTTATCAGAGCGGCGGATGGCCTGCAGTACGGAACCCGCAATGCTTTGTGAGTCTTGCTTTCTATGTGCTTCTTCGAACCGGGCTCATCGATATTCGTAGCCTTGCGTATAGGGCGGGCATTACCAGAGGCGTCGCGGCGCCGAAGTCTGCGGGCTTGATCTCAGGCCTCAGTGCTACCTTCTCGACCGGCGCAGCCCAGGACGGACTAATCCAGGAGATTGTGGCTTTGCATGTCACGATCATTCACTCAACGAACTTGCCTAGCGTAAGCACGCAAATTGCGGCGCTGAGAAACCTTCTACGCGGGTTTTCGAGCGGGGAGCTGGGAGCGCATTTCGAGAAAGTGGTGAAGGTCAGTGTTCACAATGAATTTATAATCCGTCATGTGATTTTAATGGTATTGCGTACAGGGCGAGATACCGTTGGTTGTGCACGTAGAGAGCGCAGATGCGATGGTGTCTCTTCTGCGTCTCAAGAAGACTGTAGAACAAGAATCAGGCAGCCCCTTGAAAATGGTATTCTCTGGGGCTACGGAAGCACATCTATTGGCGAAGTCCATCGCTGAAGCGAACGTTGGCGTCATCCTCACTGCTGTTCGCCCATTCCCGCATACATGGGAAAACAGAAGAATGTAAGTTCTCTCAATGCTGCATTGATCCGACGAGCTGATGGGCTACCTATGCACAGTTTGCCAGGTCCCCCTCTGACCGAGCAGGGAGCGGTATCACTCCTTCTCGCTCATAATGTCACCGTGGCTGTCGGCGTCACGGGGGGCCATGAGGCACGCAACCAAAAATTCGATCTCGGTTGGGTATGCATTGCTTAACCACCGACTTGGCATTCCAAAAGCTAACTGACTGCATAGATACATGTGGAATCTGGCGAAAAGATCCCGCTGTGGCGAACAATCGCACTAGCCTCCACAAATCTTGAGCAACTTCTCGGTGTTAGCGATGTCAACCGGAATAGCGATCTGGTCGTTGCCAAAGGCCGTGAGCCGCTGCAACTGGATAGCCAAGTGGTAGCTATTGTCTCTCAAGAAAGGGGTGTTGTAGATTTTGTATAAGCAGGGCATCAGCGCAGACGAATGGCAAGTCGCTTCTTCGATGCCTTGTGTGGTCCCAACGGCTCCCGCAAAAGTCGTTGCGCCGCGAGTATACATAGATAATGTCAATATAAACACAGCCAATTTACACCAGAGGCCATACGAAAGCACAAGAACCGGTATACATGCAGGCTGAGTCCCTAATCACAATCGTGTTGATATGATACTATACGACAGGTCCGTTTGTACGGGCCATAGAGTCAGGGGTAGCGGCAAGCGTTTTCTCGATGTAATTGCATATGTCAGGGAATGCTCTTGTCATAAGTTTGATCGCTTTTGGCTCGTCTATTCGCAAAGTATGAGCAAAGTAAACTTGTATGTAGAAACAATTGTGTCGCATACCCATAGTCCAGACTTTGCCGTGTTTCTTCATGAGTCTCCCGCCATCCTGGAGGAAAGGATGGGTCTTCGGTACTACGACAAATGAATTCTAGTAGTGGATGTTAGCAGAAGGCAAACGTTTTATGAAACATCATGACAAACCTGCAGGTACCACTTCCTGAGTTCAGTTGAATCCTTCGGGACGGTTGGTATGTGGGAGATCCCTACTACTTGGACAATACCCCGAACAAGCTTCATCACACTCGTAGCTGTAAACGCATTTAGCCCGGACTAGTGCATGATAACGAACTGGACTACTGACTTCGATTTTCGAGGAGATACAAGAGGCTTTGACATCCAGGACCGTGTCCGACTAGGATGACGCGGCGAGCTTCCGTAAGCCTGATACAATATGAGCGATTCACCTCGTTGGGCAGAAACACAGCACATACGAGACATAATTATCCCATAGGTAGACCATGACGTCTCCAGAATAATCGTCTTTGACACCTCTGTGCCGAAGCTAGGCAGATATACCGTCAGACTTTGGTTCAGGCCAAGACATGCCACTCCGAACCTTATTCGTGGCGAACGGTTTAGGGAAGACGTTCACGTCCAATAAAGCATACTCCGATTTTTTGACCCAATTGATAAGTTGCTTGGAGAAATCGATCTGTACATTTGACGTCAGTAGAGGCAGAGACACAGGGTATCGGAATATTGAGCACCAAATATGAATGCTCTTGCTTGACATCGCAAGTCATCACAGATTCTAGTTCTACCCGGAGGTTGCCGCTGGATATCGCGATCAGAGTTGAACGCTAGATGAGGTTGCTTAAGGCTCACAATTCGTGCACAAAAACGACCAGCGTTTTATTGTCCATGATGTCCTTTCTAGATTGTAGTGTTAATTTGTAGAGAATATTCTGAAGAAACGGTTGCTTACGTGCAAGAAACCTGGGCAGAGAAGCGTTCTTCCAGTGCAGCATTAGCAAAGGGTATCTGCAGCATTCCATGCGTCCTGAAAAGATAATCTTGTCTGTGCGCTTTTAATATTTCTGCCAAAGAGTCAATATTAATCCCTGTACACGGAACAGTTGACTGACCTGGAATGGAGAACGTGATGGCATCCACTTCTACTCGTCGATGTCAGGAAATCCAATTCTCGAGAAAACACCGAGGATGATACCTTCGCGTGGCTCACAGGCCTTGGGGTTGACACTCTTCCAGTATTTGCTCTGCTCCATGGCGACTTGCCACACCGTTTCTGTCGCAGCTTCGGAAGCAACCATAGGTTGTATTTCAGGGGGTGCGTCGCCGAGAAGTACCTTAGCCACAGCGAGAGCGGAATTCGAGATAGCTTCGACGTTATACCCCCCCTGTATGCATGGCGGTGTGAGCGAGCTGGCAAAACCGTCTCTCCTTATTTACCTCAAGGGCAACAACAAGCCTTCCACCAGCTAAGCTGGAGAGCATATGTGTCATATGTGCGTAACCTGCTGGGGATACATGGCATTCTCCTAGATCATCGCCGTCTGCAGCGTCGAATCCTGCAGAGACTGACGGCCAAGTGTTAGAAGTTAGTTGAACCAGGGGCTATCATCTTACTGATCACAAGTTCCGGGGAGAACTCCATGGCTATCGGCATAACAATTGATTGGAATGCGTGGAGGTAATCGGCATCCCCCATGCCCTTCTGTGGCCACGGTATGTTTACGGAGCTGGGTAGTCAGATAAGTAACACAACCAATCACAGGGCAGGTGACTTACAATCCAAGACCTGGACCTTCTCCGCACGATATCATGCTTCCGAACGGTCCGTTGGGATAGAATTGACCGTTTTCGTACCGGTGCAGCGAAATGTAAAGCACAGATGGATCATTGTAGAAAGCTCGCTGCGTCCCATTGCCTACGGGCAATTAATACCATGTAGAGGCCTGAAACAGGTCACGCACCGTGATGTATATCCCTAAGAGGCGAATCAGCGTCATATCCACATTTCCTGATGTCATATAAGCTCACCAATCGAGAACAAGGACTTTACGGATGGGTGTGAGTTGTTGCATAACGCGGATAGCGACCGAGACATTGTTAAAAAAGCAGAAACCCATATGTTCGTCAGGATCGGAGTGGTGCCCGGGCGGACGAACTATGGCAAACGATTTCTTTACCGCACCCCGAGCTACTGCAAGTGTTGCTTCAATAACACCACCGCAGCTCAATCTAGCGGCCATGGGTGTCTTTGGGTGCACGTATAACGAAAGTTCTGTGTAATACTGCTCCGAGTCTGCTATTTCCTGCTCGGTCATCGCTAGATAAACAACAAAGAAATCTGTAAGCAAGTGTTGCGGCGACGAAACCTTGCACCTACCAGCAATCGCCATGACTTTGTCCCAGAGGTCTACGTTATGGACGAGAATAATCTCATCGCGTTCGGCCTGCCGGATGGGCAGCTTCTTCATCTTCGTGAGCAAGCCCTCCTTCTTCAGTAAGTCATATATACCCTTGATGCGTTCAGGTTGTTCGGGATGCCCAGTAAGACATCTGTGCATCATCATCTCTGTGTCATACACATAGCCGACATTGAAGTCACCGGTTCGCGGCCGTTTCGCGGGGACGGAGGAGGCGCGTCGCTGTGTATGGTTCCCCGTTAGGTGTGGCCACGCAGCTGAGGCGGCGGGCGCGCCGTGTACCGCCGCATCGACTTCCATGACCTGCTCTGATGCTGTTTGCATCTCTTGAAGGTTGAAGAGCAACACCAGACGAGAACAGGGCCTTTTGCTTGGACCCAGGCTCTTTGCGTACACGCACTGAACACGAACTACTGAGCCAAGTTGCGATCACAGTTCCATTGTACGAGATGAGAAAGACCCCGAACACCTTACATGTTAATGCACGAAGCCCACTCACCAGTCTTATGAAATCATACATTGTGAAGAGGCGTAAACAATCAGAAATATTCTCTCTCACCATGAGAGATGTTAAACACTCAGTCCGCATACTGTATCGGCTTCTCGATTTTCGTTGCGACCAGGTGTCCGGGGCCGCGACTCAAGGATAAGTTTGATCGTAGACGCCGACAGAGCGCAGACGCAGAAACTGAGACCCATTCCACAGCCCACGATAACTTCCAAGCACACCGTGAACGAGCATGAAATCAAGTCGTCCAGAGTTTATGGCACAAGTATTATGATCCATTGAGCAAACAACAAAGCATGAACGATGACGAGGTGATACAGGATGGATGAAACGATATAAGATGCGAGACGTAATAGATATAGAAATCAAACCACTAAAAGTACCGGTTAGCAAGCATTTGAAAATGTGTGGCGAAGACTTACGGAGAACAGCGTTGATGCAGCCATCGTTCTCGGGATTGTTGGTAATTTGAGCGTACTTCCCGAATACGACCTTTCCACCAGCGGTCACCATGCCCAATTCCGACACATTGACTTCTATGACTGTTCCCTTGGTCAACACGCCAAGTTGGGTATACATGGGTGATTGAGGGTTCTTCTTGACCCCCAGAATTTGTAGTTGGAACGTCGCCTTCAGGTCGGCTGTCATTGGAAAGTCAATTGTCAGCGCGTGATCAAATAGAGCTGAACTCACGATGTGTGACATTCGCCTTCTTGTAACGCAATGCCATGGGACGAATGAACCTCTCCATCTTCACTGGTTTTCTTGTAAAGCCTTCGCCCACAAAGGTCGCCTTCGTGACCATCCGCTTCCATGACTTTTTCTTGCTCTTGCCCGTCGTCACGACTTTGAACATTTCATCCTCCGCAATGCCCCTGACCTTCGGGAGAGGTACTGCATACTTTGCGGCCTTGTCTTTACGCTTCTCTTTAATGGCGGTGGACAACGCCTTGGCGTCCTTCTGGCCCTCACGATCGAGAAGATACGTTGGTAGTGCACCATCTGGTACTGAGCCAGAGTCCTTTTGTTTGATGTTCCGTTCATCGTGTGCTTTGAGGGTCTTTTTGAGTTGAACCTTCTCAGCGTGCCGTTTAGCATGTAGTATCTTGGCCTTCAGACCAAAGGCCTTTTGAGCAACTGCAGATGCTTTGTGAGCTTCGCGGGCCTCGCGCTTGCGCCTAGACGTGCAAGATGAGAGGCAATTCGATATAACGAGGAAGAATACGCACTTTCGCTCGAAGTAATCTAACCGTCGACCATGTCGCTTGATGTGCTCCTCAATATACTCGTTCTAATCAAAGTCGTCAGCTGAGTTCGCATCAGCAGCTTGGCGCATCGATATACCTGAGGCTGTAGGTACAAAGAAATATAATCAGCAAGTTATCAAACGTAATGGCGACCTGGGGTACTGACCATGGTGGAAGGAGCGAAAGAACCTCTGTGCGCTTGCAATAATTTTGCCGCCGGTCGTGCGGTCTTTTGGCGCCTAATCTGACGGCGCGCGACCACCTCCACGTAGATTCGACCTCACGCGCAGTGTCCAACGTTCGACACTTACCCCTCACTACTGTCTAGTTGCTGGCCCTTGAATTATGTGGCAAGATAGCAACAACTTGTATGCTTCCGGGTCGGCGCAGAGCCAGTATTACAGCCAACCAAGCGCGTCGCAGCCACCATCGGGGGTACCACTTCAGTTTTATGCTCCCAGCCCGGTTGGAAGCACCTTCTACCCACCATCACGGTCGAGCCTCGAGGGCAATGTAGGAGCGCAGGGAAATATATCACAACAAGGGGCGCCAGCATACGGTGGAAACATACAAGCTGCTGGTGGCTGGTGGACTGCGTTTGGGACGGGAGGATTGGAAGGTGAACCGCCATTACTCGAAGGTACGCTTGCATTAGGTCCTCGTACATACCGAATTGTAACTTCTAGACAATCGCAGAACTGGGAATAAATTTTACGCATATCCGCGCCAAGTCTCTGACGGTGCTCAATCCCTTCCAACGCGTGGATGAGCGCATAATGGACGATGCGGACCTAGCGGGACCGCTACTGTACCTTATATGTTTCGGGACTTTCCTACTCTTCGTAAGTAGCATTCTCTTTCACAAACACTGCTCACTGAAAGTCTCTTCAGTCGGGAAAGCCTCAGTTCGGCTATATCTACGGAGTCGGCGTACTGGGCTCCCTGTCCATATATACCCTTCTGAATCTCATGTCGGACAAGGGGATTGATGCATATCGAGTCGTCTCAGTGCTCGGATATTGTCTACTGCCTATGGTAGGCGTTGGTGCACTTAGCGTTATGGTGACTCTGGAGTAAGTCGCTTTGTCATTGTTGCACGCAGTCCTTTCGTTACTGACCGGCTGGTTGTTTCAGTGGTATGCTAGGATATGTCCTCTCCTCGCTCTCCGTTCTATGGTGTACATGGTCCGCCTCCTCCATTTTCGTGGCCGTACTTCGTATGTCGGAACAACGCCTACTCGTTGCCTACCCCGTCGGACTTCTATATGTCTGTTTCGCGCTTCTCAGCGTTTTCAACGTTGGCTCCGGTAGCAAATGAAGCCGCTATTTCAAAAGTATCTCTGGCATGTACTTTGCTTGCGATGGGATTGTACCGAGTTCTATATGTAACCAAATTGCGCATTATGATACCAATAAATTGACACGCAGGATCGACAATATAGGGTATTTAAATCTAACAGTAGAGTACTAGTGTTCCGGACTCGTGACATCATCTGTACTTAGCTGCTTGCTGTACAGCTTCAGGAGGGCCTTCAAGATCTCTTCAGCAGGCATCGTAGCGTATTCGTGAACATATTGTGGTAAGGAGTCTTCAAGACTAAAGCCAGAAGTCTTCATGAAGAACGGATGCATAACATCGGGCGTAGCTTCGCCCAGCTGGCGCATGGTCAACCGTTCGATGTGTCGCTCAAGCGGCTGGTATGTAATCTCAGTTGTCCTCTTTGCCGGAGGCGCGCTTGTCGCCACATCGGACGCGGACTCGTCTTGAGACCCCGGAGCAATAGGCGACGCAAAGCGGTCTGTGCCGGTTGGGCTTGACGGGGACTGAGAAACTCGCGTAGGCGACTTCGCACTGCCTGCGGCTGTTCCTGTGGTACGCGTATTATATCTCGTTGGCATCGATCGAGCATGGTGTAAGAGGGCTCTAGCAGTAGCTGGTGACATAGGTTCCGGAGACTGCGACAACGGCAGAGATTCCCTGTCCATGATGATCAAGTTCTCGGGTTGTTTTCGTCTTGGTAGCATCGTCGGTTGTCCAAGACCAACCAAGGAGATTTGAGCCTCAGCGGATGCTCGGACCTGGTCCATCTCCCGGGCAAAGGTCTTGCGTAAGATCGTCAGCCATGCATATAGGGACATATTGAGAGTGATGTATATGTCTTCCGTGCCTCTGCCAGAAGCTCCCTGCCTTCCCGAGAATTTGCTACTGAACGTGTAGGGCAGAATCCGCATACCGTCTTCAAGGAATTCGTCGCTGTGCATGTGTATATCCATCGAGGGTAAACTGAAGATGGTAGCCTCGCCGGCATCTTGCGTGAGTAATGTCAACCAGCGCAGCGTGTCCAAGGAAAGTCCCTTCGCTTGTTCTCGAGCGACAGCACCGTGATGCAGCTGTGACAGCTTCGAGATAGCCATAGAGGAGAATGATAGTTGCAAGTCCCGTTTGGGCGGAAGGGTTTCAGATTCCACTAAGCGATCAAGCCTTGCGTGGACGTCGGTACCCATGAACTGTGCAAGCTCGGGGTCACTCATGCTACGAGGGAAGAGCACCAACCGCATGTTCTTCAGTTTCAAGCTGAGTTGCTGTCCGATGATGTAACTGAACCCTTCCGACTCCTTGAGCTTGTTGCGTGCGGAGCTGAACATGGCATTTGCAACTTCTGACAGGGCGTTCTCCGGCCTCGGTGAGTTGGAAATTCTGAAGGCTTGGGACTCGCGACTGGCCCCGTCCTTTTGCGCATCGAGGTTTGCCTTAAACTTTGTCCCGTATGAGACTAGTCTAGGAACAGTGCCAACGTTCATCACAGCGTATATGCCAGACCCCTCAACCGTGAATGCGAGGCGAACACGTCGGTCGTCTAGCGGGACACTTGTAGAGAACATTGACCAATCGTCGTATATGCGGATGTTCAGCGGTTCGGCACTGAACATCACCGTAAGCACGAAGTTGTGAGAGGATGCTGGCAAATACATACCGATACAAAAGAATCTTCTGATATTCAGACTCCAAATCGACTTCCAAAGGACCGCTAGTCATACGCAAGTCCAACATCCGGCTGTTGTGGGCAGTTTGATCTGTCTTTCTTGTTGTCTGGAACATGAAATCGGGGGCACTCAGTCGTCCGGCAAGGTTGCCGGAAGCAATAGCGGAAACCGCATATACGGACAGAGAAAGTTCAGATGCTGCTTCTGTTATCCGAGTCCGCATGACGGCATTGCTCAGGCTCAGCTGAATCGAGCTGATAGATTGCCCAAGATCGACGTCTAACTCTACTCGCCGTAAGCGGAGTAGCACTACCGTCGAGAGATCTTGCTTCGCTTTAGGACCGCTGGGCAGTATCGGGTTCGATATCTTGGACCTGGCACTGCCTGGGGTGATAGCTGGTGCACTGAAGACCGGTATGCGATCAAGCCAAACCGCTTTGAAACACAGGATGTCTTGCAGACGAGAAAAGCGGACACCTCCAGAGAATTCCGTATCGCATACAATCGACACTGAACTAGTGGAGTGTCTTCGGCCTTTTGCGAAATCCACGCTGAAGGCAAGATTCCTAGCATGAAGCTTCATGCAGTCTTCGCTGAGGAAGCCGTGCTTGAGTCCTACCGTCAGTCCGCCAACACTCCCACTGAAGGTTACCCGGTGGGCTCCAGGAGATATATTGACTACAAAGCCTCCGCTATCCCAGTTAAGACCTGCGACGACGTTGACATCCGGTTGGCAAGTGAGCTCGAGTTTGGATTGGTCGATACGTAGGCTAAGACTGATCTGCATGCTGGACGTGGGCATGGCTGGTTGATCCGTAGCTTCTGCAGACAAGCTGGTCGGAGTGTTGACGGTGGCGACCGCAGGTGGCTTGAAAGTGCTCCCACTGCTTTCTCGTAAACGCTCCTCGACGTGGTCTATGATTTCGGTGATGAAAGGCAACAATGTAGGTCGCAAAGTATTCTGGCTCGAGTGCACAGTGCTCTTGAAGACGAGTGTGGACGGCTCTTGTGAAGTAGGCTTTCCACGAAGCTTCGAAAGCGCCGGAGTCGCTCGGTATTCGCCCCACACTGAGACGACGGGAAGATTGAATATCTCAGCCCCCAGTTCCCGCAACTGGCCCTCGGAGTACTCGTGAATTGGCGTGGAAATTGCGCGGGACCTGTTCGCATGGGCATAAGCTTCACTGAACATACGTACTCTGCCACTCTGGAATGTAAGAGACAAGAACATGTTTGAGGTGGGGAGCGCGTTGTACTGTTGCTCTCTGGGACCATCCATCACAGGCTGGGGGATCTCTGCGATAGGAGTATTCCGAGGTGCAACACCTGCCAAACGGTCCACTCGCTCTTTGCCTTGCCGATAGACTTGGACGAGAGAGGATATATAGTCTGGAATGATGGAGTCGATGTCCAAGATGAACCCATCTACGTCCGCGGATATATGCAATTCTCTGGCGCCACGGGAGCGCTCTGAGCGAAGGTTAGCTGTCATTTCAGGGTAGACCAGCCTATTTCGTGTTGCATGTCCTTCCCCTGAGAAGTCTCTGGGAATGTTCTGTCGGAAACTATACAGACGTGAACATATGAAACGAGTGGAAGCAGCGGTCTGACATACCGAGGCACAAATTGGAAAGAGAAACCCTTCATGGAGGCTTGTCCATTTTCGCCTCGTTGGATGCCGAACGAGACGGACTTGATGGAGAACAAAAAGGCTCGAATATCTGTATCCGCATGAGTATTGGCCTGCGCCCTCAGTTCGTGGCCGAAGATTAGAGGGAACGCCACGCCAACGTTCAAGACGGTTACATTGATGCTATATCGATCGAGGAACATCGTCGTTTCGGCTTGGGCTGGCCTTGATTTCATCTCAAAAGTCTTCATGAAGTTCCGCGTTTTCTGCTTGAACTCAGCCAACTCTTGAGCTCGACGTTCCTTCCGAATAAGAATTTCGGCCTACATGGCATTGTGAGCAGACCGCTACGCTACGAAAATAAAATATACCTGAAGATGATCTACAAAGTCTCCGATTTGACCGATAGAACTCGGTTGCATGACTGCATGGATCTTTGTGACTTTGAGATCAAGTTTCTGATTGTTCCCTTGTGTCGACTCGCGCATCTCAACGCGTCCATCTATGACGACAAATGCTGAACGATTGTGGCTGTCTGCGATAGTGTGCTCCAGTCGCTCAGTGTTGGAGGCCAAGGATAACGCCAGATCGGATAATTCGACATGCCACCCGAACCCTGAGGTATTGCTGACTGTTCCTCCTATATGGTCGCAGTCGAGATATAGAATGGAGGAAACACCATCGAGACCGATGCTGAAGCCCTTCATTCTAGCCAAGACTCGATATTTCCAAGGATCGGCGGGTGGGTGGCTCGATATATGAGGTCTCTTGCGTCGACCTTCCGCGATGAGAGAAACAAGATCATTGAAGTCTTGTCCGAATTTCTGCTGCACTGATAACAAAGTGTCCCAATGTGATGGCTTCACGGTAGCACTGAAGTACTCGAGCAGAGCGAGACTCTGCACACTCTTCCCATCCCACACTCCGGCAAACGACAGTGTAGGGAGAGGCATTCGGACTCGGACGTTGGGGGTAGCGTCGGATGTTTGGGCTTTGGATGATATCATGAGCATATGATGTCCGATTTGTAGGCCAAAAGTACGATCTTTTGTCTTTCTAGCTTGCTCCGGGTTGTAGAAATACCCAATTATGCGCCCAAACTCCCAAGCAAGCCAAGTACCGCGCATGACTTGCAACGAGATGCGAATGGATGCGACGGAAAGGTCAACATGTACCGCCAGTGGTATCTTGCCTTGAGTAGGAGTTGGTGTCTTCGGGCTCTTGTGGCTCGTTTGATTGAGCTCGGTCAGTAAAGAACGAACCATGGATTCGATCCCTGGCAGATAGTCCGCTCTCCACTCCTCCATGAATCGATACAGCCTCATGGCACTGCGTGGCACATTTACCATCACGTTCTCGCCATTGAGCATGACCCTAATTACCGAGTTGATTTCAGGCTCTTGTCGAAGAAGAACGTTGGCACGTCCTCTGTCGATGACGAAAGCCGCCAAGACGCCAACTTCTTCAGGCCTAGATATGTCTTCAACAGCACGAGCTTGTAGCCGAACGCGGTCGAAGTCTATCGAGTGATTCATAGAAACATCTGGTGAGGACTGCTTCTTCGTTGGCTTGATGAGCGATGCAGAAACATAGTCGAATCCCCAAACATCGTATTCAATCACGAGGGTTGCAGCACCAGCCTTGAACTTGAGGAATCGTGTTGTGAGTACGATGTCTGCATAATAGTATGGGGCTGCACTTCTGTCCAACGAGTTCGACTCAGAAGCTGGTATCTTCGGTGTTGAGAGAGTGTTTTTGACTTGAGGTGGCGTCAACAAGGGTCTGTAATGCCTGTAGATCCTCAGCACGGCTTGCGCAAAGCGAATGAGTCCTGGGTTGACAGATAGCACGACGTCCCCAGCGGAAATAACGAAACCGAGCCGCCTTATCTCATGTTGCGCTAACGAAAGCGTGACTGAGCTCCTCGCAGCTGCACCTATGGTCTGAATCTGATGTTGCTCTATGGCACCCAAGCGAACGGCGATGTGGAAAGGCTGCACGCAGAACTCGCTGTCGGCAGTGTTCACCGAGCGAAGGATAGTGTTGACACGCGCCAGCTTGACAGAGAGCGATGTCAGGGAGTACTGTGGTGCGGGAGGAGGCCGCTCAGTGGGATCGTCAGCTCGAGAAACAAGGAGATCTTGGAGGAGAGAGATGGTTGGCCAGATCGGGACCTGCGGGTCAGCTCCAAACTGAAGGAGATGTTCTTCTACGAGTTCCTTGATATCGTCCGTGAGTGTGACATGGGTGTTGCCTTCAGAGGGAACTAGAAGATGACGCTCGGAGTCGTTCAAGTACTGGAGACTATTCCTTAGATGAACAGTATATTTGAAGAACGCGTCTGTGCGTAGTTTGTGAGGTCGTCCGCTCTGAATAAGGTATGATGGCTGAATAGTCGACAAAGGGTCGACAACCGACTTGTCCTTGGCGAATAGGATTGTCTGAATGACCATGTGAAGATCCAAGGAGGACATGAATTGGCCGTACATAGTGGCAGAGATTCGAAGATGGTCGATGCATCGATACAGAGACGCGAAGCTGGCGAAGATATGCTCAGTGGCGTATTCCTTGGCTTCGCACAACGTGTCGGCGAGTGAGATTCCCAGAGATTTTTCGTCAAGCGATACCGTGCTGCGTCCAACTGAAACGAGGCATGCATCGTCGAAAGACTGCAATGTTCCTATCCCGGCATTCATGGCAGACAAGGAGCCAGAGAAGGCTGATGGACCGTTTGATCTCGAGATTTTCAGCCGCAAACCCTTTAGCCTGACATCCATAGTGGCATCGTCCGACTGGAGGGTCTTACACGATGAGTCCTCTTCAACTAGTCCTTCCCGTTTGATCTGCCGTATTGACTGTAAAACACTGGCTTGGACAGATGCCAGGTAAACGTCGAGGACGGAGGCTTTCTCGGATGATGGCTTCATGCTAGTGATAGATAGAATGTAGTCATTCACAATGTTATCCAGACGCAACTCAGGACTCATTTGTTGTGACTATAGGGTGAAAGCTAAGAACACGTTTCAGAAAAGACATCATTGTAACGCACCTCATCCTGGACTTGCTGCAGCAACGTCCCGATCGCTGGCACTACAAGCGGTGAAAACCAAACTGTGACTCCACGATTGCTAGCGACACGCGTAATGGAAGTGTCAACGGTGTCCTCGAGTTTGACCCGGAAATCATCCCATGAAGGAACGTATTCGCCTTCGGGCAGAGTTGTAGTATTGCGAGTAAAGCGTTCGTTGATACTATATGCACGATCCTATGCAGTCTTCTGGTGAACACAATCCTTGCAGGTAACAGAAAGTACTTACTCGCAGGAGATGAAAGGGAGACTTACTCCACCAGCTGGGTTTCCGCAAGTACCGCTTCTCGAAACATCTCGCAAGCCCAAAGTAACCCTTCATGGAGGGCCAAGTATCCGGGAGGGTAGATATTTCTGGCAATTTCATCAATAGCGGAGTCGATGATCGGATGACGATACTTACCTGGACTATCTGCAGGATGTGAATGGTCTGATTCCGTTGAGCTGGCGTTATCAGACTCGTCACCACTACTCATGCTACCATTGTCATTGGCAATGATGATACTTCGAGGAGGACGAGATTTCCTGTTTATCATGAAAGATGTCATCCTGAAGTAGTACTTAGACATAGGGTCTCGACTTACGCTAGACGAGCATCACGGTCGGCTTCCGAGACCCATTCTTCCTCCTCCGATTCAGGATAGCCACGGAAACGGCCGCCACGACCCTTTGATGATTCAGCTGCTTGCTGTTGGAACCTAGACGAGGATCTACTGCATGCTGGTCTGGGAATACGCAGCTGTGGAATGTAAAACTCGGTATCCAGCAGACCGCGGCCTGTCACAGAATTTAGAAAGTAGCAGCGTGATGTCACATAGATATGCTTACCGGGAGCCAAGGAATCGTATGGAACGCTTTGATCTGGCATGTAGAGGAAGATGGCACGGCCTGTATGACTATCCTGCGCGGCCAGGAATTCACTTTGAGTCTTCGCTTTCTCGGGCCAATTAGAAGGAGCGGAGTAAGCATCCAGATTAACGTCGGCTGTCAATTCCAGGGATTCATGCCATACGTCGGCGACGTCACTTGCAGCAAGCAAAACCTTTACGCATATACTAGGCACTCGAAAGCTTGTGACCTTGCTGTATGAGTGGCCGGCCAAGTCGTTCGAATCCATTCTGAAACCATGAGGTAAAGCCAGTTCTACAGCCACACTCCCAGCATTCCAGACAACGTTGACCATATCTAACGATATCTTCAAGAATGTGACTAAGCTCATGGTTAGTATAATCGAGCACAAGGATGAATGTTCCACAAACCATCCGGAGGAGAGGGTATCTCGTACTCGACGGCGGGTGCGTTGAGCGGATCGGTATAATTGAGTGCAAATACCCTCCCTGCCATCTTCATGATACGAGCTTCCCATGTGTTGAGCGATGCTTTGACAGCACCAGCATGGATCTCCCATATGCAGAGATATGTAGTTGTGTGCGGCTGAGGGCCGAACAGTCGATGTGCAAGAACATCCAGTCCTGAGAGCTGTATTAGCGGGCTATCTCTAGGTATTGGAGTGATCTTTTACCATCAATCACAAATGTCTCCTTCGCCTCTCGCTGCGTGGAACGCGCGTGCGTAAGGTCTTCTAAACAATCTGCATGAACCGTGCCATAGATTGTATCGACATTGAGGGTCATCTCTGTCGAGAGTTCAATAAGTGAGGCTGAATGATATTTACCTCGACATACCCATGAAGTAATCGTGAGAACGCAAGTAGAGCTGGAACTCGGGGAATGAGAGCATCATGCACGCTCCGATGTCTTCATTGTTCAGAGTTTCAGGTCGGTCCCTCTCATAACCGCGAAGTCCAGCAGGCATAACAATCAGGCCGGAGTTGATGAAAACTCCTAGATGAACTTGCAAAGGGTTCGACTACGGAATATCAATATACGGTGCAGAGATCATCAGAATCCACAACTTACGCTACCTTCACGATACTGCAAATCGACAGGATCCCCAAGAGGCAATCCCAACCTCCTCCTTTCGAGATACTCATACAGCGTCGAAAAGTGAGTGAATGCGCCGAAGTAGTTATTCCGCATGATCATGAAATGCCGGATCGTCCAGCCGCACATCTTGTACACCACATCCCTCGCCTGACAGTGATGGATATCAGTATCGTCGACGCGATACCACGATGAATACTCACGGAAATGTCCACCCGGAGTTGGTCAACGTTCTCTACGTGGACCTCCGTATGGTAGCAATAGGAGACATCGACGTGGAGTAGCCCAATGTTTCCGACTTCGCTGTACCATTGCGGTCGGGAGTACAAGCTTCTTGTGTTCCACTTTGGCAGAGTAAGTCCCACGGTGATATCAGGCCCTTCGATCTGGAAAGAGACGTTGGTACTGGCCGGCCTATACTTAGTGAAAGGTATCGAGACATCGGTTCGAAGGTTCGTTCCCTTAAGACAGAGAAGTGCTGCGCCAAATATGAATATAACGTTATACCTTCAACGCGTATACTCACCGTTCTCATCCCGAAGTAATGGCTTGTCAATGATGTTATGGTCGTTGACGTACATATTGAGCTCGAAGTGCTCCAGGCGGATATCCAAGGCGTAGATCATGGGGATGAACCTATTGTAGTTCGTAGGAGGCCCGGATGCCCAGTCTTTCCCCAGATCGGTGAACATATTGATGTGGTCTCGAAGGAGGAACAGTATCGGCTTGCGGAGGATGATGGTGAACGTCCATTGCCTTTGGTGGTTCCAGACAAGAGACGAAGGCAGCTCGCAGCGAACAACGCACGACTCAGCTGTGATCAGCCTGATGTCATTCAGACTGGAGGTGACGGTGACGGTATCTAGATGAACGTTGAGGGTGGGCTCGTAACCCCGTTCCGTAGCTATCATCGGCATCATGTAACTGATCGTAGAGTTATCCCCCGCTTTAACATGTATGGAGGCAGCGTCACGTTTCCGAGGCAGGTTGGGGACCTCGACTTCGCCATCCCATTGCCAGTTCTATTGTGCAGACAATTGAGACAGACTGTATGCGCATCTCATTCGGCGGGGAAATTAGCGTACCTTTGAGGACTCGCGGAAGGGTATCTGCAGGGCGACGCCGTCACGCAACTCAATGAGCACCTTCAGACATGTCCACATTCTCGGATCTCCAGGCTTCAAGCGTGCATGGGGTGTAACCTCTGCAAAGTTTGGCGGGAAGAACATCTGCTGAAGAATGGCGCTAGGACTTTGTTAAATACATAGAACTATATATACAATATATACACTCACCGTTGACGGTCCGCCCATGGACCGTATCTGAGGACGCCACCTTTGATTGCCAAATCTACGCCCCATTCCGGAGGCAGATCCCCATTGCCGATATCGAACGGGTCATCTCCCTGGTGGACGAAACCACTGTTCTCCGACTCCTCAGGTACCACTCCCACTACATCTGCATAGTACAGCATCTCGATCGTAGGCGCCTCGAGTATCTTCATCTCCTTCGCGTATTCCAGGGTGGAGAAATCCGCCCCGACAGGCGTCTCGTCGTTCAGGGCTTTGCGCGCCCTGCGGCGGTTCCAGGAGGCTTGGTTCGTACCATGCACGAACGCTGGATAGTTTCGTGCATGCCGGCTCACGATCGCCCAGAGCTTCAAAGGCTGCCAAAGCTCGGAAAACATCGGGAAATTCGCGAAGGCGAATGAGCCAAGGGGTTGAGGTTCCTCGAGCTGGATGCTAGTATGGATCTTCTCGCCTATCGTGGTCATATGGTCATCGTAGTCGGGGTTATCGTTATAACACAGCGAGGCGTTCCGGAAGGTAAGGTTGAGGACGTTCTTATACAGGTCGTGTTTTGACCGGGCCTGAACCACTGCAGTCAGTAAACCACGAGGTAAGATTTACACTGTGCACTTTACCGGTACAATGCCATAGGTTCCCTCGGATCTCTCAAACTCTGCAATAAGCAGGCTGGGCGTTGCGTCATTGCCAATCACGATAGCAGCCTTCGTCACCTCGATGCTGATAGGCAAAAGCTCCTTAGGGTCTAAGTTCGGCAGCTGCCCCTTACCCCAATCAATAGACCGCTTTACGGCGGTAGGTGCTTGTGTCAGGATGGACGAAATTAAAGATACCGGAGGGCCGACACGGACGTCTGTGATGTTTAGGCATATTGGCGGGTATAATTGATTTCATTAGAATAAAGGACGTACTGTCTGGCGCTGCCGAGGACCAACTAAAGATCTTACGCAAAGATCCTATACCTTCTGCACTGGAACGGCCGTCTGTTTCTTGTGGCTGCTCATCGGTCGCAGACTCCATAGACCTGATAATATTATCGTAGGCAGCGGTCCGATTATATATGAACCACTCCAGACCCTGTAGCGATAGGTGCAGCCTACACGCTAGCGGAGCTTTCTTCTTCATCCCAGCTGCGTAGTTACATGAGTTTGCATTAACAATGATTTCGGGCTGACATACCGCCAATGTCCTCCCCCATGACACGCGCATGACTGAGGTCTTCCTCTCCTGCGGGCGCACGAATCCAATACCGCCAGCTGATTTGACCTTTCACGACCCGAATGGTCTGGTTACTCGAATGGTACTGCAGGTCCTTGAACAATATGCGCCCCGCAATAAGCGAGAAGTGTATCGAGCCTACGACATGCACGATGAGACTGGGAAAGTCTAGGACTCGACGTAGACGTACCAAGCTCGACCCAAATACTCGACTCTTCCTGGTTCCATAGCAGCAGGCGGAGGACCCAACCAAGCGCAAGCGCGACAATACGGTTCCAGAAGAAAAGGTAGAGACAAAGCCCGACGACGATGCAAATGCTGACAATCAAGAGCGTGTAGCTGAGCATGGCGGGATGTGCGCGACTGCCGAACAGACGTCACTTGGTCGGAGTACTATTAGAGGAGCTGGCGGTGAAGGTGCCGGGGTATGGCGGGGTATCTTGCAACCTTCCTATAGACGTGTAAGCCGCATATAAGTGGTATTATCGAGGCTTCAGCAGACGAGCATGAGGTCGAGCGCAGTCAGAGCAAGAGGTCGTCCGGAAAGAAGAGCTCGGTGTTGAATCAAGCGCGGAGCGCTGCAGTCCTGGTACGCTTGGCGCCCATAACTTCGCGACCTACGGCCATGTCTGCCTCACCGACCCCCTCGTCCTCGACGCCGCCCGTCAACCGACATGCGCTCACAGCGGTGGAGAAGCAGCGTGTGCAGTTGGAGCGGCTCCTGAAGGATCCTGCGAAACCTGCGTTCATCCCCGCGCCCCCGAAGGAGAAGGCTATCAGACCCGCGAGGGAAATGATGAAGAACGTGCAGGGTTCGAGTGCGGGTGCGGGCTCGGGCGAGTTCCATGTGTATAAGGCGAGCAGACGGAGAGAGTATGAGAGGCTGAAGATGATGGATGAAGAGTCGCAGAAGGTATGTTTGTACTCATGACCGCGCGCCACATTCATTCATGGTCTCGTTTTCGAACTCATTAGGAAGCCGAAGAGGCTGCGTTCGAAAGGAAGCGGAAAGAATGGGAGGACCAGGCAGAGGCGAAGACTGCAAAGAACCGTGCAAAGAGGCAGAAGAAGAAAGAGCGTGCTAAGGGCAAGGGTCCCGCTGGGGGACAGTCTGGAGGACGGACGACAGATGGGGCCCCAGACGTGCCACTAAAGAAACGAAGACTGGTGAATGGCCAAGCACACGTCTTCAAGCGACCAGGAGAGGAAAGCGGGTCTGAGGACGAGGAGGACGATGAAGACGTCGGGCCGATGCCTAGCACAGGACCTGCAGGTGCCGCAGCGTCGGAGCAGTCTGCTGCACCAGTCGCTGATACACAGCGTATAACGATAGTCGAAGATGACTAGTATCCGTGGTGTTCAGGTGTCGTTTCTCATGTAATGCTAGTTGTAACGCTACGATGATGATCTTTAAGCTCATAGCTCTGCTCCGGATCCTTCACTCCCTTCCGAAGAAGTCGATGGGTATATCAGCAGCCAGAATGCATACATGTCACGAACAAACTTACAGGCCGTACTGATACAGGTCTAGTGCATACAGAGACAAACTCAGCGCAAAGCGCAAATGTCAATATCCCCCCAAACAGCGAGATGAATGTCCAAGATGAAAGACAGAGCGAAAAGTCCTCAAACAGTCTCCTTGGGAACACTCAGTTCCACACTGTCACTAGTCTCCTCTTTACCGTGTTTCGTCTCTTTCTCCTTCTCCTCATTCCCAGATCCTGCCGGCAAGCGCGGCGTCAACGGGAAGAACGTCGCGCCCTGTGGGGTGTCGTACGCCCCCGTTGAACCAGCCGACCCCGGTGTGCGCATCGGCGACATTGACTTCGGCCTGTCGTACGGCTTCTGCATGTCGCTATCGTCCGACAACATGAGATTGCGCCGACTCTCAGCCCTGCTGTGCCGCTGGTTGCCGAGGGTCGTATACGAATGGCCGCCCCCGTGCCGCTTCTCATTGCGCAGCTGGCGGGTGTAGCGGGTGACGATGAGGAGGCCGTCTGTGGCAGATGTGTGATGAGCGTTCCGGTCTCATGTGAGGCGGAAATGGAAGGAAAGTCGACTTACAAAGTTCGATCGCGATGACCGCCCAGAAGATGAAGAGGATGACGCCCTTCGTCCCGCCCAGGAGGTCCTTGCATTGCGCGGACGTACCGGCGTTCTTGATAGCGTCGCAGGCCGCGCGGGTGTCTGTCGACGTGACGTCGTCGATCTTCCAGGTGAGAAACGCGGCGGCGGCGACATTAATGAGGAAGTGGAAGTAGAGGAAAACGCAGTAGGCGGTTACGAACAGTTGCTTGCGCACGATGGCTCCTACGAAGCTGATGGACACGGTCAATAATGTGACAGTAAGGGATATGGCGAATTTACCCCATGACCGAGGCTACAAACAACATTGTCTCTAGCACACCTGCGCAGATGAAACCTACACGGTCCCGCTGAGAGAACGTAAAGTCATGTTGGGCTATTTTGTGACCAGTGAATAAGACATGCAATACATTCGATGCTGGAGACTTACTAGATACCTCGAACCACAGAATGATGGCAAGCGCGCCGGCGACGAGGAACTGCAGCAGCGAGCCAGTGACGACGCCAAACCTCGTCGGTATGCAACAGCAAAAATGGCGTCCACCAAAGATGAACTCCTTGATTCCGTGGTAGACCTTTCCGCCCTGCCGCTTCCACGCTGGCGTCGGCTTCGCCACGGCCGTCTGGTGCGAATCCTCCGAGTACATGTCCTTCATTGTGGCGTATAGCGTCCGAGTAGAGGTAGAGTCCGAGTCCTAGGAACCTCCGCTATTCATATAAATTCGTGAGAACGCCACAAACTCTGAGTGAGACAATACATTACATACCGTCTATAGACGAGACAAAAGCCTGCTGGGGGGTCTTCAAGCGTTTCGCCTCTGAGA
This sequence comes from Pleurotus ostreatoroseus, assembly GCA_005298045.1. Classification (NCBI taxonomy): domain Eukaryota; kingdom Fungi; phylum Basidiomycota; class Agaricomycetes; order Agaricales; family Pleurotaceae; genus Pleurotus; species Pleurotus ostreatoroseus. Next base: position 51,470 of record SWBT01000148.1, on the reverse strand, counting down.
TCTGACCTCACACACCGAGCAGCACCCTTATGAAGGCCGCGTTTCCGGAACTGCGCAGGGCGGTGACTGGGTGTCGACGGGCAAGCAGTTGCATGGCCTTCCTCGGCGCACAGGCAACATGCCTTCGCCATCGCGAACAATTGACAGCGGGAACTCGCGGGCACAAAAGCAACATCTGCCCGAAAGTACTCACTTGCCTTCTATGGACACGCCCCTGTCCCACGGGTTAGGTCAGCAGCGCCGCCCATTGGTCCGCCGGGGACCTCGGACTTGTACTCTGCCTCGAGTCTTCAACGATTTCAAGCTTTTGTTGATTCTGAACCGCCCGCTCAGTGTTCCGTCCTAGCCATCATGCAGCCTCCGTCACTGGCCTCGGCGACCGCGAAGACGAGTCCGCTACGGCGCTTTGCGTATGCATCCACGACGACATGCGCCGCGCAGGCGTCGGCGTATGGGAAGTGCGTCGTCGCGACTTACACCGATATCCGCAAGGATAGCTGCAAGGAAGAGTTTGAGAAGTTTGGCAAGTGTATGCGCGAGGCGGTGAGTCCCTTATTTGTATAATAGAGATTGAGTGCACGGAGATGCTGATCCTATCCTGTGCGCGATACAGATGAAGCGCAAATGGTAGATCGTGTGCTCAGACCTCACCCAAATACGAGGGGACACGGAAAAGCAAGGCTGTAGGAGCACAATGCCTAGGCTGTGGATGACGAGGGAAGGGGGTAACAGCTAGGCTTGTCATATCAAAGAGCTCGACGATTATCCTATTCAATAATGTTAAGTATACCAAGACATCGCACGACATCCTCTGGCCTATCAACTCCTAGGCCCCTCATCATCTGTATCGTCTGCATCCACATCCAACGCGCCGGGCAACGTCCGTCGTCCCCCCTGCCGACTCCCCGTCGTCGTGTTGCGCATCTGCCGCTCGCGTCGACGCTCCTCCGCCTGCCTCTGCCTATCCCTCGTCCTGGCCCTCACTTGCAAGATCATCCGCAACGTCCCCGTCAATTCCGACGGCGTAGTATTTGGTAAAGGCAGCAAATTCTCGCCCGGCGCTCGGGCCGCCCTTTCTGGTGCTGCTGGTGTAGGATTTCTTAGGCGGCGGTAGATTGCGCTCAGGCGTACGTCCATTACGTATGGGGCGTCCGCGCTGGGCTGGGATGGTGGCTTTGGGGGGTAGGCGTATGTGGATGATAGAGTTGGGTCGCTGTCAGAATTAGGTGATAGTGGAGAGGATGGCGATGGCGTGAGGGATGGTGTTGTTTCGGGGGGTATAGGAAGAAGTGGGTCTTCTGTTCCTTTGGGAGACGCTTCGTACAAGGCGGTTTCATATGCAATGGCGGCGAGGAGCATCTCGAGGGCAATGATGATGAAGTCGAGCAATAATAAGTGTAGTTTTGACGGGACACTCGCTGTAACAATAAATGAGCATCATGGTGCAATTTCCGGACGAAATGAGGGCAATAAAGCAGAACGTTCATGGGTGTTATGCAAAGATATATGAATCACGAGAACGCACCTGGACCGACAAAGTCAAGCAGGATGGAGTTGCCCGTCTCTCCTGGGTTCTGCGTCGCATGTGTCCATAGACTCCCGAAATTGAAGACGAAGGCCAGGAAGAACCAGAAACGTAGTGACCTTTCGGGATCGATCTCGCGGGGTCTGGCGAATTGGAACTGGAAGAGGACGCGAAAGAGGTATGGCACGAGGGCCGGCGAGAGGAAGAAGGATACGGTGTGCAGCTGGTATAGCACCTGGTCGAGCTGCGGTATTCAAGTGCATACGCATAGCATATATGATCCACGCATAAAGACGTGAGCATCTGGTAACATACGGAGGAGAAAGAGGCGACGTACGGAGCGGACGATGTGCTGTCGCTGTGCATGGTAGCGCACAGGCATGTCATCTACAGCACACTATGTCGGCCGCGGGATATTGTGGCGTGCTTCGAGCTCGTCGTATTGCACGGCGAGCAACGTGGTATGTCAAGCGAGTGAGGGAGCGTGCCCCTGCGGGTCGCAGGCAGGTCGCTGTACTTTGACTTTGTCGTTCGAGGCCGACCCTGGTCCTCCGCTCGAAGCGCTTGGGGTGTCCGGGGTCCCGTCCTTCTCTTCCGCGGTGTTCGAGGCACGCTGTCACGCATCGCGCATGTCACAGTTGCTCCGAAAGGAGAGTGCCCCGGTGTCACACGTGACGACTCATTTTGTCCGTGCGCCTTTCCCGCCGCCGCCGTTGAACCCAACCTCACCGTCGCTCTTGACGTCGTCGACGCCGTTTGATCGTCGTTGCTCGCTACCGTTTCAGCTTAACGCCGTGACGTAAAACATGGCCAGAACAACCAGATCACTCGGAAAGGAGGGCAGCTTCAAGAGGATCGACGACTTCTTCCCGCGCAAGAGCCAAGGCTCCGTCGCTTCCTCCTCGCAGCCTTCGTCGCTGCCCTCGTCTTCTCAACCACGACCGTCGCAGAGTCTCTCACAGACAACTGTTTTGAGTCCCAGTCAGCCTCAGACTCGCTCAAAGGCCAAAGTAATCCCGACCAACCCGAAAGAGAAACGGGCCAAGACTAACGCGCCCCCGCGCGCCGGCCAGGAAGTCATCTCCATCTCGTCCTCGCGCAGCGGGCCCATAAGTATCTCGGACGACGCTGGCCCGTCACACATCACCATCTCAAGCGACAGTGACCCCAAGAGCGTTATCACCATCTCGGACTCAACCTCGGCAGAGGTTCTACAAGAGACGAAGATGGCAAAGGTTTTACCAAGTATAAGTGTAGCGAAGAAGACCAAGGGAAAGGGAAAGGCAGCGCCGAAGGCTGCAGCGAAGAGCAGTGTGTCGACGGCGAAGGCAGCTTCGAAAGCAAAGTCGCCCGCAAAACCCGCCGCTGCATCAACCTCGTCCGTCTCAGCGGTGAAGACGACTGTGCGCCGCCGCTCTGCTGTGGAAGAGCCTATGCCCCGCAAACGCAAGCTTGGCATCCGGGACTTTGACTCTCCATCTGAAAGTGATGAAGACGGTATATATATCCCAGACCCCGAACGCATGCCGGAATCCCTATCGCACGCATACAAACCTCTCGAACGAGAAGACTTGATCCCCGAGAGCGTTCTGAAGCCACGGGGCAACACGCCATCGTCTGTCGATGGCCACACGAAGAGTGTCCGGACCTCGGTGTCGACCTCGTCCTCGAAGCGCCGCCGCCTCTCCCCGCCTTCGCCGCCTCTCGCGCCTGTGAAAAACGAAATACCCGAGGAAGGCCAGGTCCCAACAGCTGATATTACGCATGATCGCCGCGCACAGGACGCCGCGGGCGCGTCTTCGGGGAATGAGGCGGATGAAGAGGTGCCGAGCAGCCAGTCCGACGAGCACGAGCTAACCATCCCGAAGGCGGTCACGAAAGACCCGGCGGAGGTCAAGGAACGCGTGGACCACTGGCGGCACATGTCTGGCGTGTCGAGTGTGTCGGAGAGCATGGTCTCCCCTCAGTCGGCGAACGCGGGCCTCCCGAGCGAGGCCGAACAACCGCCATCGTCGCCCGCAGTCGCGGACGCACCTACGGACGCAGACCCTGCAGATATCGTGCAGGAGGACGACCAGTACGACTACGACCGGATGCAGATGGACATCGACTTTGGTATGGCCGACATGCCTCCGCCGTCGTACCTTCCTACCATCCCGGACCAGGAAGAAGACGATGAGGCTGAGGTTAGCCAGCAGATTCAACTCGAGGAGCCCCTGAACGACAGTAACGAGACGCTGTCGACCGCCGCCTCGTACTTCCCAACCACGCGTCCCGTCACCCCTCCGCCACTGCCTGACACGTCGGGCAGCGTCGCGATTGTTAGCGGCGGAAACTCGCCGTTCAAGAGCCTCGACGCGCCGCATACACCTATGAAACCCAAGACGTTCTCAGGCACGCCTTTCAAGCCTGTCAGCGACTCGCCGTTCAGGCCTTTGCCAGACGCGGAATTCTTCGAATTATCGTCGGACGCTAAGGACGAGCCTGAGGAAGAAGACGCCTTGCCGGCTGCACCTGCGGCGCCGGTGGACAGCCATCAGCGGACACAGGACGTCATTGCGCAGATCAAGGCGGAGGCCGAGAAACGCGCCGCGATGAATGTCAAGTCTGAGTCCGAGGGCGACGTGAAGGCCGATCTCGACTTCGACTTCGACTCGAGCGACAGCAGCAGTGATGATGATGAATTGGAGTTTAAGTATGATTTCGACGCAAAGTACGTATTTTCTTCCCTTCACGATGCCTGTATGCGTCGTTCGACTGTCTGTGTACTCATTATTATATCTAGGAAAGCCACCCCGGGGACATCTAGCAGCGTCAAGTCCCCAACCAGCAGTGGAAGCTCCGCCGCAGGACCGTCGACTCGCTACAACTTCCGTCAACGCGCGTCGCCCGTCAAGTCCGAGTCCAGCAGCCCGCCAGAACCCGCCCCAGTGCGTCGCAGCCGGCCGAGTTCAGGTCCGCTTGCGCAGCTGCTCCGCGAGAAGAACAAAGCGGACAAGCAGGGCTTCGGCATGGAGGCCTTCGAGGCGGCAGAGGCTGCCCTTGCGGCGGCGGACGCACGCCGCGCGGCGGAGAAGGCTGCGGCGAAGGGCAAAGGCAAAGGCAAGGCCGTCGCGCGGACGACGCGCAGCAGCAAGGGCAAGATGCGCGAGGAGATGGACGCGGAGGACGAGGATGCGTCTGACGGGCTTGGGCTGGGAGACTTCAAGGAGAACCTGAGCTTCCGCTCGTCGGACGAAGATGAGCGGGAGGACGAGGTCAAGGCGGAGGAGGCGCAGGACAGTTTGGATGCAGTTGCGTTGCTTGGGGCGGGCGACGCGGATGCGGCGCGGGTGAGGAAGATTTTGAGAGACGATAGGAAGGCGGCGGGGGCGAAGAGGACAGAGGAGAGGGGTGTGAGGTTGTTTGAGGTTGTGAAGGACGAGAGTGTGGAGGCGGAGGGGGATGGGGATGGGGATGTGATGGATGTGGATCAGGAGAGTCGAGGGCGTGGTCTGAAGTTACCGTTCTCCAGCGACGAACTTGACGCGGACCCGGTTCTGAGCCTTTTGCGGGTTGCAGTGAATGCGCACGGTGAGTTCAGTCTTCTTTGTCTGACTCAAAGACTAAACTCAGCATTATTCTCAGACTTGTCAACGTTGTGCAGGTATCTCACGCCTATTCTCATCCTACGCGTGAAGCCACAAGTTGTTGATTCGCTAGTGGCATGGCTTTTCGAGCTCAGTACGTCTCACGTGATCGCAGCAACGCCCTCCTCGCAAGATTCGTTATTGAGTCAGCGTGCTTTTGAGCTACTTGTTGCGATTGCCCGCCGCTCGCAGCCAGTAGCCAATTTGCCCCGGCTCGTCCTTCAAGCACTGTTGCGTTTAGGTGCCGATGTAGGTGCGCTACAGCGTCTCCAGCTGTCCCTACCATCTACGGTTCATTCAGAACCAGTCACCGAGGAGTCGCGGCACGCAACTCTGTCTCGGATCGTCGGACTTGTGCGCGTATTTGCAGAGTGAGTTTACTTGTTTGCGCTACTCATCAGACTGCTTCATTCTGAACGTTTATTAGAAACAATTCTATCTCTCCCAACGACCTTCCGGACCTCATTTTGTCCTTGATCCCAATAGGTCTCGAACCGTCTACAAGCGAGGAACTGCGGGTTGATACTATGGTCGCGATCGACGTCATTGGTGGATGCATTCCCAGCACCTCAGATGGCCTGTCTCCGTTGGTACGTGACCCCAGTCGGTAATTGTATCAGTATGCTGAGTCTGACAATCTCGTGCCTTCTGCAGGAACCGAGCCTCTGTGCCAAGGTTATCGCCTTCGCCACAACTCTGAAGCCCAGCAATAAGGCATTCTTGCTGACGTTCTTTTGCAGTGGATCTCCACAGACTGCACGCATCGCACGATGGTTGGCTAGACGAATGCTGCTCCCAGAAACATGCGTAGAGGTATGTTCAACACTGCAATTATGACTCTCAGAGTTGGCTGATTTCTTATATCCACTAGACGTACTGTGACTGTCCTTCCCTAGCACCCCTTGTCACGCTCCTGAAGCCTGTAATCGGATCCGAAGAGATCTTCGACATTGCCGGCAACAGCTCTAAACCGGACTGTTTCGAGGATCTTGCCAGCCATGTCGAGATCTTGAACGTCGCTCTGAACGATATCGACGGCTACGACATGGCCGAGAGGGTGAAACGCGGCAAGCAGCCTGCCCGCAATCCCTATGGAAGTCCGGGGAAGAGTTTGGAGAAGCAGACCGAGCTGGAGCAGGTTATGAGCTTGCTGGATCGGTTGCACGGGAAGATTGGTAAGTCTTGTGTTCATGTATTCCATATATATAGTATACTAAAGGCAGTCTCGCAGCGGATACTCGTATGGTTGACCTGGCACGGTCCAGTGCAAAGGCCGGTCTGCAACAGCTGTCTGTCCGGATTCATTTTACACGCGAGGCGAACAAAGGACGCTCTATCACAAAACAGAGTAGCGGGTTGACTTCGTGGCTCAAGCCAAAACCTGTGCCTACTCCCACTCCGCTATAGTCGACATTGACGTTGCCCATCGTATTTATAACATACTACGCCGTTTGCTAATGGGTATCGTAGATAGCTTCCTAGACCACGGTTACTGGACTTACGTGTTGTATAGATACATTTCGCTTTGTGCTCTGCTATCTCGAACGACAGCATACTCTAGTTACATCTCTATTCGATCGCCACTGTTATTCGAACGATCTTTTCTACTCTCTAAACGCACTCGCAGCGATCAAGCGCAGGACGCAGCGCGTAATGGGCGTCTCCTGTCTTGTGAGCAACAGTGACGGCGTGCGCATTGCACGCCTCGCACACTCAACGTCCTTGACTGCAGCGACTCTTCTCTGTACGACCATCTTGCTCACTGACACGTCCGTAAATCAGGTCTAGCATTCTGAGTCACGAGTGGAGGCTCACCATGGACATGGAGAAGAGCCTCCTCAGGCCTATCATCGGCCAAGACATCCTCCCACTATCCGCATCCGCAGGCAACGTTCGCCCCCAGCGCCGCCCCATTAGTCGCAGAACTCGCCTACGCGTGCTCGTTCCGCTCCTGCTCGTTGTCGGCTGCTTCCTTGTGATTGTCTACGGTTTCGCCTTTGGCCAGGGCATCGCGTTCTGGGAGTCGTATCTCACCTCGTCCGCGCACCGCCACCTGCCCCCACAAGCCGCGCGCTGCCGCACGCTACACACGAGACCTGGTCCGCCCGACGGCTTTGCGAAGCGCACGCAGAGTGACCGGTATGTACCTGGCACGCGGCCGGTACTGGTGAAGAACGCAAGGATATGGACGGGCGAAGCCAATGGGACGGAGGTTGTGCACGCGGATGTGTTATTGGATAAGGGCGTGATCAAGGGTGTGGGCCATACCGAGTTGCAAAGACGGGCAGCGAGGGAGTTTAAGGATGACCTGCTGGTTGTGGACGCGAGAGGCGCGTGGGTCACGCCAGGGTACGTTAATACCGTCGAGGTTTCATTCAGAATGTCTAACACAAGCGTAGTATCGTGGATCTTCACTCTCATTTGGGTGATGCTTCGAGTCCTGAGCTAGAGGGTGCAAGTGGCGATGATAACTCATACCACGGACCCATTGTGCCTTGGATGCGCGCACTGGACGGCCTGAATACGCACGATGACTCTTACGCACTCTCAATTGCAGGCGGTGTCACAACTGCTCTTGTGCTTCCCGGGTCCGCCAATGCTATCGGTGAGTATATGCTCACCTCTGGGTATCCATAGACTGATGTCATGAAAGGTGGACAGGGTTTCACGATCAAGCTGCGCAAGACCAAGGAGCGTTCGCCAACCGCGATGCTACTTGAGCCTCCGTATACAATTAATGTCTCATTCCCACACATTGAACCGCCGAGATGGAGGCAGATGAAGTGAGTGTCCCAGAAAATGCATGTTCCGCTCCGTCTGACTATACCGTTTAGACACGCTTGCGGTACGTACCAGAGGTTTATCTAATAACAATGTCGATAGCTCATACATACACCTCCTTCAGGCGAGAATCCCAGTAAGTCACAGCTTGACCGGCTGTATTATATAAAGACGCGCTCTGACGCTTCCATCAGGCAGAGTTTACGACAACACGCGTATGGACAACGTGTGGGCGATGCGCGAGGCCTACAACAAAGCGCGCGAGATCAAAGCTGCACAGGACAGCTACTGTGCTAAGGTCGACGCCGGCAAATTCGATGAGATCAGGGACTCGCCGTTCCCTGAGGACCTTCAGTGGGAGTCACTGGTTGACATCCTCAGAGGACGAGTGAAGGTCTGTCTTTTGTGCACTCTATATTATCATTGGGACTGATACAGATGCAGGTGCAAATTCATTGCTATGAAACTGTGGACTTGGATGATATGGTCCGGGTATGGGGTTTTTAAGTTCTACTGTGAAAGATCTATAACTTAATGGTTGGTTTAGTTGAGTAATGAGTTCGAGTTCCCTATTGCCGCGTTCCACCACGCACACGAGGCCTGGTTGGTTCCTGACCTGCTCAAGCAAGCTTATGGTGCGTCCTCATGGGAAATGCTTCATTCGGTTTATGATATAGGCCATTCTTCTTATAGGACATACACCCGGCGTTGCAATGTTCGCTACGAATGCTAGGTACGTGCATCTTACTTTGCCTTCTATCCGTCTATCTTATAGTCGTTCAGGTATAAACGCGAAGGCTACCGTGGTTCTGAATTCGCACCGCGAATTTTGGCCCAAAATGGCATCGACGTGATCATGAAGGTAAAATCGAGACCAATATCTTATCATCGACAGTCACTGACTGGATACAGAGTGATCACCCTGTACTCGATTCTCGATACCTGTTGTACGAGGCGCAACAAGCGTACCTATACGGCCTTCCCGAGAATCTTGCCATTGCTTCTGTAACGAGGTGAGTAGGAACCTCAATTTTGCATCTGTTTATTGATCGCATTTTGCAGTACCCCGGCGAAGATCATGGGTATGGATCACAGAGTTGGTTATATCAAGGAGGGTACGTTCCAGATCATTCGCCATTGTGTCGGGGACAAGCTAATCAACGCTTGATTTGATAGGTTGGGATGCAGGTAAGGATATTCCAAATTTGTTCAAACATTATACAGAACTCTTTTGTAGATTTGGTTATCTGGGACAGTCACCCGCTCGCACTTGGTGCCACGCCCGTTCAGGTCTTCATCGATGGTATTCCCCAACTCAAGGATCCTCATTTTATCCACAAGCCCTTAGCATTCCAGCGCACTCCCGAGGTACCGAACTACGACAAGGAAGCTAAGGAAGCCCTTGAGTATGACGGTCTTCCACCCCTGGAGACCACGAAAGGTGAAATCGGCCTGGTGGCGTTCCTCAACGTACGAAGCGTGTACGGTCTCGAGGACGAAGAAGTGAAGGAAGTCTTCAGCTTTGGCGACGATCACGAGCCAGGTGTTGTCATCGTCCATGATGGCAAGATTACCTGCTCAGGCACCGAGAACTTCTGCTTGACTCCTTCTCTGCTCGGCCAAGCGAAAGTCGTCGACCTCCGCGGCGGGTCCATCTCACCAGGTTTCACAACATTCGGCTCCGCGCTTGGCCTCGAGGAGATACAACAAGAGGAGTCCACCGGCGACGGCGTCGTCTTCGACCCACTCGTCCAGAAAGTACCCTCTATCCTCGGCCCAGAGACGACCCTCGTCCGCGCCGTCGACGGGCTTCAGTTCGGCGGCCGCTCCGCGCTGCTGGCGTACCGCGCGGGCATCGTGTCGGGCATCACCGCGCCCCAGGGCCGGCGGTTCTATGCGGGGCTGAGCACGGAGTTCTCGACGGGCGCGCTGAACAAGCTGGAGGAGGGCGCGGTGATCCAGGACGTCAATGCGCTGCATGTCGCGGTGCATCACTTTGGGGTGCAGCCATCGGTGAGCACGCAGATCGGGACGCTGAGGCGGCTGTTGCTCAATCCGCCGGAGGGTCCTGCTGGGAGGTGGTTCAGGGATGTGGGAGACGTACGTATCGACGGACGGTTTCAATTGACATCACGTGCTGACTTCTGCGTTGTAGGGCAAGCTCACACTGGTCGTTGATGCTGATAGCGCCGACATCATCGCGACGTTGGTTCTTCTGAAGAAAGAGGTCGAGAAGACAGGCACAAAGATCCAAATGACCATCACGGGTGCACTTGAAGCGCATCTACTTGCGAAGGAATTGGCTGAAGCCGAGATTGGCGTTATACAAGTGACTGCGAGACCGTTCCCTACTGTTTGGGAACGTAGGAGAATGTGTGTACACTTTCGTAGCCAGCTTAGTGTACCACTAACTGGTATCGTCTCTAGTTTGCCCGGGCACCCTCTCTCGGAAGAAAGCTCGGTGGAAGTACTCGTCAAGAATAACGTTACTGTCGGCATTGGTATTCAAGAAGCATGGGCCGCTCGCAATACACGCTTCGACATTGCTTGGGTACGGCGAAATACTAGCGTTATAATGACATGCCACTGACTTTCTTTTACAGTTGGCGATCGATGCGGGCGGTGGACTTTCGAAGGCTCAAGCAATAGCCATCGGATCGACCAACGTAGAGAAGCTGTTAGGTGGTAAGGTGGAGGTTGCGGACACTCGCGACTTCATTGCCACAGAGGGTGGCGATGTGCTGGACTTTAACAGCAAGGTCAAGGCGGTCATCTCTCCTCGCCGAGGATTCGTGCATTTGTTGTAGTAAATCTGTGGGACTGTTTGACATACCCGGTGTTCGCTTACTGTATATTTATCTCAACCTTTATGATCATGCTCGTTAGAGACCGAACAAGCGTTGTGCATACCGCAGAGCTCTTAGTTTCCAGTGGTATCTGCCAATTTATATGCGAATGTCCGGAGTCCTCTATATGACATGCACCACGCTTCATACAGATTCTGCGCATCAGGTCAGCCAACTGGATGGATAATAGTCAAAAAAGAACATACGCTGTAGGAGGTTGTTAAGCTTGTTAACACGCGATGCGACGCTCAGGTCGATGGTCTTGTCGCCGAAGTCTACAACGATACCGCCGAGGATCGAGGGGTTAACCTTGAAATAAAATATAATTGTTCAATGAATGAAACAATTGAGGCAATAAAGTACGGACCTTGTTGATGACCTTGAGGGTCTTCGCCTGCTGAGCAGCCTGCGATTGCTTGAGCGTAGACTCAAGACGCGTCTGCACGTCCTTCGGGAGGGAGGAAGCAGAGGTGATAGTGACAGTCAACTCCCCCTTGTGAGCGGCGACTAGCTCGTTGAAACCCTCAATGACACCCTCCGTCTCACCCAGTCTGCCATTCTGCGAGAGGACGCTGAAGAGGTTTTTGGTGAGTTCGGACAGAGGGCCCTTCTTCGGACCTGTAGTCTCGGTTTGCTTGAACAGCGCCTCGAGGCCAGTGTTGCGCTCGCTCAACGAAAGCGTGGGGTTGGTGACAAAAGCACCGAGCTCAGGCGAAGACTCGATGGTCGTAGAGATGCTGGAGAGCTCGCCTTGAACCTTGTCGAGGTCGGCGGGGGACTTGTTCAGTGCGGCGCTGAAGAGGGCGTTAGAGTACTTGAGGGCGATGGTGCTCGCTGCGCGGCGACCGAGGCCAGCGGACAGGACGGCTTGACGAACAGATACGCGCAACATGGTGGACGAGGAGGGCGACGGTGAGCACGAGGACGAGGACGGTGAGCAAGCTGCTCAGCGCGTCGCCCCCATATCCGACCTCGCTATCGGAAATTGCCGACGCGGGCGAACTCGGCTTTACTCGCCTGCTTCACTCGTCCACTCACACGACGAGGCTCGGCGGGCAATGCGTATACTGTCCACCAAAAGCATATCTGTCGTCGATGGGTATTATGCTGAGGTCAACAGTTTACCGTCGAGGATGGTGTTCCGTCCACTCATTCCCGTATAGCGTGCTCAGTCAGCAAACGACCTTACACATGGACCACCATGGACGCGCAACAGTTCATGGCTGAGCGTGAACGACAGGACGGCTTTACACACGTCGTGATAATTGCGACGGGCAGCGTAGCATCCATTAAAGTACCTCTCATCGTGTCTGAGCTGCTGCAGGTGCGTTACGCGCAAGTCTTAGCATATCGTCTCTCGCTTATGACGTCTTCAGCATAAGAATGTCAAAGTAGAAGTGGTCGCTACCAAAGCCTCGCTGACGTTTTTCAATCTCGAGGATATAACTAAGGCTGGTTCTCGAGTATGGCAAGACGAAGATGAATGGCCGGTCAGCGACGAGCTTTCTTAAAATGTCTCGATTAGCTCACGAAATTTACAGTCAGGATATAAGATCGGCGATCCAATCCTACACATAGAACTACGTCGTTGGGCGGACATAGTCTTGATCGCACCATGTTCCGCTAATACGTTGTCGAAGATCGCAGCGGGCAACTGTGACAATCTTGCGGTACAACCGACAGCCCATTCTTCGTAGCCGCATCTAACTCTTCGTTTAGACCTCGCTACTTCGAGCACTAGCCCCTACGACACCAACCTACCTCTTTCCAGCCATGAACACGCTTATGTATGAGCATCCCCTCACCAGCGAGCATATCCGGATAGTTCGAGATATCATAGGGTACTCGGTTGTTGGACCTATCAGCAAAGGATTGGCCTGTGGTGACGTAGGTGAGGATCTATTCTCCGTTCGAGCCGAATCTGTGTCTGATACTCGGTTATAGGCCTGGGAGCTATGACAGAGTGGAGAGATGTTGTGCAAATTGTTGTTGAGAAGTTCGGTCTCATTCATAAGGATCCGAGCTAAACGGTTAATGCATACGAAATATATTTGTATGTTTGCAGGAAACTACAGAGATGGGGAATTTAGGAAGTGACGCCTCGCACTAATTGCAAGGGGTGTTGGATAATACTACTAAATATGTTATGATATTAGGAAGGAACCTCAACCTCAAGGAAAGGAAGTCGTATGCAGCCAGCCTAATTAATGGAAAAGATACAAGGAAGGAATTAAAAGTAGAGAAGTGACCGTCCATACGCGTGCTACGGCGAACCATAGATCAGACGAGAGTCCGCGAGCCCATGACAAGAGTCGAAGCCCCAGACCCTTCGGTTCGGAGTCACCTCAGTTGAAGGCATGGTGCCAGTGTTAGGAGTCGGTCGATGCCAGTGCGAGTTGCCAGTGTCAGGGTAATATACCAGTGTTGAGAACAACTGTAAGCGACTATGCGGGACGCACATAGAGCTCGTATCAGCGAGTGCACAAATGTGACAGGAGACACGATGCTCACCAGGTTGTTGATCGAGGTTCGTGACGATGGTGAGTTGTAAGGCTTTGAGCGTCGGGTTTACAACCTTGAGGAACCTAAGCAATGTTCAGACAAGCCGTCAGTGGCGATTACATGAGACGATCCGTCGGAGCTCACCACATCGTCAATGAAACCTATCCTACGAAGTCCAAGAGCTGTAAGAGTCGGGAATACAGCTGGCGGACCTAAATGAGATAGACACGAGATGTCAACAACAGCTGAGTTAGGACCGGTGGTAGAGTCGAGGCTTACTGGAGCAATGATGATAGATCTCTTCCCAGATATTGAAGTCCGCGTTTTTGTGTGGACCGAACGAATGCCGCGGGATATATGTTGGCCGGGACGAGTGACTTGCTGCCAGCGAGAGGCATCTTCTAGCGACTAATCCCATAATATCCCATAGAATGAACTGAACCGCGAAAAAATGGGGACCGACGCGACCAAGGCTACGTGTTGCCGTGAGGAGAACAAGCTGCTAGCGAGAAGCATCATCAAGTTGTTCCCCACACGATAGCTCGAGTCTTGTCGGTATCTGGTCGTGGAAGGCGAGTGGCGAAGCGTGTGGCGTTAGTGGCTTTTCTGGACGACCACTATGCTCATGCACTCTCGTCCTGTTCCCCATTCTTCTGCTTAGGCCTGACCGCATACCCAACGCCCACTAGCGAAGCTCGTATCGGTACGTTACTACCTTGCTCCCTACATTCCAGGAGCGCGGCAATAACCCGCTGCTGGCGTTTGCGTTCGCGTTGGGAGGACATCCTTGGTTGACCCGTTATTGTGAGCAACTCGCTGTCCGTCGTCGGGATCGGACGTGGCTTCTTCCCCGACGAGGACGCTTGCTGCTGGGTATCTGAGGATTTCTTCTTGGGGCGGTCACAGTCCTGGATGCGATGTGTCTCGTTTCCGACGACGACGAAGCCGTTCGGCGACGTCTTCGGGAGGGACGCGTGAAAAAAGAACACGCTTCCCTCCTTCAGAGCCGCCTTGTTCGTCTCGCGTTGCCTCCGCGCGCCAGGGCCTCTCTGCATCGTGCCCTTGTGGAGCTCAGGCGAGATCGGCCTGTTTTCGTCTTGGCAGCGCTTGATCTGCTTCGTGCGCTCGTTCCACATGTCGGCGGACTTGAGGGCATCCGCGATGGAGCGACGACGGGGAACGGGCGTGAAGAAGGGCTGAGGGATGGGAGTGGGCGTCGAGGAGAGAATGTGCATGGGACGGGATGGCTCTGAAGTGAGGACGGCGGAGAACGAGCGTCGGACATTTGCTTCCTGGCTGGAGGGTGGCCGGTTCGTGTTCACGTCTGAGTGAAGGTGGGGATGCTTTAGCACAAAACAAAGTGAAGAAACGATGACTTACCAGCATGAGGGCTTGAACGAGGCAATGAGCTACGCTCGTCTGAAGCCGACTGTTGCGGCGGTGGCGGCGAAAGCGCGTTCCTCGGCCTACGCTGCTGCCTGGGAGGCGCAGAAGGGGCCGAAGGTGGAGATGAACGCGTCTTCGTCGCCGGTGTTCGTGGCTGAGCGACAGGTTGACTCGATCGTCCCAAGGACCCTGGTCGAAGGGCCTTGGGTGCTGGTGCCGACTTAGGATTAGGTCGAGTATAACTATTAGACAATGCAAGACGTACCATCTTTACGAGTCTGCGGTGCCTGAGGAGCGCGAGCCGGTTTGGGGTCGGGCTTGCGCTTGTCCTGTCGCTTTTGCCGAGTGTTGATCCCGCGTTGCTGGGCAGGCCGCGCGGGCGGAGGAGCTGGTCGAGAGGCCTCCGCCTGACGCTTGTTTGACTTGCCGCGGGCGTTGCGGGTTTCGGTCCGGGCCGGTGCACGAGAGGGCGGTGGAGAGGGTTGGGCTCCATTGTCCTCTTGCGCGATGTCCTGCAAGGCTGAGAAGGAGTTGCGGAACGAGTCGGCTTGAGTAGTCGGTGCCTTGGGGGTCGGGGGAGGTGTCGCTACTGGTGTGGGGGACCGAGAACGGACTTCAATCCAAGGGTAGGGATCTGGTGTTGGTGTCGTAGGAGTAACCTAAACCGAGAGTAAATAACTATTAGGATACTAACGAAAATCAAAATACTTACTGGTGAAGAGTTGGCAAGAGAGACGATACTGGCATAGGAAGAGATTGATTCCGGAATACTGGTAGATGGACGAACGGACTGCGAGCTTGGAATGGGACCGGGGTCGGCAGGGTCAACATAGCTGAGGAATGAGTCCGTAGAGTCCGATACCTGGAGGCTGACCGAAGGGATGAGAACCGCGGTGGTGAAGGAGTCTGATGCGGAGAGAGTGCTTGTCGACGTAGAAACTGTTGGAGCGCTGTCTTCCTCGAGCACAGAGCAGGTGCTGACTGAAGGAGGGAGTTTGCATGGTTCGATGTCGAGCGTGTCGATCATGAAGAGTTCCTGGTCCACGGAGAGGCGGATTGCCACACGGGAACGCGTGAAGAAGCCGCCTAAGATGGAGAGGACGCAGAGGAATCCCAAGATCGCAGCGAGCACTTGGAGGCTGATCGTTACGTTGGGGTCGATCACCGTCTTCGAACCGAAAAGTACGTTGAACACTCGAGTTGCTGCTGGTGGTGGTGCTGAGGACGCGTCACACCACTGAAAGGCCTGTGTCTCGAAGAGTTGTGGAGGAAACGCAAGAGGTACAAAGACTTTTGTTGGGGCTTGTGTTAGAGGCTTCAGGTAAGGGAAGTGAAGCCAAAGCCGGTCGAGGTGATCGTATCCCGGGAGAAGGGATGGCGCGAAGGTGGACAATGTCGCTTTGATGGACTTTGGGAAATGGTGGTGGAATGTTGAAGGATTAGATATTAAAGTGAAGAGGGCGAGGGCTGCATAGACGAGGGAGGTGGTAATGATCATCGTGGAGGATGGGGTAGGTGTCCGAAGAGATGGGAGTTGTGGGTGGCGGGGGTAAGGAGGGTAGTGAGGGTTCAGGTTCAACTTCGGTGAGAAGACTGGAAACCAACATGTCCTGTTTTTATCCTCAGCGAAGTCCAGGGCTGACCACCATTTCGATCGTGACCAACAAGACCAGGATCAAGGTTGACGGTCAGTCCCTGGTAAAGCTGGGAAATTGGAGAACGACTTGAAGGTATTTCATGTTTTTTAACAAGGAAGAGCGTGTGGGTTCATCGGGAGTTCAAGTCTATGCGGAAGTCGATTTGTGCATGAGGTTGAGGAGGTCGTGCCCGGTATTCGACTGTCGCCATAGTCGCGCAAGCACAGTCCGCGATCCGCCGCGGAAGGCTGACAGCAGTGTTAAAGACAAGACTTACAGGTCTTGTGATTCATTTCATAGTGAATGAGCTGTCTGTGCTATAGATGTTCAACTCAAACGAGGACGAGGTCTTCGATCAAGAAACTTGAAAGTTGACGTTACTAAAAAAACAACCCAGCGCACCTGGGGAGGGACCGTTAGACTGAACACTTTTCAACTTTATGAATCACTTTCCTCAATCTATATGAATATATGCGTGCTAGTCGACTACCATCTCGGATTGTGACTATGAAATGTGGCGAATCGCGATGTGGCCACTGGCGGTAGCTGAGAACGCGGCCGCTCAAGACTAGCGCTGGGTTCTGGAACGCATCACAAGCTGTACTTCACTGAAACTCCAATGCGAAGCACCCGCATTAGTTCTGTAAATTGCAACAGCCCAAAACATATCACTGTTCCTAAGCAGCTGTACATGCGCGAGAGCGAGGGATGGATGAAGTGAAGCCACAACACAGCCAAACAAAGCGTGCACGCGCAACGCACGCTAGCGAAATTCGGAAGGGTGCGAAATGTTGACAAGAACGATGATCTTCTCTCGAATTTAACTGGAATCCTCAGTACCACGATTGAACTACGCTCGACCCAGTAGTAGTAGCGGATGCATGAATCAGCGCTGATTCATAATGAGATCCTAATCAGTTTCTCGTACAACACCTGCCCGCATTCTAAATTCAATACGAGCTCTCTCGCGATGGCCTTTATCGTCCATTTTGGCTTGATTAACCGATCACGATTTTAGTTGCGCTCGGCGATTCCATTGCCTCGGAAGGTGCTGGAGAATATATGTATGTGGAAGGCAAGGTGTTATCCACAGACGGCTCCCCGATACCCGGTGCTCTAATCGACACTTGGGAGACGAATGGTCACGGTGCGTATTCCGATGTGCGGCTTGTATGTGGTCAGCAAAGGATTGAAAGTAAAGCGTACACATAGGCTTCTACGATAACCAGTTACCTGAGCGCGAGAGGCCGGATTGCAGGGGTCGCCTTCGCACTAATCCTGATGGCAGTTATGGCTATCGTGCAGTTGTACCCATTCCGTATCCCATTCCTGGCGATGTGAGTGCCCATTTAGGGCTGTGAAACGAGTCTACTCCAATATTGATATCCTTCATAACTTACAGGGACCTGTTTGCGAAATGCTGGTCGCTCTCGGTCGTCACAATATGAGGCCAAGCCACTTGCACATCATGGTCCAAGCGCCGGGGTTCCGCAAGCTGGTCACTCAGTTTTATCCCGAGGGCGACAAGTATCTATCAAGCGACGCAGTCTTCGGCGTGAAGAAGTCTCTCATCGTGGTTAGTCAACTATATGCGGTCGTGCTCTCGTCGCCACATTACGTCTGACCGCTCTCAACAGAAACTCGACGAAGTTAATGACGACGGTGAGGCACGCAAGCGCGGCTTCCCGAAAGGCGGGTCATTCAAGTTGTTGAAGTTCAACATCGTCCTCGCCCCCGAGGATTCCTAAGCCACACTCGAGAAAGTCATCCCACAGTGTGCTAGGAATGCACCTACTTGGGAGAATTGACGAAGCAATAACGAGAGTGAGAGAAGATGCACCTTGATCATACTGCCAGCTCCATGTATCAGCGGTCTGTCTATTATGATGTACCGCTCTCTCTGAATCTGGAAACTACTACGCATACGACCGATGATAGCTCAGCGTGCACTCGCCGAATACGAACACGGTTCGTTTGACTCACGAATGTTGTTGTTGAGTACATAGCATACATTTGCATCCTCAATCAAAACAGGGTATCACGGCTGGGGCTCCAAGAAATCAACACGTCCTCTTCTCGGGGAGATCACTGCAACAACTTTACCCTCGAAACCGAGCAAATCCCCGCCCCACGTCGCTACCAGGTCGACGTCGTATGGGCTCAGGCGCACGCCGAGGAGGTTCGCGACGTTGATCGACGACATCGCGAAGACGGAGGCGCGGTTGATGACATCGGGGTTGTCTAGGAGGGCCTGAGAGGAAGGGGTGATTAGAACTGAGGCAGTAGTGAGATGATGGAGGACGGCGGAGTACGCACCCATCCTGCGTCGAAGCGCAAATTGCGCACAGCCCATGTACTTAAAAATGGGCTGGCATTGGTACCTTGGGGCCCCAGGCCAACCTTTACGCCCGCTTTCACTAGCGTAGCGATGGCGGTCTCGTTGGCGCTGGGGCGTCCTGGAGCACTAAATCATACTGTAAGACACAGACACTTACTACCGAACGCACATATTCCGTCACTTACATCCGACGATAGTCCCATGTATACGGCTGCAGAACATAGCTATGAGAACCGCAGAAAATATGAGATAAAATTTCTTACGAATGGCCTTGGCGGCATGAGGACCACGCCGATGTCGGCCTTAGCGAGCTCGTTCGCCACCAGATGGGCTTCGGTACCACCGATTACCGTGATCTTCAACCGCCTTCCAGTCGTAGACTCTACTTCTTGCTTAAGCTGGATGACGGTCGCGATGATATCCGCGCTATTCACTTCCACGACAAGCGGGATTTCGCCCTTGAGCCCAGCATGAGACTGGTATCTGGCGAGACAAGGAGATGATTGCCTACCGATGAGAGCTGCTGCAGCGACACATCGCCCTCACCCTTCGCAGCCGCCAGCAGCAACCGTCTCAAGGCTGCGATTTCGGTGCTCACGCTTGGGGAGTCGCCGTGCGACAGGGACACATGCACGGCCGCCACGTCCTGCACCACGGCGCCGTCTTCAAGCTTGTTGAGAGACCCGGTAGAAAGCGCCGTGCTGAGGCCGGAGAGGAACGTGTAGTGGATGGGCGCGCTGATCGCCACCGTGACGCCTGCGCGGTATGCGAGCCTTCAAATGGCCAAACGAAACGACGGTCAGTGGCGGCGAGGACGCAGCGAAGAGTGGGAATATCGCTTACAGAGCATCGCGTGTCCCGTAGATGAGCCCGTCGACAGCGCGAGGTAGATCGGGCGCGATGCTCGGCACGTCGCGCTGCAGCGGATCGAAGCCCACGCCGTCCGTCGTCGACGGCTCCATGGCGATCTCCTGCAGCCCGAGCGACGAGCCCGCGCTCACGAGGCCCGGCTGCAGCGCGCCACCCTGCAGGTCCACCACCGCGCTCGCCTCCGCTGTGTACGTGGCGCAGTCCGACGCCGATCCGTAGCATACGACGCGTCCGTCCTGCACGACGACGCCGTGGCCCCTGTCAGCGTTAGCATCACCGTCGGCCAAGTCCATGAACGCATCAGCCACAACACCCCCCGCGCCGCCGAGCCACACATGCGACACGTTCGCGAACACGACCGTGCCGCTCCGCGACCTTGGGGGCGCGAGCGGCGGGAGGCCCTCGTACTTGACCGCGTCGGCGCGCTCGCGCGCGAAGTCCGGCGTCTGCGGCGCGCGCTGAGCGTTCCCGGCCTTATTGAGTGCGCTAGGGGAGGTGATCTGCGAGATGCCGTCGATGAAGACCTGGGAGGGTGTCGCGCCGAGGGCGAGCGGGTGACTGTCCCAAATCACGAGATCTAAAAGGCAAACGGGTGCCATTGAGCGCGTAGGGAGATCGTAGTCTATCTAAGTCACGCACCAGCGTCGTAGCCTACAAGCAAAAATAGAACTCGTCAGATCGGGCTTGCTCTATTACAGTAACTAAGTCAAGCACGGAGCGAACGGACCTTGCTGGATATATCCGACACGGTGGTCGAGCCCAAGGACCCTGGCGGGCGTGGTGATCACGGAGGACAGCGCGATGTGCTCTTGCAGGCCCCAGTAGTGTGCTTGCGCGGCCTCGTGTATGAGGTATCGGGAGACGATGGCGGGGTGGTCCGACTAGAATGCGGGTGGGTCAGTGAATTGTGCTGTATATCGGCGTGTATGCGGGGAAAGGGATTAACCTTCATGATGACGTCGATGTCGTTGTCCGCTAGCACGCGGGGCGCGAACTCGGAGTGGCGGTATGCTTCGCGCTTGTATCTGTAACCCACGGAGGTTGAGCTTTGTCTTCAGTAGAGAATCTTCGATGCAGGTTACCTTGAAAATGCAGCGAACATCGCGATAGCAGGCGGGTGTTCTGTCCGAGATGAGAAAATGCAACACAATTTCAACGCATATAAGCATACCATAAGCTCGCTTCAGCACGTCTGGCACAAGCCACGCTTCATGGGCATGATGGAAGGCGGCGACGGGGAACTTGAACTCGTTCGACAGCCGTACGAAGTCGTCGATGTCGACAGCCTCATAGCAATGCGTTTGCACCTAGACATCGCAAATATCAGCATTTGTTGTATGCTAACGCGATGCTTTGCAGTCACCTTCACCCTCCCTCGCAGAACATCCACGAGGGCTTCCCACTGCAGACTCTCGGGGAACTCCTTCCTGTCCACGGCGGCCCAGTCGCCCTGGAGCACGTGTGCGCAGTACTCGTCCTGGGACTCTTTGATAGTGCGGGCCGTGTCGTAGCTAATGTAAGGTCCGTCCATTATGAGTATTATGGGACGGACGTAGTGAGTCGGGCAGCGCACGCACGCTTTACGGAATGCCCAAAAGGTGTCCATGCGCGTGCCGTCGTATGTGCGGGCTGTTAATAGTAGGCCGTAGTTAGATTATAGATTACGGGCACGACACAGCAAGGGACCGAACGCACATGGATTCTCGCCTGTATATAGCATGCGCAGCGTCAGTATGACTTCATCCGAGTCGTTCTACTGTTCATTACGGAATACGGACCGCATGCATGTCTAAAAGTCCAAGAATATCCGAAAAGTCAGAATGAGTCGAGGAAAAGGTAAGATAAATTAGTACGCACTTAATGTGTCTCCAGTGCATCGGCTGCGACGGATCCGAGCTATTGTCGCCGAACGAGGGCTCGAGGAGCATAGATGTCGGCGACCGCTCCTTCGTTGGTCTGAGTTTAATGGGGAATGCCTGTCCGCCTGCGGTCGTCGTGATGTCACCACGACTAACATACACATATACTCGGACAACCTACCGATGGCGTCCGCAGAACCGGGCAGAACCAAGGCAGTAGTGAGCCCGCCGGCGATGGCGTGGGCGTACCCTGTATGGACCATGAGTCCTCTCACTGGATGCACCAAGAACAGGCGCACCTTCGTCGTGAGTGTTCAGAGCATCGACGGAGCGCAGCCAGGGCTGCGCAAGGCCCTTAATCGAGTTCCCGTCGTTGGCACCGATCAGCGCAGGCGAGGGTATCACGCCCAGGTGCGAGTGCACGTCGATGATCCCCGGGGTGACCCACGCTCTACACAATACCGCGCACTGCTCAGTCCGCACAGCTACACCAAACCAAGCCAAAGCACGCACCCGTCCGCCTCCACCACCGTCAGATTCCGCATCTCGCCCAGCAGCTTCTCGCTGATGCGCCCCTGCGCGACCGCGCGTATGATGCCGCCGTCCAAAAGCACATCACCCACAAACACCTCGCGCCCCTCCAAGCGGCCCGTCCACAGGCGCGCGTTGCGTACAAGCACGGGCTTCGTCTCCGCTTCGAACCTGTCGGACTTCGTGCGCGTATGCGTTTGGAAGGACGCCGCGGGGCCGGGCGTGCGCGTGAGGGCGCGGCAGCGCGCAAGGGTCGCAGAAGCGTCGCGAGGGATGTGGATTGTGCGGTGCGAGGATGAAGTGGGGGAGGGGTAGAGGAAGGTCCAGTCGTAGCAGAGGTTGAAGAGCAGGAAGAGAGCGATGATGAGCAGGGTGGAGGTGCGCCGCGACGCGAAGGGGGTCGGGTCCGCCATCGTTGGTGTACACGCACTACACTCTAGAGTTGCTCTAGAGGACAGTATATGCGTTAGAGATACTGCTTGCAGACCATCCAAAAGACGGAGGTCGCTATCGCGGTCACGGTCAGCCTGAGAGTCTCGCAGCCGTCGACTGTATGCGTCCCAGGAACGGACTACGCGATCAGTGCACGATCGTGATCGCACGTCACACGGCGCATCAGTACTCAGTACAAGACTTGCCGCGCTCCGCCGCGGCGCTATCGAAAGATATTGGGACTCGAGAGATGTCATGGCAAGCGCAGAGATTAGCACGGTACAGTAATCGATTTGATTATCACGTTAGGATACGAGCAAGGATACAAAGAGTGGTGCTTTGGCAGTAGTTGGCCTACGATACGGTTGAGGAGGGCATGTTACTTCGAGAGAGGGTATATAATCACGCAGCGCAACAATACAGGAGAATGAGAGATCGGTTAGCTTACGATACGGTGTACAGAATGAGAGTCATCATCACGAGATAATACCTAGCACTAATGCTAACGCTAGCGTCACGGCAGTAACAGGTGTGTCCCGCTCACTATACCATCACAGGTAGAGAACGAGCAAGATACCACTTGGCACTTACCACTAAAGTCAGCACAGCGGATACGGATGGGCAGCGGGACATAGCTAACACACAGGTGATGGAAGGGAGGAAGGGAGTTGTGCTCGTCTCGCGCCGATATCGTGCGTTATATGTTCCTAGGAGATAGGGGTTGCGGGTTGGAGCGGGCTGGCGAGAGGGTCGGTGTGGACACTATTAGCGCGAGTGAGGAGCGAGACCAAGCAGCGACAAAGACAGGCCAAACAACCCCCCACGAAGTCGCGTCGAAATTTTAAAGGTAAGGTTAATACAAACGCACACACCTCGCGCCACATTTGACGATCTAATGACCCCTTAGATAAATTTCACCTGCCAAGAGAGCTTTTGAAAGAAACTTAAATTCAACTCGCGGACGCGAAAGCGTCCACCTCTCGCGATTACACCTACACTAATCTACAAGGATTCCTAGACTGTAAACTGGAAAATCTATCATTGGGTGCATATAGCTAGGTAAGGAATGTGGTGGGTCCGTGTGCGAACGAGAGACGAGAGATCGACAGAGATCGGAATAAAAATGGGATAGAGATGAAAACAAAAATGCAATTGTGTGCGAGCGAACTGTAAATGTGGATGACATTGATATCGAGAAACGGTAAATGTGTGTAGCGAGGCCTGTGTGTGTGCGTGTAGATACGAACGTATGTATGTGTGCGACGTGCAGAGTGCAGAGTGCGTATGCAGAGTGCGATGTGCGGGCAGCAATCTCCGACATTAGAGCAGGATAGCGTAGCGTGCAGAACAAACCAGATCTCCCAATGAACTACAGAGCGAAGCGAAATGAGGCGGAACGCAGCGGGCAGGATTCACAGAGGAGCCTCAGCTCTCCTGCTCTGGATGCGATTGCAGATGTTCTGTTTCTCTTGGCGACGGCGTGTGCGTCTGCCAACTATGCCGCGGCGTCTCATACACCTCCTGCTCCCCCGACTCCGTCGTCGGCGACAGCGCCGACGACGTCCGCATCGAGTGCGTATGCGACATCGCAGACGGCGAGCCGACAGATAACGAGGGCGGGCGCGAGTGCTGGAACGACCACCGGTGCGGCAGCGGCTCGCCCAGCGTCGTCGTCGTCACCGACGTGCGCGTCATGACCGACGAGCGTGTGTACTCCGTCGGCACGGGCGAGAACTCGGAGAGCGTCGTCGGCGTGTGCGTCGGCGACGGGTTCGCGGGGCGCTCGTGCTGCAGGTGGTGCAGGTGGTGCGGGAGGTAGAACTGCGTGGACGACGCGGGCGTGATGGTGAGCGTCGGCGGCGTCTCGCCGCCGTCGCCGTCGGGGTCGGGCGTGCCCTTCTCCTTCTTGGGGTCCGGGCTCCCGTGCCCCTTCTCGAGCGACGCGTGCGAGCCGTTCGCGCCCACGAGCGTCGTCGCGCCCGTCGTCGCGTTCCGCTTCTTCCGGAAGAGCAGCATCACGCGCCACGCGCCCATGTTCCACACGACGTTCACGAACACGAACACGACGACGACGGAGTAGATGACGGCGATGACGATCCCGATCGCGACGCGCGGGATCGGCGCGAGGTCGATCGACTCCGCGAACGCGACGAGCAGCCCCGTGCACACGACGCGCGCGATGGCGAAGAAGCCCGACAGGACGTCGCCCCCGCGCGTGCGGTGTGGGCGCATGATGACAACGAAGGCGAGCATCAGAATTTCGAGGATGAGGAGCACGATGACCTGCGCGAGGCCGTGCCCCTGGCCGAACGCGATGACGAGCGCGCGCACGAGCACGGCGAGGACGACGGGGACGAGGAAGAGGTGGCGCTCGGGCCGGAGCGCGGCGACGAACGGCGCGAGCGCATGTGACGGGCCCGCAGTGCTGTCGGAGGGCGCCCAGCGCGCGGGCAGCGGAAGCCGGAGCGGGACCGCGGCGTGGAGGACGAGGAAGAGCGGCGGGAGGACGCACGCGAGGAGCGCGACGAGGAGGAGGACGGAGAGCAGGATCGCGAGCCACGAGTCCTTGAGCGTCCACTGGTAGAACGCGAGGACGAGGACGGGCGTCGTGCACACGAGCGCGCCGCGGAGGGCCCACGCGCGCGCGAACGTGGGGTAGTTCGCGAGCGCGCGCTGCGCGGTGTCGCGCCGCCAGGAGGAGCGCGTCCACGCGTACAGGATGCCGTAGCCGAGCGCGAGCGCGCCGAGGACGATCAGGGCGAGGATGAGCGCGACGAAGAAGGCGGTCATGAACGCGTTCGTGGTCTGGATCCCGAGGTCGTTCGTGTAGATCGGGATGCCCGCCTGGAGGACGTTGTCCGAGCCCGCGGTGACGGTCGCGACGTCCCCGCCGACGAGCACGTTCGCGTCCGCGACGGCCGTGAAGTCCGTCACGGGCGGCCCCGAGAGCGTGTAGTTGCCCGAAATGAACTCGGCGATGTCGACGCTGGGCTGCACGGACGCTTGGGCGGTGAGCTGCTGCGGGATGACGAAGTTGTTGTACGGGCTGAGCTTGCGGTTCACGAGGGAGACGGCAGAGCCTCCGTCGGCCGAGCCGTCGACGTCGCCGCCAGTGAGGCGGCGCATGTTGTCGATGGACTTCTGCCAGCCGGAGTTGGGCGACATGGCGAAGAGACCGAGGACCCAGGAGTAGTTGAGGGTATAGGAACGGTATACGATAGGATAGTTTAGAGCCAGGAGGCCGGAGGTGGCGATGGCTTGGAATAGGTAGATGACGTCTAGGAGTCTAACGGCGGTGAGGGTCTCTGGGGAGAACCAGGAGTAGAAGACGGCAGAGACGAGAGCGAGGAGCGCGACGGCGCCGGTGGCCCACTCCACCCCCTTCTGGTATATCGACCAGCCGTTGGAGAGGGTGGACTGGATGCAGGCGCGGACGTCATTGGTGCCGACTTCGGTGAGGGTGAGCTGGGCGAATGCTTCTAGGTCGGGAATAATATAGGCGATGCCAGGGAGATACGAGTTGAGGTCTATAGAGGAGGGCAGTGTGATGGAGTCGGCGCCGGTGAAGTTATAGGTTGGGAGCGGGCAGAGAACGCCGTTGAGGAGCTTGCAGAGGTCGATGGTCTCGTTGATGGGCTGCATGCCGTAGACATTGACGAAGAGATTGGCGGTGACATTGATGTTGGGGAGCTGGGGGCGGTGTGAAATTGTGGAGCAGCGTAGGCGAGAAAATACTCACGACACTGGCGGCGGAGACGTTGAAGTTGACGGAGGCGTTCTGCTCGATGTAAGCAACATCGAACTGCTGGACCAGGATGCTTTCTGGGGGTGAACAGTAGGATACGGAGGAAGTGACTGCAAGAGGAGATGTCAGCGGAGCAGACTGCTCGAGCGAGATGGCTACGCACAAATGGAGTTCAAATGCGCCTGGGCGGACAAAGGAGCAAGGAAAGCGATGGCAAGGGGTAGTCGCAGCCAGGCGACAGAGAAAAACATGGAGGGCAGCGAGGAAGGAGGAAGGGTCGGCCGCCCTCGAAGACTAAAAGGCTGTATAAATACGGGCGGACGTCAGACACGAGGACAATGAACGGGTGTGGTGACCGACCTAAAAGTCTATTGTTATTCTCGTGTGCACGCGCTTGGCTGGGCTTGTCGAGCAGCGACGACGCTGGGCGAGCTCGGTGTCGTGTTTTGTGTCTAGAGTGGTGAGGAGGAAGAGGAGGAGGACCCGGACGACATTCGACGCGCAGGGCAAGCGACCGACCGACAGGAGCAGTCGTCGATGCCAGTGGGTGCACAGGCGCCGTCAATTATTATCCGCTCCGAAGCGCCCGTCGCCCCGCCGACGCTCGGTCCGCGCGCCCACTGATCCGCCCTATCCCACCGGCCCCGCCGGCCGCCGCGCCACCGTGCCTATTTTGACACGCCGTTGGTAAGAATATATTTTATTTACGAACGCACTGACTGTGCACGACCAGCTTCGAGCTCGTGCAGAATAACCGCGAGCTACTCGTCCTAGCCCGATGGCGCCGATGCATCATTCCCTGTGTTCGCTGCGGCTGCAACGATCTGTTTCTGACCGTGGCCTGACCGCCGCGGCGATGCTCCCTTCGTGGCGCTCGCTCGAATCGGTCCAGCTCGCTATTATCCGACGCGGCTGTCACCCAGCTCGTGTCCTCCATGTCGTGCGAGTTCACGCTGCGCACAGGGCGCAGTAGCGTATAATAACGGAACCGATTTCATGCTTTCGCAGGTCGCAGGGTTCTAGAGACGATGAGGCGGTACTGCTTTTCCAGCGGTCATCTGCTGTTGGGCGGTGGCGAACATGCATTGTCTGCGTGCGTCGTCAGCGACAACATCGCCCTGGTTGTTCATCGTGCATTCGTCGTGGTGGGCGATGCATTGTTGTCCCGAACAGTGTGCACGCGACCGCCGCGATGGACTCGTCCTGGCCCAAATTTCAAAGCGTAAGCACATCAAAGCGCGTCTTCCCCCGCGTCCCACTTCCGTGTCATGCATATCACACACTGTATCGCAACGTTGCCTGAGCAAGCTTTCTTACCTTATCGCACCTTCGCCCGTACCCGCTCAAGCTTGTCATTGTCCTGCACCTGCCTCGCTCACGGTCTGCGAGAGCCTAGGCCCTCTAATGAGGTCGTGTGAACGAGCTGCCTTTCCTGGCCACCGCGGGCAATTCAGAGTTTGTGCGCGTCGCCGCCGTTGACCTCTTTGCAAGTCGTCTTTGTCCCCGCGCCCTGGCTGTATGTCGCGATGTCAGGCCTCAGACGGTCCGGATCGTCTCTGATCCCGCCTGTCGCTGCCCTCGATGGTGCGTCCTGTCGCCTACCTCAGCCGATTTCTCCTGACACCATGTATTGATGATATTGACATTGTGTACTGACGACCTCATGCGCATGTAGAGCCCGCGTCCTCGTCCGAAGACGAGGCAGGCGACTCGTCTCAGCGCGACGAGCTCGAGCCATCGCCAGTCCCGGAATCGCTCCAAGCCATGCTAACAAGACCGAGACCATCCCTGTTGTCACCGCTAGCTGAGCGCAAACGCAAATCCACCGACAGCGGCGTCGGCCCGGGGCCCTCGAGCTCGAAGAAACCGCGGCGCGACCCGCTCGACTCTGATGATGGTGCGTGCCCATTCTCCGTATCGTTATGCGCATATATGCGCTTGTATGCGTGCCATTGATGCCGATGCTGACCGATGGACGATCCTTAGACATGCCCCCGCCCCCTGTAAGACGCCCTCGTCCCTTGCCCAACGCCTCTGCGTCTACATCCGCTGCGAGTCGGGTGCCCAGCAGCAGTGGTGCGCGGCCTGCCTTTCCCCGCCCGGCCGCCACGACTGCGACGGTACCCACGATGACGAGCAGCACGAGCCACCCAGAGCTGAACGTCGCCCGCAAGAGCGCAGGGAAGCGCCCCCGGGTGCGACACGTCGAGGCTGTCCGCCCTCCAAACGCTACTGCATCGTCCTCGTTGTCGAGCAAGCAGAAACAGCCCGCACCGGCATCGACTTCAACGGCCGCATCGACTTCAGCACCGACGGGCAAACGGAGACCGCGCTCTCCGGCGAGCAGCTCGAGCGCGAGCGACACGGACACGTCCGTGCGCAGGGTGCCTCCAGCGAACAGGCCTGAGTTCCGTGCGCGCAGGGAGTCCGCGGCGGCGTCTACGTCGACGGCGAAGGACAAGGGGAAGGGCCCGTCCTCGTCTCAACCGAGTACGTATATTTACCATTGTCTAGCTGACGGGTTGTTTGACTGACTTCCGCATCTTTTTTCTGCAGCGGAGAACCGCAGGAAGACGTTCGCGGCGCTGACGGGCACCGTCTTCACGGGCGCTAATCAGTCCAAGACACATCCGAAGCCGAAGGCGAGGGCGACGTTCGATCTGACGGGCGCGAGCACGGGGAGCCAGCGTATGCCGGCGCAGGGGAGCAGGCCGCTCGCGGCGCCGCCGCGCACGGCTCCACGCGCGAATCTGCCTGCGTCGCAGTCTCAGAATAAGGATAAGGTCAAGGATAATAACAAGAGTAAGAACAAAAACAAAGAGAAGGGGAAAGAGAAGGGCGAGAGAGGCAAAGGCAAAAGCAAGGAGAAGGGGAAGACCCCGCGCCCGAAACCAGGTGCGTCCATGCGTCCGTCTCATCGCGTTTTACCGTTTGTATTCACTCACTACCTTCTTTGATACGGGCAGTGGTACATTCAGACGAGGTCATCGAGCTCGACAGCGACGGGGAGATCGTCGAGGTCCGCAAGTCGTTGTCTCCTACCAAATCCCCGCAGAAGACGAAGGCGAAGGCGGGAACGAGGAGCGATGATCCGATCGTCATTGACGATTCAGACGAAGATCAGGGTACGACATTTTATATATGTACTATCGAAAAGTCGCTTACTCGATGCGCATTCAGCACCGGCATCAACTTCAACATCAGCTCCAGCACAACGCCCAGCGGCGCTGTCGCCGCCGTCATCGCCTGTCAGTTCACCGAGGTCAAGACAGAAGAAGCCAGCGGCTACTGCGTCGCGCGTAAGTCGCCCGATCGAGGAGGATGAGGAGGAAGAGGAGGATGCGCATGTAAGCCCTACGCCTGAGGAAGACGAGGAGGAAGACGACCACGATATCGATGTTGATCCCGACCCCGACCCCGCGCCTGTGCCGTTGTTCTTCCCCTCTCCAGAGTCAGAAGCCCGGGCAGAGGCACAGGCAGAAACACGCCTGAGAGAAGAGGCAGACAGCTCGGACGCGCCCACCGCGCCTTCCTCCTCGCACCCGCTCTCGACGCCTCCCGTCCCCGGCACCTCGTCGGCGCCCGCGTCGGTCCCGCCCGCGTCGACATCCCCGGAGGACACGGACCACGAGATGCGGGAGATGGAGAAGGCGATTGTGCCTGCGCTGGGCGGGATGCAGCTTGCGTCGAGCAAGAGCGCGAGTGTGGAGGGTTCTGTGGAGGGCGAGGGTGGGGAAGGACGTGGAGGTATGGTGTCGAAATCGACACTGGGCTCGCCGTTTAAGGCGAAGACGTGGGGCGACTTGAATATAGACGTGCTCTCCTCCACCGCCGCCACCGCCAGCCCCTTGCGCCCGCAGAGCTCGGGAACGAGCGCTTCTCCCGTACTTTCCCCGGTCGTGGCGAGCACCCCGGGACCCAGTACGCAATTGGCAGCCCCCGCAGCCGCCGCCACATCCGCATCGCTCTCCCCAACCCGCCCCGCGCGCACGCGCAAGCCCGTCCCGCAGATGTCGATCCGCGGCTCGCTGTACTCGGGCTCTGACGGGTTCTTCAAGGTCGTGCATCGGAGTGCGAGTGCGAGTCAGGCGCAGGCGCAGGGTGGGCAGGCGCAGGGTGGGAGGACGGCGTCGGGCTCGTCGCCCAATTTGAACGCGAGTGCGTCGCCCGCGCGCGTGTCGTCGTCCCCGAGCGTGGTGCTTGCGTCGGGCTCGTCGTCGGGCGTGCGCTCTCCGAGTGGGGTGCATGTTGCGTCGCCGGCGTCCGCCACGGCTGTGACCACACACAGGAAGGAACTTCAACGCATCTCGTCTCCGATTGCCGTACGCGCGTCAGACAGGGAGCAAGGACGTGTTCAGCTGCCCGCGTTTCTGAGCTCTGCGAAGAGCGACAGGATGGACGTCGACGCGCCCACACTATCCAGCAATGTGCCATTTACTACTTTGCCCCAGGAGCAACGGGAGGAGATCCCGCCGACGCCGTCAGCCGCGCCCACACCCGGGGAAGACGCGTCTGAGGACATCCCACTGGAGCTGTTCTCGTCGCCCGCAAGCACGCAACGTATCTCAACGCCATCGGTAGTGCCACCGCTTAGGAATGACGCGCACGAGGGGTCTATCCCCTTGGACGAGTTCTCGGCGACACCGAGCACGCAGCGCGACATGTCCGTCGACAGCCCCGCGCCCAGAGAGACAGACGTACGTACCGAAAACACGACGCGCTTCGTGTGTCTCGCTGACCGAACGTTTGAGCAGAGTCCCGCCCGCGGTGGGAGTGCTCGTGCGAGCCAGCCGCCGCGCCGGAAGGACGTCGTGTCGGAGCTCGGCCGGACGATCCTCATGGCACAGTTCAAGGCCGCGGAGGACCACGGGAACGTGATCGATCTCACACTGACGGACGACGAGGATGACACGCGGCTCGCGCACCCGTCGGACGAGGACGCGGCGCTGGACTTGCTACCACTGTTTGAGGAGATCTTTGAGCCTACAGGTGAGCCTGCATTGTCCTGTGGCCTGAAATGTGCTGGCATTGATGTGTTGCGTTTTTGCGTTGACAGACGGGCCGGATGGGGACGTCGCGATGGGCGGGGCCGAAGGGGAGCCTGTGGGTGCGGGCGCGCAGGATGTCGTAAGACACGTGGGCGATGCGTCTTCGCCTGGGGACGAAGCGGCTACGTTGACTACTGGGGTATATCAGGTAGAGCCGTCGCCTGAGCAGCGGCTGGACGAAGACGAGGAGCGTCACGTCGAGGACCTGTTGTACGGGCTTGCCCCCCGTGTGGAGACGCCGAGCACTTACGCCTCGACGCCGGAGACAGAGGTGGGTGAAACTATCTCGAGAACATGGACGTAGCTGACTGATGCATGCAGATGTCTGATGGGCCCTCTACTGTGCGGCCACGTGTGCCGCTGCCTCGACGGAATCCGAGGCGTAATGCGCGCAGTGGATCGAGTTCGGCGAGCTCTACGTCTCTTGCAGAGCTCCCCGAGCTTCCGCGGTCGAACCCGCGTATCGTTCCGCCGAGAACACGCAGCGGCGTCACCGACCAGTTGGTCCCTGCTCTGGACGAAGTGCACCTCTCGGAGCCCGACGCCGAGCTTCTCACCTGGGAGAAAGACGGCGCACGATTCGCGCGGGAGTTCGCGGACTTCTACCAGCTCGCGAAGGACATTCCACACGACCTGCAGGACCACGTGAACAGCATGAACGAGTTCACGCGCGACAACAGCGGGTTGCGCATGATCTTCGAGTCGATGATGAGCGAGAACACGACGCATGACGAGCCTGGTGCGCCGGACATCGCGGTCGTCAACTTGATGGACGATGAGGAGACGCCGCCGTTTGAGTTCCATTATAGCAACCAGATGTGGCATGGTGAGGGCGTCCCGAAGCCTGATCTGAAGAACCTCAAAGGATGCGGCTGCCGTGGTCCTTGTGATCCCAATTCTACGACGTGCTCGTGCATTAAGGCCACGAAGGCCAAATACGAACATATACAGGGCTTCATCTACGACTCGAACGGACGAATCAAAGAGCATTATATCGGTTGGCCCATCCGAGAGTGCAACATGTTCTGCGGCTGTGATGATGACTGTGTGAATCGAGTACGTCAGTAACCGTGCTCATGGCGTTCGCTACTCACCAATGCGTAGGTGGTACAGCGAGGTCGAAAGATTCGCGTTAACATCCAAAAGACCTACGAGAAGGGCTGGGGTAAGCAAGACGGGAGATTACTTCTCCGCAATTGCTGATTATGGTTCAGGCATTTTTGCTGTGGAACACATTCCTGCTTACACCTACGTTGGCATCTACGCGGGAGAATATTTGACAGATCAAGAAGGTCATCAGCGCGGCCAGTACGTGATCTATTGGTTCTGGTATTAGCAGTTCAACTTACATCTTGTAGAAAATACGATGCCTATGGAAAGACATACTTGTTTGATTGTGACTTCTGGTATATCAAGCCGAAGAAGTACTGCATTGACGCTTATCATGTTGGAAACGTGCGTATCGCCGCTTTTTGAGGAAAGCTGAAGCATTGACATTGTTCTCATTGCAGTTCACTCGTTATCTTGTAAGTACATTAGTGCTGTCCAGGAATGCAAACATATGAACCCGTCACTAGAACCATAGCTGCGACCCCAACTGCCAACTCGTCCCTTGTTATATCAACGAAGCTAACGAAGACAAGCCGCTTATGGCCATTTTCACGCGGAGAAACATCCGTGCGGGTGAGGAGCTGTGTTTCTCTTACACAGGGTTGCATGACGAAGAAGAAGAACAGTCGAGCGATGCTGAGGTACGTACCGTTGATATCTTGCGTTCAGACCGTGCTCATGTGTATTCTAGCCGGAGGTCGATGTCCGTGATGATCCAATTTTCCAACAGTGCAGATGTGGTACAGCGAAGTGTACGGGAAAAATGTGGTTGTAGCTATATATTGGGTATCTGTTATTATATCAGCACGTATGTTCCTTACGCTCTGTTCCTTTCGCATCTCCTGTTCTGTTGTCCGTCGTGCTGTCTGCGTTGCCGGTGGTAGTCTTATGAAGTCTCCCTTCCCACTCCCTTCCATCATTTTCAATCACTTCCCAGCGACGCAATGCAGCCTCATCCCAGGTCTGATCAGACATGTCACCTTCGGGCTTGAGAAAGACTTCTTCGCGAAATTGTGCGGGAAGGTAATCATTTGTCACAGGATGCCTATCGCCGGACTGAGGTCAGGAAGTGTACAAAAGACTGTGACAACCTCTACTTACACATAGTCGGGGTTGTATGCATATCCGTTTGCATACCCCATGTCCTTCATCAAGTTCGTCGGAGCGTTGCGTACCATCATCGGTACAGGTAGGGTAGGATCCGACTTAGCAGCTTCCTCCGCGCGATTATATCCTCTGTACGATCTCGTTGATTTAGGTGCCTCGCACAGATACGACACAAGATGCGCTAGGTTGATACGACATTCTGGCATCCCGATTACTTGACAAGCTTGGTACGTGGCCATAGCCTGACGGCGCGCTATAAGTCCTACTTGCCAGTAAAACGGCTGAGTGGTAACGTACGAGTGGGAGCGCGTGGTTATCTGCAAGGCCGATATCTTCACTAGCACATACAACCATGCGACGGGCTATAAAGAGGGGATCTTCACCAGCGGTCAACATCCTAGCTAGCCAGTACAACGCAGCGCTCCCTTGGCTACCGCGGACACTCTTGTGTAAGGCTGAAATCATATCATAGTGGCTGTCGCCCGTGCGGTCATAAGTCGTTGACACACAATTGCGCAACGAGACGAGAAGCTTGTTTGGATCGACCGTTTTCGGTGCAGAAAGAACAAGCTCGAGCAGTGAGAGTGCCGTACGTGCATCACCGCCAGATAACGAGACAATTGATGAGAAAATCTTGGGGGCAAGCTGTGGAAACGCAGGGAACCGAACTTCATTGACAGAGTCGACGGCCGTACTTGACTGAGAGAGGGGTTCGTTGAGCGTAGGCTGAGACGAAGGTAGAGGTGACGAGGGCAGAAGAGGCGAGGACGTCAAGTCTACCGAATCGTGTTTTACGTCTGTCTCGATTGTAGTACCTTGGGGAGATACACGCCGTACAGCTTGGGTGATAATCTTGACAATATCGTCATCTGTGAGCCGTTCTAAGACGAAAACCCTTGGAAACGTATAAGTCGTAGAATAAAGCCTGACGCTCTTGCGGCAGCTGACCTGCATCGACTCAAAAGAGCACCTGTCAGCTTGAATGATGGATTCTCTGTCGTAGCACCGACAAGCTGATGTTGAGGCAATTAGACCCCTTGTTACGATTCAGTACATTAACTCGACGCACCTGAATAATGCCTTGCTCAATGAAAGGAAGAAAGATATCCTATTAGCTGTACATGGGGTTGTCTTGTATAAGGTTCTAGTACACGAACATACCTGCTGGCTTTTGTTGAACCTATGCACCTCGTCAAGGAAAAGGATCGTGCGTCTATACAGTGTTATGTGCTACATTCCGTTAACGATCCGGTAGAATCACCTACCTGCCTGTGAGTTTGAGTGTACCTTTGGCTTCTTCAGCTACCGAACGTACGTCGGCGATACCAGAGTCCGTGGCACTTAGCTCCCTGAATACCGCATTTGCACGTTTCGCCATGAGTCGCGCAAGCGTGGTCTTTCCACATCTATCAGAAGTCAGCTCTAGAAGTATTCTAGCCAATGATACTCGAGACTTGCCCAGGAGGACCCCAGAAGATCATGCTCCCAGCAGAGCCAGTCTCCAAAAGACTCATGAGAAGCGAATCCGGACCTGTAAGATGAGGTTGTCCAACGAACTCATCGAGTGTCTGAGGACGCAGTCTCTCCGCGAGAGGAGCGGCAGAACTGATGTTCGCGGCGATTGTGCCGGAAGTACGACTCTTTTTAGAGGGCCCCAACTGCGAAGGTATGCTGTCTACATCTTCCTGCCGACGTTTTGGAGCAGTTTTCGTTGTGCGAGAATTTGGGTTGTTTGACGTTGATGGGGCCTTAGAGCTTCCGGTAGAAAATATAGCGGCAAGAGAAGTGGTCTTCTTATGCTGTGAAATCGACGTCGAAGCTGCTTTCAGCTCGCGTTTTGGTGTGGTTGTCGATGCAGTAGCAGCACTGTCTGAGCAGTTGTTATCCAAGTGCACATTGATGGCCTCTTCGGACACCTCTTTAGAGCAAACCGGACTGGCTGTACTGATGAGAGACTAGGCAACGAAGCGGCATGCTACTCACCAAGTCACTACGAGATCAATTGGATGAGTAGAAAACGCGATCGGACACCTCCGTACATACCCAAAGTCATTAGCTGAAAGAGATAGCGCGAGCAAAACGAGAACAACAAAGACACAGCTGAGAGAAACCACGGAGATAGCTAAATGAGCGGGTAACGGTGATGGGAGAACGAGTCCAAGCCGTGCCAGTTGAACGTTGGATTTAGACTTGCGGATTGACTTAGACGACCGCGTTGCAGCGTTCACGTAATAAAACTTACTACCGCGTTTGATCGCATCAGCTACCACTGAGATTAGAAGGTCTAGTGTTCAAAAAAGTATGCTAATAACTATATTTCCTCACTGATCGCAAGGGCTCGGTCAAGGCAGTCAAGGCAGCATATAATCGTCTATCGGATTGAATTTTTGATAGTGGAACCACATATAGATAATCCCAATGTCCTATGCCATAACCATCACATAGATATCTTAACATCGCTGACACGAGCGAATCCCAAGGTGAAACATGCTTCGAAAACTTTTCGAAAACTTAGAAACGTCTAAGAGCCGGGGCTAAAGAACCCATCAGTTTACTGAGCTTATGAACATACATTTTTACACTTACACAGGCGCAACAGACGTGGCGGGGCCAGGGTCAGCGGTAAGAGTGGGGAATGGCGAGGTAGTGCAAGCCTGTTCAATGTCGTCCATCGTCTTACCCGCAGGAAGGTGAGCAGGGGCGTTGTTAGGCTGAGGAACGGGAATGACATCCGAGCAGTCCACCAGGTTGTTGGTATCCTGACCCAGGACTGCGAGCTTGGCCATGGCCGCGGCGAACTCGGACTGGATCTTCGCTTGATTGTCTGGATTATACATGACAGTAAGCCGTCAATTTCCTCAGAGAAATAAGAAAATTACGTGCCGACGAAGGATTGCCATGCGCAAGCAGTGCGAGAATCGCGTGCCAAGTCGTTATCAGACTGGAGACGGAGCTCCCCAGCAAGAGGAGACTCAGCCTCGCCCAGGTTGCCGGACGTACCGGGGAAGCCAGTACCACGCAGTTGGACTTCAATGAAGAATTGGGAGTCGAACGTCGATGGTGTGGAGTCGAAAGGAACGCCTTCAAGAGTGGGGTCGATGTTGTCAGCAGCCGCTACCGAGTGCCTATGAAACCATGGAGTTAAGAACGACATCAACGTTTCATATCAGTGAGATACGTACGAGGCCAAGAGAGCAACGACTTCTTCAGAGTTAAATCCAGCATCACTGAAGCGAGCAAGGATGCTATCAACCGTGTCGAATGGCGCGGGGACAAGGCTATCCGGAGAAGCCGCCGTAGGAGCAGGACGACCTATATCCAGGAGGTCAGATCACTACATAGGGGACGATACGAGTATATCTCACCGTGCAAGTACTGCAGACGAGGCGCACCAGGGCAGTTGCTAACACCAACAGCGCCGGCAAATTGAATGCTGACAAAGAATGTCAGCGAAATACAATATTAACGTTCAGAGATTGCCTTACAAGTCGCCAGGAGTCATGTTGTGAGCAGTAACAAACGGCTGAAGCATGTAACAGTTAGAGAAATCAATAAACTTCACAACGAAGTATGCAATACCTTCTGTTTATTCACCTATAATCCGTCTCCGGTTAGCTTGTCTTACGAGAGACAACATAGCTGAAACTCACGATCTCGTCGATACCGATATTCTCAGGGTAGCTTAACTCGGTGTCACTGAAGGCAATGATCGAGCCATCTGCGCCACCACCACCAAATTGACCCTGGGCGGTCAGCGCAGGAGAGAAACCGATAGCGTCGTGGAAGGTGAGACGAAGAGATTCGTGAACCTCCTCTCCACATTCGCCGCCATCGAAAAGATTCTCCTGGATGTCGTCGAGGACATCGAAGAGGACACAGCAGGCTGCGTTGGCTGTAGTGTGAACCCCATCGGGGCAGGTTACACGACGAGTAAGAGCACCTAGGTCGCTGTCAGCCTTCATTACGCGTGACATTCACGACGAAACTCACCGTTGGTCCCGCGGAGAGAGATGGCGAGAGCGAGAACGGAGGCGAGAACCTTGAAAGCCATCTTTGAGCGAGTAAGCGTGAACCTGAGACTGCGAGACAGGAGGTAGGCTGACTTGGAATCTTTCCTTGGAATTGCAGCCCTCTTATATGCGTCCTCTACCACAAGACGTGAACATTTCTGCATCCTGTAAGGCCAGATCGAGTCAGGCAGGTTTGGAAGTTGGACAGGCTTTCTGGCTAGACCGGCCAATGATCTCCTTGGTATTTCGGCATCGAGAGCAGCATCAAGATGCGGCAACAGTCATCGCCATACCACCTGCGTGTTCTTTGAGCGGGATGCAACACTGTTTGGGACTCCTGGGAACGCGTAGGTGGCTGGTCACGAGCGTTCCACTGTGCCGATAGAGTGCGCACAGTGCCGCGGCTTTGCTACCCCATGGGACCGTGCAAGATTATGCAAAGGTATTGATTCAGACAAGCAGGCCTGCGCATGATACAGCAACATCAGTTGATACTCGGCCCAAAAGGTCAAGACGAAACGCAATACACACCGAGAAAACCACAGCTAAGTTACAAGAAGTGGACAGCCAAGAAAACTGTGCATCACCAGCTTCATGAGGACGGACGGGCTGTAGGATAGGATCATCCGGGTTGCTGTATCCGTTTACGTCTACCCTTCACAGCCGCCATCTGTTCTTGCTCTTCTCGAACTGCTGTGCCGCGAAGAGACGTATTTGGAGGGTGCCCACCGTAAAGCATTTCTGACCGGATCCGAGACTCGGACGCATGAAGCCTCGCAATCGTCTAATGTCCTTCTTCTAAGGCTTCGAAAGCATAAGTCAACGTTGCGGATTATAATCGCCATATGCAACGCGCTTGTCATCTGGAAATGAATCCGTTCAGCGCTCAAATATCATGATACATGATTCGTAGGGGGAAACACTAATCTTTGGGGGACGTTAGCCGATATTGGGAACCAAGCGGCCCTCACGAGACACAAGCAGGCACTGCAAGGCCTATTTACTGACTGATCGCGCCCTGGATACGGACGCGAACGGTCAGACGCGGTACCTCGGAAGAAGCTCTTCCTACTCGACATCAGGTCAGAATGAGAAATCTCGACATCAGAGCGTCGAACCTTCGTCCCTGGGTCCCACGCTCGTCGGTTGGTAATGCAGATGCCGCGGCGCCCATCGCGTACTCTCCGCGACTCAGATGCTTCACGTCCCGACGTCGTCGGGGCCTTTGGTCCGTCAAGTGCTATGAACCCGTGTGCTTGGCCTGTTCATGCACAGTCTGTGGCGCAACGTGAACGAGACGACGGATTTTGAGCGATACAGTTACAATGAAGGCTGCACGCGTCCTTGCGCAGCTTCGCCCTTCTGCTGATGTCGGAACCCGACGAAGAGACGCGGCGCAGCTGGCGCGTTACGAGAAAGAGGCATTAAGGGATACAGGAGGTGTCGGTACCGTTTACCGTGACCTATCGGGTCTGTCATTAGACACTGTACTTTTTGAGCAACACTTTGGGGAATTTACGTACCCTAGGAACGCTCACAGACGATCTTCACAACCCTGGCGTTGGCCTTGTTGCACTCCTAAGCTCGTTCAAAAAAAAAAAAAAAGCGAAGACATGGAAGACCGATAAGCCATATTCATCTAGAACAGAGCTCAGATGTTTCCTTTCCCCTGGTCCAGATGGCGCAAGTTTCGTCACCGTATCGGAAAATCGGAGGATACTGTGTGAGCGGGTTGCTCACGTCCGCAATTTATCTCGAGTCTCGTTGTAGCTGAGAACTTGCCAGAAAAAAATGAAAAGGATCTTCCAAGGGTCAAAAAACAAAGAAGAGCATTGAACTGAACGTCTTGGTAACCAATACCTCGAAGAGGAATGGAGCAGCATCCTGACTACTGACGACACTCTAGTCCAAGTTGCATGAGCTCTAAGAGAACGGAAAGAAAGATCTGTGTCGTACATTATTCACAGCGTAACCAGTATGTGAACATAACATGGGTCAGTTGGTATGTCATCCTGGTTTCATTACGCCCGCTATGACCGGCTTGTGGGACGAGGAACTAAGAGAACGCGGCGGGAAGACCGGCGCGTTCATAACTCGGCAATGACCGAAGGCTCCAAACGCCAGAAGTGATTGGATAGAGCTGATAAATTCAAGTTATTCACTACAGCTTTCTCTTTCTGTGTCCTCTTCCTACCCTCACGATATCCACACCCTTGCCCTCTAACTGTGGTCAATATCTCGAACCAGTTGATACCAGTATGCGATTCTCTGCAGATTCAGTCACCATAGCTTAATGATTTTCTAGCATTTTGCGGAACGTGATCAGGATCTATCTTGTACACGGGTAACATCTGTCCGAGCCATCCGCATATTCACAGCACCCTAAGGAATGGCCCCAGTGAATATCCTCGAGGAGGGCGTAGGCGAGCCTAGTTCGAACGCGATCCGCGTGCTGGTCACTGGTTTCGGAGTACGTAGCTTGTAGCCCTTCTCGCCGTGCAGTAACGCTAATTGGAATACTCATTCTTGTCTTAGCCATTCTGGAGATATACAGAGAACCCGTCTTGGTCTGCTGTGAAGCCCTTGCACAACACTATCCTTCATGTCGAGCCCTCCACCGACCCTGTATTTGTGCAGAACCAGGGGCTCACGCAGACCCCACAACATCCCATCATCGCACGCGCCGATCAGATAGGTGCAGTGCACCTCGATGATCATCTCGACGATATGCCCGTGGACGATGCTGATGCGATCCCGACGACCCCGATTGAGGTCCATATTACCACCCTTGAGATCCCTGTCACATACCAGGCTGTAATGTCCGCAGTGCCTGGTCTACATGCCTCTCCACCCGTCTTGCCAGAAACACCAGAGGGCAAACCCTTACATCCGACATCACCAGAAGATGGATACGATTTCATTTTCCATGTAGGCGTAGCGGGCCGGGGCCATCTACGCCTCGAGCAGCTGGCACACAAGCATGGCTATCGCATGAAGGACGCCGATGGACAGTATGCACCCGTGGTACCGGTGGTCAAAGAGGCACCAAAGGATCCGGATGCGGAGATGATGGAGACCCAGCGCGCTGTTGTACCCCCCGAAGGCCCAGTTGCAGGCTCCGCCCCGAAACCAGACAGGATGAATGCGCCAATACCAGTCACCGAGATTGGTCGTCCACTACCTGTGACAGAGATTGGTCCTCCTGTGCCTGTGACCGAGATAGGGCCTCCCGTTCCAGTGACAGAGATTGGTCCACCAAGCGATCTCGCACCGGGAGTCAACCGTTTCCAAATTCACCCTAGGTTGACCGGGCTTGATCCCGCGGATCCTGATGAAGCACTATTTGACGAAGCCGTCGGTGTGGTACCGCCGATCATCGAGACACACGAGCACCCAGCCGTCCGTGGGTATGGCGTCGGTTACGAACAGTTCTCTGACGAGCTTGCAACGGAGATCGATGTGGCATCGCTGATCCACAGCATGAAAGAGTTTGGGCACTCGGTACGTAACATGCATTTCTGCTTCATGGGCATCATATTCACGGTCGATAACAGCAAGTGTACTCGTCCATGGATGCTGGGCATTTCTTGTGCGATTTCTTGTATTTCGGCTCCCTGGCGGAGGCGAAGCGCCTTGCCTTCAACAAAGAGAAGGACAAGCTCAGGAATACGCCGCCACGGGCAACGCCAGTACTCTTTATGCATTGCCCGCCTGATGGTCAGCCTCTGAAGACAGAAGCGGTAACGGATGCGATCAAGTTCATTGTAGCCTGGGTCTGTCGGCGGGCGAGGCCATGAGAATGGGTACGCCAGCTGTAAGAATAGGCGGAAGTTTATCACACGTAGTACAGTACTATTTGGAATGAGAAGAGTGTGTCACGCAGGCGGACGCGGGGCCTACAGACGGTTCAATAAGGGGTGACGG
Source organism: Pleurotus ostreatoroseus (assembly GCA_005298045.1). Lineage (NCBI taxonomy): Eukaryota > Fungi > Basidiomycota > Agaricomycetes > Agaricales > Pleurotaceae > Pleurotus > Pleurotus ostreatoroseus. The sequence continues at coordinate 10,190 of SWBT01000148.1, read as the reverse complement.
TATGGTAACAAACGTGACGGTGGGCCTGTAGGAAGACTAGGGTTAGGCTGGAAGAGTTGCCATCTGCCCGCCAGACGCACGTCGTAGTTGCAATGTACCAATAAGCATTCGATGATTAGCACTGTTTATGGAATGGCTGTCTTAGTATACGGAATTGTCTTGAGAATGTTTTTGAGACTATGATTCAGCGAATCAATTCTGTGTGCATTGAACTCGCTGCGATTCGCCTCTGTTCTCCCTGCCCGACGCGACATCACGTGTAGCGCGCTGTACTTATACCCTCACCATCATGGCGAATCCTCGCAGCACTCTACAGAACCTCAAATTCCCCACTGAACACACTCTGCAGCGACCACATCAGTAGCAATGGCCACCAACATCACCTTCCACCAAGGTAACGCCATCGCTCGACATGTGTAGAGTGTTGTAGCTCATTTATATCATAGGCTCCGTCGACGGACCCGAGCGCGCACGTCTCCTCGACCAGAAAGGCGTGACCGTTTGGTTCACTGGCCTCAGTGCTAGTGGAAAGGTAGATCGTTACAGACTTTCCATGATTTTCTGTGGTTTTGACATAAGCGTTGTTGCAGTCGACCGTCGCTTGTGCGCTTGAGCAACATCTGCTTCACCTCAAGAAGTTCACCTACCGCCTCGATGGTGACAACATTCGCTTCGGTCTCAATAAGGACCTCGGCTTCGATGAGAAGTCTCGCAACGAGAACATTCGCCGTATTGGCGAGGTACGTTCCGGGCTGCACTTGCTCGAATGTGCGTACTGATCGAGTCACGTACAGGTATCAAAACTTTTCGCAGATGCATGCTGCATTAGTTTGACTGCCTTCATCTCGCCATACCGCGCAGACCGTGCTGTCGCACGGGATCTGCACGAGAAGGCAGGTCTCGGGTTCGTCGAGGTATTCATCGACGCACCATTGCACGTCGTTGAGGCCCGCGATCCCAAAGGCCTTTACAAGCGGGCACGCGCAGGTGAAATCAAGGGTATGTCACTTCCGTACTCACCTGTATCACGCTTATTGACTGTTCGTAGATTTCACCGGCATTTCCGCACCTTACGAGGCACCGGCGAACCCAGAGATCCACATAAAGACCGACGAATGCGACGTCGCAGAGTCCGTACGCCGCATCACCGAGTACCTCTCCAAGCAAGGATTTATTTAAAGCGGCTGTACCACTAGATAGTATACAAATGTTAGACTATAATATGCGTGTTCGTTACCTGTTCATCATGTTTGCAGCGCAGCAATTGCGGGTGTATACCATATACATGCACGAGAGAAAGCCAGAGTTAGATAGAGTCAGAGCCAGAAAAATGGGAAAGAAGACGAGTATGTGGAGTGAATGTCCGGACTATATATAGCACCACTTAGTCCTGTGCGGCCAGCGCGTCCAGGGGCGTAGGAGGTATGATGGAAAGAGGGTCGATGGGGGTGTAGCTGTACGCTGCAGTGACATCTTCCTGCTCTTGCTCCTCTTCGATTGTGTCCTCGCTTGCCTTATCAAGCATGTGCGAGAGCCCGAGTTCCACGACGGAAAGCCATTGCGCGAGATCATCGACTGTTCGTGCCAGTTGTGTGTGCGTCTCCTCATGCGAATGCACGAGCGGTGCGAAGTCGAGTGGGAGCAGCGGCGGACCCATAAGCGGATCAGAGGGAGAGGAAGTGAAAGAGGAGTGCAGTGCGCTGTAGGAGTAGGAATGTGAGCGCATATGAGACTGGGCCATGGACGGAGACGAGTCTGTGGTAAATGAAAAGTTTTGAAGGGATGACAAGGAGTTTAGTGATGTGGAGGACGACGATGCAGCAGAGTTGGCGAACGGGGTGGCTCGAGGGCTAGGTACCGCGGTGTCGCTCTGGGCTAACGGGCTAGGCGAGGGTGATGGTCGGCTATGAGGCACTGCTGAAGGAGAGGGTGGTAACAGGTCCGTCATACCCAATCGGTGCTCAGAAGATAGCGAAGGGATCTGCAAAGTCTATTCTGTAATTGGAGTCAACACATCAAAATCGGCAACTGACCTTCAATACATCTTTCAGACCGGGCAGTGGAGGTCCGGCATCAGGCAAGCTTCCACTGCGCTCTTCTCGCGTCCTTCCGAAGAATTTCGGAGGCTGGAATTGTGAATGTACCGTTTCCATCACCGCGACTGAAGCTTGACGGGTCACACTCGGCCTCCGCGACATAAGCTTTTGACCAGTAGTCGGTCCATTGAACCCTGGAGAGCCGCTTGGTGTTGCGGAATGGGACCGCATGATAGCAGGTGGCGTTGGAACTGACCCTGGGGAAGGCATCCGACGGGGTAGTACTGAAGCATCGAGTGATTGAGTGAATTGATGTGAGCTTCGCGAGCTGTTGGAGAGCGTCGAAACGCTTGCCCGTGAGGGTGAAATTCGTTTACGATGTGTAGAAGATTCGGCAGGCAGTACTGTGGAAGGTGAAGTATCGTCAGGACTGTTCGGTACTGGTGGGAAATGGTAATTCGTCGCTGAAGGGAAGGTCCATTCTCGATGTGGTTTGGAAAACGAGTCCACGGCTGAGCTTTGCGAGCGTTGTCGGTTGGCCGTTGGCCGGTCGCGAGGTGCTACTTGATCGGGAGATGAAGCGGAAAGAATAATGGGGGGTGTAGAGTTTTCGTCTTGTGCAATTTGCCCAAGACGGGGAGCAGGAATCTCGATATCGGGTAGACCACGCTCAGAGCGCACTTCGCGATATCGCGCAGCAGGAGATTCGGAGCCATTAAGTTTGGATCCTCCGCCGGCTGGTATGCCTGGACCTAATGGTGGTAGCTGCTCCTTAGACACGCTTCCAACCGGTTCTGTATCGTGGCGAGTGAGCTTGGGCCGACCGGTCACACGAGGAGTCGATGAGCGTGGCGGAAATTCGAAAGTAGGCTGTTTGGCTGTCAAGACTTCGTCTTCGTGCTCAATCTGTGGCACGGGACTTCGTGATCGACCTCGTCCTGGAGGTGGACCAATAGGTGGTAGGAGAGACGGGCTAAGGGACGGTGCCTGCGGTTCGAGCCCCGGGAATTTGAAGGGGTCGCCAGTATTTTCGCTATCTTCGAACAGCATACGTAGAGTGGAAGGGACCTTGGATGGAGGCGGTCGTATAGTGGGATTTGGAGAAGAGGCTTCTACTTCAAGAGCAGAAGAGTCGATTGCTGCCGATGGATCGGTGATCGAAGGACCGCGAACGGTGTCAAACTCCCAAGACGCCTCATCGTCTTCATCAGTAGACCTATAGCTGTTCGCTGTGAGCAATTTAAGGTGTAACACGGACCAAAAGACGCGTACCCCTCACGTTCTTCTTGCTCCCATGGTAGTGGATCTGCCATACTTGCGCGAGATCCACCGCTTTGAATCCATGAGTCATAACGAACAAGGAGTTCCTTGAGAATAGTCACGGCAGCCTTAGACACACTTTTCATGTACTTGGTCTTCAAGAGATCATCGGCGGTTGCGCGCTATTATTTCGTCAATACCAGAAGTATGAAAGTGCAAAGATACTACATACTTCACTGGGCATTTCTTTAAGACACATAGCAATGAAATCTCGCAACTCCTTGCTCCCTTCTCCTTCTATCAGTCGTGGCGGTTTGAGCCGCGGAAGCATCTGAATGAGCTTAGCTTGATCCATGATGTGTGCATGCGGTACGCTGCCCTTGATCATCTCGTATATCATGATCCCGAGACTCCATATGTCGGCCTTAGTATCGTAAGGGTTCCCGTGTGCAACCTCCGGTGCCATCCAGTGCGGTGTGCCAACAAGCGTATTACGCTTGCTAGATGCTGTGACCAGAAGGGCAGAAACACCAAAGTCGCATATCATCACCTTTCCTGCCGCCGTAATGAGGATATTGGCAGCCTTAAGGTCCCTGTGTATGATCGAAGACTTGTGCAGGTAGTTCAATGCTAGTAGCACTTCCCGAATGATGATCACCACATATTTCTCCTCGATAGTCCCATCCTTCGACGCCTTCATCAATGTGCGAACACTACCGCCCTGAGCGTACTCCATGACAATCCACACACGAGGCCCGTCGAGAAAGCATCCGTAGTATTGTGTGACATTTGGTGCGTCCCGCAGCTGCGTGAGGAGAGCAACTTCCCGTTGGATGTCTCCTACATCGTCGTCCTCGGTGTCGAGATTGATGATCTTCAGCGCAACGACATTGCCGGTGGCTATCTCCAACCCTTTGTGAACCGAACCGTAAGCTCCTTTTCCTATCGTCTCAAGCCGTCTGTAGAGCTGGTGGACCGATTGTTGCGGCGCCATGGGTCACGGAAAGAAGAACTGAGGTACGAAGGCCGAAGAAAGGTAGACAGAAGAGGTCAAGGACAGAACCATTAAGAGGTTTCAGCATCGCGACTCCATAGCAGTGAGCTGTCGACAAATACCAGTTGGTAGCAGCGGGTCAACCGAGGACCAGGTCCAAACTTCCGGACCTATTTCGATGGACAACCCCTTATCCGCCCATTTTGGAGTTATCTGATATGATCCTACAGGAGTCAGAGAAAATACATTCAACGATTCTTGGACAACAGCAGCCATGGATTTCGAGGAGACCACAAACAAACTGGTAAAACAAGAGTTTATTGCCATTGTGTTGGCAGGTTTTGGTGCAGAGTACGTGCCATTTAGACATGAAACTCTGGACACGATCGAGTGACTGCAGTTCGCGTGCTACAGGTTAACACCGCTCACGAGCAATCATGGCGATGAGCCATGTCCAAAGGCACTGCTGCCCATTGCTAACAAGCCTATGCTCGACTACCCCTTGAAATGGTTAGAAGAGTCTGGCATTCGAGGTGAGTAATTTAATTTGTGTCGCTGAGCTTACTTCTCATTTATGCGTGTTCCAGACGTTCTACTAGTCTGCCCCGCACGCCATAAGGCTGCTATATCGCATTACATCAACTCTGATTCCTCCGTATCAACATTTCCATCGTTGCGAACAGATCTGCAAACGTTCGATGAGACAGCAGAACTTGGCGTAGGCACCTGCGCTGTCCTGAGGCACTTCATGAATCGCATCAAACAAGACTTCGTCCTCTTACCCTGCGATTTCCTACCATCTCCCTCCTTCCCTCTTACCCGTGTATTGGATAAATTCAGGACAGAAGCAACGTACGATGGCTCCATTACAACGACATGTTTCTTCGCAACGCATAAGCCTGACAAGGGCGCAAGCACAGAAGAGTGGGGCATCCTCCCTACGCCAGTTCCAATAGTCTGGGATGAACCCTCGGGCAGCCTACTCTACATTGACACACCAGAAGACGTTGATAACAATTCTGAGGAGTTAGAGCTCAGTATGAGCTTACTCACTAGGTATTTCGGAAAGCCACCTTGATATCTCTATGCTAAAATCTGTTCGAAGCTACCCTCGGACAAGACTATCGGGGAGTCTACAGGACTCGCATGTATACGTCTGCCGCAGATCTGTTCTGGATGTTCTGCAAGAGAAGCCGCATCTGGATTCCATACGAGAAGAGTTTATACCGTGGCTCTGTAAGATACAATACTCACGTAGCAAGCGTGCAAAATTCGAAAGCAGTAAGTTAAGTCTCTCTTTTTACACGACGGCGGTCTCAAAATATGGCAGTTCTACAACCACCATCCAATTCGCCAAATCTCGCTCTCGATTCCCATCATGGTATCGACGACGACGAAAATTCCGGTGCCTCACATCCAAGTCTACGAGTCGGGATTGTCGTACACAAACAAGAAGACGGGTATGCCGCTCGGGCGAATACGTTACAGTCTTATCTGGACCTGAATCGCCATGTACGTCCATCTGAGTAGTATCGTCTAGTCGGCTAACGATGTCCGCTTCCAGTTCTTGTCAAAGACGACCTATGCATTACCAAGCGATCCTCAGAGTAGAGCGCTGATCGATCCAAAGGCTCAAATATCGACGGATTCCATGGTCGGACATACCACGAAAGTCGAAGAACGTACGAGTATCAAGAAATCCGTCATCGGAAAACATTGTGTGATAGGTAAGATGGTGAAGATCGTCGGCTGCGTCATCTTAGACCACTGCGTCATTTCGGATGGGTGAGTTATATGCATGGCCAATGGCGAGAACTAGCACTGATGGGCAACTTCAGCGTGAAGCTGGACGGATGTATACTTGGAGCGAATACAAAAGTTGGCACTAAAGCAGAACTGTCAAGAGTGGTTACCCAAGCCGGGTACGAGGTCGACGCAGGAGGTATGTACCGACCGTAGGATGGCCCGGACACTCACTAACACTACACATCGCAGAAACCTACCGAAACGAGAAGCTCGAGTTGTCGGACTGGGCGGCGAGGAATGGTTCGACTGATGATGACGACGAAGAGGAGTCGGAAGATAGTGAGGACTCATAATTTGTACCGTCTAGAGCTTGAGATACACTGGCATATAGTATATAACATGTACAACGATGTTTACAGTCCAACACTCGCCGAGGCATCATAAGCTCAAAAATTCGATCGCAAGAATCATAAAAACTCGTATGCATAGACGTGAAAGAAAGTGACAACTCAGCGACTTCGTTGGGTGCCAGCCATCTGGTTACCAAGACCTTGTGCAAAGCGTGCTCCTCTGCCTCCCCTGGTGCCACCTAGCAATAGAAGTGAGTGCCGATGGAATATCAATTGTATTGAGCGACGCTTACCGCGGACACCGCCTCTCCCCTCTCCCCGACGCCGGCGTTCCCCTGTCTGTTCGCCACGCTTGTCCCCCTTCGCGCCGTCTCCGCGCTCGTTCCAGTTCGTGGTGTTGCCGAGCTTCTGGTCGAGTGCCTTCTCGTTCTGTTCTACTAGCGTGTTGAGCTTGTCCGCCAAGGTTTGCGCGAGTTGTTGCGAGCGTGTGAGCTCCATTCGATGGAAGACGACGACACCGGCGGATTGGTCGAGGGACGCAGAGAGCTCCTCGCTCCAGATCATCTTCGAAACAATCGAGGTTACCGTGCGAAGCGAAAGTGAAAACGTTCTTGACAGAAGGGAGAGGGAGAGTGTATTGTAGTGTGGTGCGTAAGTGAAGAGGTACGTGCGGAGACCTTCTTCTTGGATGCGCCTGAGTCAAGGACGTAAGCGGGACGCACAGAATTCGCAGCGAGGGACATCACTTACTTCGCAAGCATATCCTTGACGGATGCACACTCGGGCATCAAGCTCCAGATTTTGATGCTTTGAACAAGATCCCTGCACTTCTCCCACTGACCTTCCTGGAGTGCCTTGCTCGCCTGCATGATGTGGTCTCTGGTGCTCTCTGGAGGACCAGTGAACACTTGCCGGTCGGCAAAGTCGAGAAGGCGACGGAAAGTCTTCGAGATTGTCTTCCGCCTCTGTTCCTCACTGTCAATGCTGGCAAGGAGAGGGATCTCAACGAGCATGCTGGACACAAGGAAGGCGGCCTCCAGCAACTCAGTGTTGATATGCATGTGGAAGGGTAGCTGCCGCTGGCGCTCAGCCTTCTCCTGATCCGGAGTGAGTACCTGATATCGCTGCTGGTGAACACCCTGGGCAAGCAGCTCCTTGACGCGTTGCGTCGCGAAGATGTCCTGAAGAATGCTTTGCGACTCCTTGATCAGACCGCAACGGAAGGCGCTCAGGCCGAGCTGTACGACAGTGCGATTGTAAAGAATCTGAGTCGCAACATCCGCGGAGTAGATTGATTCTTGTAAGTGCGACATGAGCAGCATGTCGCGTGCGGTGTAGAACTCGTTGTGCAGGGCAAAGTGGAAGATGTGAGAAAGCATGGCACGGGTGCGAAGGAGGGAGTTCCCAGACTTGTAGAGGCGGACACATAGAGCATGGATGAGGTCCTTCGTGACACCTTGCTCGCCGAGAGCTTCAGTAGGCTTGATGTCTGATATCGCAACAGCAGACTCGAGCGCGACTACAACGGCGTCGGGCTACATTCAATGGGTGAGTAATATTTTCGGGGCGCCTGCCAACGTGTTCTGCCTACCTTGGAATAGATGTGTTCCAAGCGTCTCATGATGACACGCCCAAGCGGCTCCTCTTGCTTCTCGCGGCTTTCGTACAGCCCCTGTGCGCGGCATATAGTGCAGTAAAGACCCTTCTCATCCTTGAGACGGTCGACATATTCCGTGCCGTGCGGGTCGATGTTCTGCAGACTCTTTGTAAACTCGTCGTCGAGCCGGTCGACGAAGCTGATGACACTGCCACGGATCCGAACAATGCCATCATTCTCTGTTTCTGGTGAGCGATCCGCAAGTTCGTCGTAGTCCTCAGTGACTTCTTGGATGGAGTACTTGGGCTCTTGAATGCAGACGGCGATGAGCTGGTCGACCTCTTTCTGTGCAGACAGCCAGAGGTCGATTGGCATGTAGGTGGTGACCGACGAATTGTAGTCGAAGCGAGCGGAGATGAGGGCCAAGAGTACACGAATGCGCTGATACGCAGTGACTGCAACTTCCAACAGTTTTTCAAGAATACGGATTTGCTCGGTCCGGTCGGTATTCTGGTATACTGTGAGATGTCGTCACAGCATATATCAACGGCCTTTCGTACCTTTTTACCACGGGCTTCCTGAACGAGCTGCAGATTTTTGAAGATGGTGTCAGGCGTAAACTGCATAGTCCTGCCGCCCTTTCCAACAGTTTCGAAGCCGTCGTCGTCCTCATCCTCACCCTCCTCTTCATCTTCTGCGGTAGCCTTAGCCTTCTTTGGTCTTGGGGCGGCGGGCGCAGTCTCCGACGCAAGCAGCTGCTTGTACTCGCGCTCGACGGCATCGGGGTCCTACAGAACATAAGTGTATTTCTTAGGAATATACCCTCTAACACATACCTTCTGGAACCGCTTGACGTCTGTTTCGTGCTCTTTGATGGTCTTCCTGACCTTCTGCTTCATCGCGGTCAGCGCACGGGCGTTGCTGGCGTTCATCTTTTTCTTGGCCTCTTTCTCCTTTGCCAGAGCCGTGTTCAGCGACTCCTCGAGGCTCACTAGGGTGCGCAAGTAGAATGGAGGGACCGGCTCCGAGACATTCTGCTGTCTCTGTACCATCCGCACGAGCTTGTCGAACTCTGAGCGGCACATAAGAAGACAAATAGGCTCGCACAGTAGCACCACACACCGTTTGAGATCGCCACCCAGTCGTTGATCTTCAACGCATTGTCCATCATCTTGCCCGCCGCTTCCATCTCCTCCAATCGCTTCTCCTTCGCGCTCTTCACCACACGCTTCCCCTCGTCCTCATCGCTGCTCTCGTCGTCGCTGCCTGTCTTGAGAAAACGCGACCGCTTCGGCTTGTCCTCCTCGTCCGAGGACATCTCGCTCTCATCCTCACTCTCACTCTCGCTTTCATCACTGCTGTCGTCGCCGGCGGAGCGCAGGAACCGGGACATGGGCTTTGCTGCTGCGGCAGGCTTGGGCGCGGCCTCGTCGCCGCTGGACATGAGTTCCTCCTCCGAGGAAGAGGACTCGCTGTCGCTGTCAGAGTCGCCTGCTTGTCTAAAGAATCGAGACATGGTTGTTTAGTGCAGAGAACGACTTGTAAGGAGCGGTGGAAGGCGGTGGCCGCAGCGAGTATGAGTCGTGGTCGCTGTGAGGGTCGGTGCCGACTCAGCTCAAAAATTAGAGTTTCCTTCGGCGATTGCCGAACGACCTCTTTCCCGCGCGTTCAGAATGGTTTCTTCTAGACTCGTCAACCAGTCGTTCAGGCGCGTGCCCGCTTTCCGTCCGTTTTTGGTAGGTGGGATCAGGCGGACTATGAAACCGGGCAACGCGCCTTGAACGACTGGGCAAACTCGGGGCGGTTTCGTATACCCCCCCAAGGCGCTTAATACTTCTGACTCCCGCGACCATGACCTCGATGTCGAGTCGAGTGTAACGGCTCAGCATCGCACAACGTTGTAAGTTCACTTATGAACAATTGTTTCAGGCTGACCTTTTATTGCATGTAACACAGTTTTTATCGCGTTCTCGTCGCATGCTGTGATATCAGCCACGGTTTTATTGGTCAGGGTAAATCGAAGCCCAACCCGCCTTCCCTATGGTCGTCGTGTGAGTAACTTATGTGTTACGCTCATAATGGATGATTGACTCACGAGATGCTTCTAAGTCAGATTCTGCCTCGTTTGTCAACATCGGGCTCGTAACGCTGTCGTCATCGCGAAATTTGTCAACCGGGGACACTGAAGTCAGTAGAGGCATTTGAGC